>CM033631.1:14678075-15114777 GCA_019453435.1 Rhinogobius similis
GTTTTAAATGAGATCTAAAACTGAATCCCTCTGTGATGTCATCAAAAAGCGACGTACCGTTGAAAATACAGTGACAATTTACACAACTGACACATTTTTCTGACAGTTTAAACGATCATTCAACAAAATAAAGGTGTTATCAGGTATTATTTATTGTCAAATCATAACTATTGTGTAATTTATATGGATTTTGGCACTTGTTTACATTGTGGTTGCTAGGTAACAGTTGTGTGTGATATTTACTGCTCATGTCCAAACAGGAAGTAACATTACAAACCTTAAAATAATTGTCAAACTGGGACAAATAGGCGAAATATTGTGTAAAATCTTAAATACAATCATGTTCACAGCATTTTAGTGAAATCTGTCTAATTTGTCATAAAGACTTTAAATTAATGTTTACATTCTCTTTGTTCATATTGAATTTTTTTGTTTTTCATAGCAAACCGCTAAATAAAATCAAAAATCACGACCGATCAATTGTTTTTCTGTATTTTCCAATGTTATGTTGAGAACCTCATTGTGTATCTTTTGATATATTGAATAACGGAGATGTTTTTCCCTAAAATATCATGTTTTTATTATTTTCTGGGAAGTATGAAGATACAGCAAAATACAAAAACAAATCGTAAATAAATAACCGGAAAGAAACACATTTGCTGTCATAATTACTGTCCTGTAAACTGCGTGGCGCTTCGGGAGAATGAGGTCAGTTTTGTGTGCGTTTCAGCCGATAATTCATATGAAGTGCAGCGATGACCAACGTGTAACAGCTGTGTCCCAGTTCAGAGCATGAAGGGCCCATTCTGTGTCCTTCAGCGGAGACAAACGCCGGCTTCCCTCTGGAAATCAAAGAGCAGAGTTTTATCAGACGGGAACATGGGCTTCAGTCAAATGGAAAATGGGTGCTGTCAGTTCGGGACATCTAAAGCCTGTCCGTCCATCTCTTTGTCGTCGATGTTGCTCTTTTTCCCGCTGTCAAGAAGGTGGTTGTAGTTATAGTAGGACTGCACAATTAATCGAAATCAAATTGAAATTGCAGTGTGAATGGATGCAACTGGCAAATCGCAAAAGGATCATTTCAAAGTCCAAAACAAAATAACTGCAAACCCTGTAGTTTAAATTTGTTTAAACATGTTCTGAAACAAAAAATGCAACTAAAAGTCACAAAAACGCAACTGAAATTGACAAAAATTTGACTTACAGTAACAAAAACGATACTAAAGGTGACACAAAACACTTTACTTGAGCAACTAAAAGTGACAAAAGCAATAAAAAACACAACGAAGTGACAAAAACGCAACTGAAAGTAACAAAAACGATACTGAAAGTGAAAAAAACGCTAATAAAAGCGACAAAATGCCACTAAAGGCAACTCAAAGCGACTAAAATGTGCCTTAAGCAACAAAAATGCGACTGAAAGTGACAGAACCGAAGAAAATCATTATAGTTTGTGAGTTCTTATTTCAGTCTTTTTGTCAATTCTCCTGGTTGTTTTTCACCAGTGAACTTTGAACTTAAAAACATAAATCGCAAATCTAATCACAATCGCAAAACCGTTCAGAAAAATCACAATTAGATATTCTTCTCAAATCGTGCAGCTCTATTAGTCAGTAGCTCTTGGCAGGTTTTGGCTTTTTACCTGTCAATTTAATTGTCCAACGACATTGTTCAGTTTTCTCATTTTCTGTTGTTGTGGAGCCCTGCAGTGGCCGCTTTTGTGATTTTTGGACTCTACAAAGATAAACTGAGTTGAATTGAGGTTTACCAATATTATTTTACTATCTATCTTTTGTCAATGGCATGTGGAGAACCAAATGTTTTAGAGGGAGCCCGATTTTACCAGTCTAGACCTTTCAGCGCATTAGTCAAAGGTGTATATCACTTTTCCTGCTTGTCTCCAGAGATATATTCAATGGTCCACAGTATGGTGTGAACTATTATCTATGACGGAGACAAGCAGGCGATCCACCAGGTCAGTTCTGTGGAGAGGAGAACCCTTGCTTTTTCTTTGTTTTTTTGTGCAGTCCAGGTGGCAGATCAACCAGCAAAGAAGTTTCTGCTTCTTTGGCCGTGGACTCCCTGACATTTTATTTTATTGACCTTTATCTAACCAGGATAGTCCCACTGAGATGACAATCTCTTTTTCAGGGGAGTCCCGGCCCCAGGGGGGAGGGGCCTTTTGTGCATGTTTTTAGTGACGGGGGAACTGGAGAAAACCTACGCAGACACAGAGAACACGCAAACTCCACAGAGAATAGCCCCGAAAGTCCATCCTCTGATAAAAAGGAAGCTGCTGGATGTTATATATAAAAAGAGAGCTTTAACCTTCTTATTTTCAGTCAAATCAACCGATGAATCTGTGCTACAAAGAAAACAATACCCAAAAGGAAAAAAAAAAGGAAAAATGTATAGGACTTTTATATGAATTCTGCCTGTACTTTCTTTTACTTTATTACAAGACCATATTTTTTAGTTAAATTAGCTTCAGTTTTTAACAACGAATTGATGAAACCCAACAAGTGCTCGATGTCCGTCAGTCCATACCTAAATACAGCAGCTTTACTCCTCCTTATATTTACCAAAGAAAGTCTGATTGTCCTCTGAACAGAGCTTGTGACGCTTATAATTAGAGTAAATCAGTCATCAGAGTCCAAAATGTCACAAAGAGTAGCCTTAGTTTCAATTGGGGCTCATTTTTGTTTGTGTTTTAGGGAAAAGAGGCCCTAAGCTTGAGTGGTGAAGACGCAAGATGTGCAAATAAGAATGTGATCATGAGAATACTTCATCGTGATTATATCTGAAAGACTGGAGTTTTGAGGTTTTTTCTCAAAGCATCGAAATTGGGTTTGAAATGTACAGTATGATCGTAACAGCACTAATGTCCTCCGTCTTCATTGCTCAGGGTTTGCTCTGGCGTGACACATGAAGCCCAGAGTCTGAAGAGCACATACCCCACCACCAGGCTGCTGCAGGGCGCCCTCTAGTGGATGTGACACCAGCTGCCATGACAGGCCCGGTGACACTTAACATACTTCTACTCATTTTATCATTTGAGCCCATGTTTTTGTTGTTGCCAATCCAAAAAAGTCACACATTTAGCTTTTTTCCCCAAATACATTCCAATTAATTCTTCCTTGTTCAGATTAATTTGCATTTATGTAAGTGAGTTATGTAATTTAGAACTAACACGTCATAAAAACACACAGCCAGCTTTTATTTCAATCAATTTATGTATGATGTTGTGTTTTTACAAAGCAGTGGCGCCTCAAATGCAGGACAATCATGCTCAAACATGCATGAATTAGTCCAAATATAACTTCTAAAAGTCAAAATTGCATAACATGACACATTTAAAATACTGAGTTAATGTCTGAAAGCATTTTGTTAGATTTCTTGGCCTAAAGGCTATTCTTTAGCATTTAATTAATCTAATATTGGGGACTTTTCAAAGAGGCTTTCACAGACATGGTGAAACTAATCCAGTCCAAATTATTATTGGGTAACACTTTATAATAACTACACTTAAACCTGCCTCAGTAAAGCATCAACAAAGACTTAGTTCATAGTGAATTAATTGTTTATTCAGAAAGATCCAGGGTTCTGAACTCTATACTTAATAAACCATGTATTCATTATGATTTTTTCTTGATTTTCACGCCAAATAAGGTGTAGTTATTATAAAATGGTACAGATTATTGAAATAATTGTCAGCTAATTTATCATCGAATAATAGTTGTGCTGAGAGAGGAGGTATGTATCAAAAAGTAAAAGTATCAAAAATCAGACAACTACTATTGAAACTAGATACAAAAAAAAAAATCAGTTTTATTAGACGAAATTTGACCTTTCATGAACCGTTTTAGAATGATCTTGAGCTTTATCAGAAATGGTATAAGACCATTTCAATTATTACTCCATTCAATTACAGAAATGTTGCTATAATCGAGCAATATTACTATTTTATGTTGAAAATGTCAGTCTTCTGTCTAAAACCTTGACATAAAAAGAGCATTTGTAATAGGGCTGCACAATATTAAAAATCAATGCGATATGCAATAAGATCTGTATCGATATTATAGCGATATTTAAATACACTTTTTGACTAAGGCTGAAACTAACGATTCTTTTAATAGTCGACTAGTCAGTGATTATTTCTATTGTATTGATTGTATTGATTGAGACTTAGAATAAACATTTTTAACTAAATAAATAATGTTGTGAATGAAGGCTTCTAGAGAGAGAATATTTATGAATAAAGTGTATAATTGAGGAAAATCATAAATGCTCTATTCATTTTTGCCATTTTTCTTTATTGATGTCACTGTGTTTGCCCTATTTTTAATGCTCTGTTATATTAAAATAAAACAATAAATACAAAACCAAGGCTAATTTAGTTTGAAAAAGCTAGATTTTATTCTTGATTTTCCCTTTTCAGTGTTTTCTTTCTATCAGATGGAAGACTTTGGTGTTACTGCGATATATTTGTTTGTTGCGACATAGTTTTTGCGTCAGACAATATTGCGATACTTTTGCGATACATTGTGCGGCCATAATTTCCAGTCGATTTCTTAATGTCCAGTGGAGTTTGAAATCACAACAGTATTTGGGTGGGCCCTGCCTGCACACTGCCCCTTATCCCCTCGGTCCCCCTCACGTCCCGCTCACGTCACTCTGGGGGGCTTTCGGTGTCTGACAGATACATACCAAGCCCCTCTCCCCCCTCTCTCCCTCTCTCTCTTTACCCTCGCCAAGGCTAAATATATTTCCCCAGTTTGCAAATGTAGCACAAGTCCTGCAACCCGAGCCCCCCTCTGCCTCTCTCGCTCTGCCTACCTTTTGACAGGGTTCACGTTGCCCCCGTCCCGTGTGTGTGCGTGCGCGCCCGTGTGTGCGTTTGAGTGGGACGCGGGGGGGGGTGGGAGTCTTTACAGGGAGGTTACAGTCGCTCCTGTTCCCTCGCTCGCGCCGCACATAGACACAAACGCGAGCGGGACGACTGCACAAACCGACACACAATACAGTCAGGTCTGAGTGAGCCGCTCGGTTTGCGGGGCGAGCGGGGGGCGAACTGACCATGGACAGGAACGACAGGATCCACCGGCCCGTCGCGGTAAGAACTCTCCCAAAGCCGTCATCTTATCAGAACTTGTTGCGTTTATTTTTTGCTCAAAGTTTGGGAGTGTCGTGCAAGGATTGTTAAGTTGCTGCTGATAAAGTGCGGCTCGGTATCTGCGCCGTCCTCCCCCCGGTTACTGTAAAGTGGATTTCAAACTGCCAGTCCATTTTGGGCCGGGCCACAGCTGCGAGGCGAAGGCGCTGTGTTTTTAATTAGACTTGCAGTGACTCCCAATGGTTCCTTCCACTGCTATGCGCACTGCCTGTCCCGGGACATGGGGCGCTACACGGGGCTTTTGGGCTGACGAGTGCCCCTGATTGAGGCCTGGGGTGTATCATAGACTATTCATGCGAAAAGTGATCAATGTACTAATTATAAAGATGAATTTGTAGTGAGAGACTGCAGGGGAATTGGAAAAATCTGATCAATGTGAAACTTCTTCTGTAGTTTGCTCATGTAAATGTAGAAACAAGGCAGTTTATTTGTAAAAACGACAAAAATTGCACATATTTCGGGACATTTCAATCTGAAAAATGGACAGAACCAGGTTTAAATTTCTTGGTTCATATTAGTTACAACGCATATTAGTTACAAAATTTCGGATTTCTTATTTATAGTTTTTGAGTAACTAGATCAGACTGAAAATTGGCAGAAAAATTCGAATTTCTTTTCATTTTTTTAAACTTAATTTTAAACTTTAATAAATCAGGCTTAGAATTAGATATCAACAAAACCTTCTGTTCGTTCCGTCAAAATCTTAAGTCCAAGATTGTAAAGTTTGTTGTGAGTAGGAGCTACTTTAAGGCTGATCTTTATGTCTCTGTGGGAGAAAAATTCATTTGAAGAAAACGGCCTTTAAACTTACAATGTCCCAGAGAAATCTATGGATGAAGTGGATTCAATGAAGTAATAAAACACTTTAGGAGCAGACTGGACAAGTTAGTTATTTCCACATGAAAGCTGATATGCTGAGAGAGCAAACTGACCAAAAACCAAAAAAAAATCGACACAATTTTTTTTTTTGCTTTTAGTGTCTCGCCTTAAATGTTGATGTTCAAATACTGGAATGGTAAATATCTATTAATTTACCATCCCAGCACTACTTATTAGAACTACATCTTAATTAACCTTAATAACACATGAGCAAAGACTTAATTGATACTGAACAAATAGTTTATTACCAATGATTCAGGCTCAAGTGGTGCTAGAGTTAGGAGCTGGGATGTCATGAATTTTAATGTTTTGTGTGACTAGAAACATGACGATTTAACAGTTACTCATGATTATTGACACAAAACAAAACAAAAGTGAAGTTGTTACTAAACTATATTAAATAACCAAGTGATTAATTCCAAAATGCGTTGTAAGTGTTTAGTAATAAAGAAATAACAAGTGCTTATTTACACCTTAGAAACCTTATTTTCAAACACCTTGAAGCATGAACAAAGAATCAATTCATATTTAACAAGTTTATAGGGTTTAAGGGTTAGATCTGGGCCACATTTGAAACATACGGAGCAGAGGGCCACGGACGACATGACAATGAAGTGAATCATTCAACATTTGTCATTTGACGTGGTTTTGATGAGCCACCAGAGCTTTAATAAGGCCTGGAACATTAATGTTTGGTCTTTATAACGTCAAACTGTTTGTTATTTAGGTTATGGATGTAGTGTGTTACATCCAAGGTATTAATTAAGCAGTTACTACACCTGAATCATTCTTAATAAACTATCTGTTCACTGTGATTTAAGGCTATTAAAAGTGTAGATATTATAAATTGCTGCCAAATTTTCCATATTCTTGCATCAACGTAAAATAATTTGATGAAAAACCATGTCACAATCGAGTTATTTTAAGTAAATGTAGTGTTTTTAATGTGCATTTCAGATGTTTTATCATTACATGCACTATATCTTTGAAGTCATTTTGAAACTTGAATTGTAATGACATATTTGAAGTCTATGCTACTGAAACTTGAAACTGTATGATATGCAGCTTATATATTGTTTTCATTTGCTAATGTGTGGTTGGATTAGCAATAATGTTTGACTTATGTTCCAGTATTTCAGCCCAGAAAACATTAGCCTTGTGGACGTCAAATTACAATGCAATAACACCTGAAGTTTTGTTTATTTATTTAAAGAGTCCCATTTGTCTTTGTCTGTTCTTCCCACATCACAAGCCGTTTTTCTGGTCAAATTTCAAAGGTTTAGATTAAAAAAACAAACTGGACTCTCTCTACTTGAAGTGCAGTCGTTCATATACACTGAGGCACGGCAAAGTCAAGCTAATCTAATTCCATTTTAAATTATTGATCGCTTCAGTTTCTTTTGTGAAATTGACATAGTTTGAAGATAATGCCTGTTTTATATGCCCAGTGCGGCTCTATCTATAGCTTTTATGCTAAATAGCAGGTTTTATAACTGTTTTACTGTAGATCCCCAAAACCTGTGCATGATTTTCCGTTCATTTCAGATGGACTATGGCTTCTGTTCAATCCGAGTTTAGTTCAATGTTGTTCAATCCCTGCTCTGACCCATGTTTACCGTTGTGTCCTTAGGCAAGACATTGTTGTGTTTTTTAAATACTAAGATGCATTACAAAAGTTGTAAGTTCCTGGTGGAGGGTCTGCCACCTGCTTATCTCCATGGAGATGTTGTTGTTTTATCTGAAATATTCCAAAGTAAGCAATCATTCCCAACCTGGGGGTCGGGACCCAAAAATTCTTAAGGGTTTTTAGAAAAGAGTTCTAAACCAGATTGTGTGAATTTTAAGCGATGGCGTCTTTATTTCTCTAACATCTTATCTTTAATAATTATGTTTTTTCATGTAAAATGAAAGGAGTTTGACAGGTGCATTAATATCTGTTGTAAATATAAATTATAGTTTTACACCAATCAAGTTGCAGTTTGTGGAGGAAAGTTTAAAAAAAAATCAGTCGAAAATGACAGAAAGTAAAAACAAATTGATGACATCACAGGAAGACTCAGGTTCCGGTTCACCTTCAAGTCACAAAATAAACAACTTTTTTTTACCCTTTAAACATTAATTCAACTAAATAAAGGTGTTCACATATAGTTGTATTTGTCAAATAAAAAATGAGTAAGTTTTGACCCAGTGGTTGCTGGTAAATTCCTAGTGTGATGTCATAATTGAGTAGAATCACAAACCCAAAAAATGCCTAAACCGGGATAAAACGTGTTAATTTTTATGCACAACTTTAGGCATAGTTATGTTACCAGCATTTGTGTTAGTCAAACCTATCATAGGCACTTTAATGCCATACTATGAAACATTCCAGTCAAACACAGACAGAGCAGGTGACACAGAGCACCTTCGATTATTTTAGGAACGTGATATGATTATGGCATTATTATTATTAGTCTCTCTGCATGTTTTTATATATTTCTTGACGATGCCAGAGAGCATATGTTGTCCTTGTGTCCTTGAGCAGTGCTTTATGTATACCTGCACTACATTGACTGATTGATTGTGTATTGTAATCTCGATGTCACTTTTAATAATCATAATATACAGTATTCTTGAATCCATCATGTACAATTGACCATTTATCATTAAAAAACAGCGTTGTAAGATCATTATAGTATTTATTTTGGATACATTTCATCAGATTTTTGTTTTGTTTGGTACACTGTTCCTTTTCCACGTCAAAACACCGTAGCTTTGCCGTCTTTGCGCTGTTATCAGTGTCCCTCCTGCAGCGCCTCGATCGGGAGTTCCCGTTCTTTGTAAAAAAAAAAAAAACAGAAAGAAAAAGTGTTATTTCTGCCGCCTTTTGGTCCGTGACTCATCTCCTCCTCTGGCTCTGTTGCCATGACGCTGACTTCTCCGACAGAAAATAAAGGGGACGCGAGCGTTTGCTGCCATCGAACATGTCGTTTTGGTCAATAAACCTGTCATTGTTTCGTTACAGCGAGGTCTTCTTTGGACTTAATCTTTGCACAGTTGTGGTTGCTGAAAAAGTCCATACGCAGATATTAATTGATACTAAAACTTGATACTCTTTTGAACAATATTGATACTGAAAAAACAACATAAACAGGACAAAATTGGACCTTTCCTGAATACTTTTATAAGAATTTTTGCTCTATATCAGAACTTTATAACACTAGAATTATGAAACTATATTGTGTGTTTAAACTTACATCCTTTAGTAAATATAGAGTGTTTTTTATCATCAGAAAAGAGTATCGAGAAAGTAAGATAATATGCTTTTTCCTACAAAAGTTGGCATTGGGTCTGTTATCAGTGCAGAGGATTTAGCTGCAGTGACTTTATCTTTTATATCATTGATGCTTTGACGATCAACTATTTCATTTTTCCAGCAAAAGATTGAAAAGACATTGATAAGACGATTTAATTCTTAAGATCATACAAATAAAGAATAAAACTTGCAATTTTTTCTGTCATTGTTTGCTCAAAAAGGAGATGAACAGATTTTTCTAATTGAAAACCAAAAAGTATTAAATTGCTTAGTTTTAAAACAACAAAATAAGTAATTCAAATGCTATTGTGTTATTTATGATGGATGTAAAGCCCCTTATTGCCCATAACTTTACAATTTTTCTAAAGTTGGTAAGATCGAGATTTAGTCAGGTCTAATCGTCAATATGTTGTTGTTTTTTTAAATCAAACTTTCAAGCCAATTCTCTGTCAGTAAAAGCTGGTTTGGAGCAGACTTTAGAGGAATATGTTTGACTATTTTTGTTGTTTATGTTCATGAAATCAATATTGAAAGCCATTTTATATTGTTTTGGAATAGAAAAAAGAAAATCGATTGAAAAATCCATATCGCTCAGCCCTACAATCAGCTGACAGGAGTCACCATTAGAGATGCACAGTTGCATGCATCGAAATCTCAGTTTGAATGGACACAATTAGCCAATCACAGACTGCAATAATTTCCTCTCGCAAACAACAAATGATTCAGTTTTATTCTGCCGAGCCTGTAATTTAGATTTGTTAGTTATGAGACAAGAGACAAAAAAAGCCACAAAAGCATCCAAAACGTGCCTAAAAGTGTAAAAAAATGTGACTGAAAGTGACAGAAACTCAACTAAGTGACAAAAATGCGACTATTAAAGCAACTAAAGCACAACTTAAAGCAACAAAAATGCAACAAACATGCGACGTGTGATTACTCTTCTTATGCAAAAGCTGTGTGCTTTTTGAATGACTCCTTTGGGGATAAACAATCTATTTTGAATTGAACTGAAGCGAACAAAAACGCAACTACAAGCAACACAAACGTGACTTAGAGACGAAAACACGACTATACAAGCAACTAAAACGCAACAAAAAGCCACAAAAATGCAGACTATTGTGGCACATGTGATCCCATTTCTATTAATTCACTCTATTCCGTCCGCCCAGATCCACACTCCTGTAGTAACGCCACGCCTGGTTAAAACAATATCGCCTCTAATTTTAACAGTGTAGTTTCTTTTTTTATGTTTTTAACAATAAAATAAGAGACAAAAGTATTATTTGTCATATCAGTTTAATGTTTAGCTTGCTTTTAGACCATGGGGGATAAAATTAAACTATGGGGGCCACCGTAGTCTCCTCGATTAACTGGAAACACTGAAAATGTGCTATATAAATAAAGTGGATTGGATTGTACATTTCAGGTACTATTGATTGTTCAAAAATTCTTGTTAGTTTCTCTTTTTTCTGAGCACTACAAAATCCTTTCTATCTCTACAAACCTCCCTGTTTCCTTGTTCCTCTTGACAAGCCTTTACAGAAGCCAGCGCTCGGGCAGATGCATGTTAACTCACTTCCGCAGGCTGTCGCTTTGAAAACATTCATTTCTGTCCGTTTTCACATCGTCCTCGCTCCATCCTGGACCCATCACGGTTTAATTCCTGCCGCGCGAACACAAGCAGCCACTATTTCCGTCCCTTCAGTGCTGATTCTCATGCCTTATGTCTCACACCTACCGAGTGTCGAGAGATAATTGTCTGAGCTGTGATTCGCACCTTTTGTTTTGGTGGGATTATTCTTAGATTGCAACTCCATGGAGCATTATTATTCCCTGTTTAATAAATGTTTTAGCAAAGTTCCTTCCCGGTCCAGCTCTTGTTTAGTCTACACCTGGTTTAGCTCGTCACAATTACCTTTTGGACTCACATGACGCTAAAAATAGCAGCGAGCAGGTGGCGCACTCCCCGCAGAACCACAATTCACCCTAAGTTTACACCTGTTTGTTTAAAAATGATGGACAGAATAGCACTGTTGCCGTAGCAATTAACAATTCAAAACAAGATATTATATGCTTTGAATCAGACAAGACACAACGTTTTCTGTCTCTGTCCGTTACTTTCGCTCCTTCACAAATGAATGGTGAAGCTAATCGACACGTTAAAGCGAGTAAAACTTTTATTTCGTGATATTTATGTAATTTCTCTGCTCTTCTCACCAGAAACATGTAAAATGGGATGTTTACAGGTCACTAGATGCTACAAGAAGTGCACAAGATCAGAAATCTCAACTTAAAGTGCCTCTTACAGGTTGAACTACTCATTTAACTAAAATAAGATACATATATTCCAAATTCTGCTAAAATCTTTGCAAATTTTACACCAGTTTAGCTTCAGTTTAGTTTTTTTTTAAGTTTTTTTTTTTTAGGTTTTTCAAATTTTACTTCCTGGTTGTAAACTATGACATCACACTGGGAAATTACCATAGCAACCACACTCATCTAATGTCACAGATTTGTTGATTTGACAAAGAAAAGTACATGTGAACGCCTTTATTTTGATGAATCAGTGTTTAAAGGGTCAAAAAAGTAGTTTGTTTTGTGTAAGTTATACATAACTTTTATCTTCCCAGTGTGATGTCATAAGTTTGTTTACTTTCTGTAATTTTCAACAGATTTTTCTACTTTTCTCCACAAATAGCTACCTGATTAGTGTAAAACTATAATTTATATTTACAAGCGGTATTAATACAAAGTCAAAACGAGAAAATCATAAAAATCTGTCAGATGCACTTTAAAGTCAGTTATCCTTTAGCTCAGATGACAGTTTTATACGCGAATTATTATCTAAAATAAAATACCAAAAGGTTTACACACTCAACAATGACTTTTACCGAGGCTTTGGCTTCACTTAAATGTGGTCGATGGGTTGGTACCAGCTGACACTCTCTGGATTATTCATAATTTGACTGTTTTGCAGGCTAATGCTAACAGCTACAGGGAAAATACATGAGACTGCCACTGGATTAATACAAATTATACCGGACTAGCTGCGTTGCTAAGTGATTGACAGCATGATCATCGAACGTTGCGTCTACTTATTTATATGTGTATGCTTTGATCGGTCAAAAGTTCTCAAAATGTCGCCATAAACAGGAAGCTGAAATCCATGAATTGAGCTCGAGATTGTGACATCACACATAACAGAATTTTCACTTAACCCAATGTTAAATCAATGGAGATTTTCAGATGCTAAATACTAAATTTAGCGTTAATTCAAAAGTATTCTGACATATATTGATAAATATATTTACCAGAAGTGACCAACAGTTTATCAGGTTCTTCCATGGATTTTTTGTTCACTTTTTTGCATTGTTTTGGCTCATGTTTTTCTGTACGTTTAGCACACCAACAGCAAACATGGCGTATTTCCATGGCAACGGCTGTTTTTTGACGTTCTATCCCAGTACAATCTCATAATTTAAAGTTTAGTCCTCGTTTATGCAATGTTTTCTCCTACATGCCATGATCTAGATTTGGTTTAGAACTTGTTAAGTCGTGGTTGGTGCCACTTTTTTTCAGTTCTAATTAGTCTTAGTTTATTGCTGTTGCTGATTTGTATTTGAAGATAAGTTGTCCTGGTTTAGACCTATTGTATTCATTACTTCAAAAAACTCTTGTTAAATTAGGCTAAAAACAAGCTCCTGTTCCTATCAACCAGGCATTAGTTTCTCTTGTCCGCACACGTTCAAGAATACACTTTGGCGTATTAGTTGTATCAAATCCTAAACCTGACCCTAACCTTACCCTCACTGTAAGTTTTTTTTTGCTTGATAGGGATGGACACGCTTGTATTGTATGAGTAATAGCAAAATGTGTTGTATTTCTAGGATTTAAATAATTATTGGATGATTGTATAAACATTCAGCCCTAGTCTAATTGCTCTTCTGTTTCGAAAAGACAAATCTGACGCACTGAAGACAAACTGCATGACACACGTGCGCACACAGACTGGAGCAGCTTAGAAAAAACATAGGTGTCAAATACTGGCCAACAATTCAATATCAGACCATATCTGATATCTGTGGTTAAAAAACAAAACAAAGAAAACTCCAATACCACAGATATCTGAACCGATTTATCACCCATTTCTAGATTTCCTGAAAACACAAAACAAACATGGTAAATTACTCGTCGCTGCAGTTAACACATAATCCCCAACACAGATTAATGTGAGACTCTGCAGGTGAATAGAAAAAAGATCTTAAATTTAAAGATATCAATTTGAAACTTGAAAAACAGCCAAAAATACACATATTTGGGACAGATAAATCTTAAAAATGGACAGAACCATGTTTAAATTTCTACACATAGTAATCTCAAAAAAATGTACGTCAATAAATCTGTTTTAAAGTTATCAAAAAATCCTGTACGTTTCTGTACGTTTTGTCAAAATCTTGTTGAGTCCAAGATTGTAAAGTTTGATGTGAGTGGGAGCTACTTTAAGGCTGATCTTTATGTCCAGCCTTTGAAGTTACAATGTCCCAGAGAAATCTATGGATGAAGTGGATTAAATGAAATAATGAACATCTTCACGAGCAGATTGGACAGTATTGTTGTGTCCATACAAAAGGCGATACGCTGAGAGAGCAAACTGACCAAAAAACACAATGCCTGTAGTGTCTCGCCTTAAAATACATTAAAAAAAAAACAAATCCCTGTCGTCTTTAGCCTATAATATCCCATGTACAACCTTTAACGCTTTATTTATCCCTCTGACACTCAAAGGAAACCGGCAATTGATCGAAAACACTAAACACCTCTAACTTTCACGCGCTATCGATCCCCATATTGCCTCGTTGTTATACCCCCGCCTGTCCTCCTCGTAATAAGCCGCAGAGTTGGTTACTATGACATCAGCGGGGTCTCTCTGCCCCGCCGGCCAATCCCCTCGCAGCTTCGACGTCATGTGACCCGCAGCTATTTTGAACCGAGTGTGGAGTGAGGCAAGCCACTGAATCAGAGACACGCCGGCGCTGACGTGAGCGTGAATGAAAGGGCCCGGCGTGTTTTGTGACGGGAGTAGCAGGTTGCAGGTTATCGATTGGAGGCGCTTTCTGTCTGCGGCGTTATTGACCACACACGTTTATCCGCGCGGTGTTTTCGCTCGAGTTTGTAAGCGATTCATCCAGAGTGACTCATAGATACAAGGCCGTCACCTCTCCCTCGCTGCTTCACTGAGTTGTTTGTCGTCATTTGTTCATACATATGTTTTTTAGCCCATTAAAGGTTTTGTTGAACACTGTGAAAGAGTGGGACGGAGTGTCGGAGCCAGGATTCAAACCCACGGTGTTAGAAGTAATAAAGAGCTGCACGATTTGGGGAAATGATCTAACTGCGATTTTTCTGACCAGTTCTGTGATTAGATTTGTGATTTTTGTTTTGATAATGGGATCCTGTTCAAATTTTGTTCACATTTTGAACACAACCAGGGGTGTTTTGTAATGTTTTTGTCACTTTTTGTCACATTTTTGTCACTTAAAGTATAATTTTGTTGCTTTCAGATGCATTTTTGTTGTTTTTAGTCCCCTTTTTGGTACTTATAGTTGTGTTTTTGTTGTTTTTAGTAGAGTTTTTGTTGTTTTTTTGTGACCATTTGTCGCTTTTAATAGTGTTTTTGTCACTTTTAGTCAAGATTTTGTCGCGTTCTTGTTGTTTTTAGTAGCATTTTTGTCAGTCATTTTGGTGCTTTTAGTAGCATTTTGTCACTTTTTGTCACAATTTTGTCACTTATAGACGCGTTTCAGTTGTTTTTAGTAGCCCTTTTGTTGTTTTTGCCATCATTTTGGCGCTCTTAGCAACGTTTTTGTCACTATTACTCATGATTTTGTCACAAATAGTATAGCATTTGTATCAGTTTTAATCACGCATCTGCTGCATCTTTACAGCTTTAAATTGCACTTTTTTTCACTTAGATGCATTTTTGTTGCTTGTAGTTACTTATGTGACACTTTCAGAGACATTTCCCACGCTTCTAGACACGTTTTTTGTCACTTGTTTCAGAACATGTTTTAACAAATCTGAACTAACAGTTTTTATGCAGAATAAAACATATATATTATTTTATATATATTTTGTTGTTTGGAGGAAATTACTGCACTTTAAAAATTACAGCCTTTGCAATTTGCAAATTGCGTGCATTCAAATTGATGATTGATTAAATTTCAGTTAATTGTGCAGCCTTAATAACGCAATTGTTTGCTAATTAGAATCTGAACACACATTATAACCCATTCAAACAGGCTGCATAAATGAAGTGCAGTGATATTTCTGCACGTTTGATGTGTACTTTAACAGTCTATTTGTATTTTCTGTGTAAATACTTGTTTATTGTCCCAGTTTTCTTGCTCACACTCTAAAACACATATTACCACAGACATGTAGATTAGAATGAAGGATTTGTTCATCTTGATGGATTAAATAAAAGTATATTAGGGACAAACAGGATTAAATTATGACATGTTCATGTTTTATTGCTGTGGAACTTGGTCAGATCTAGACACTACATGATGAATTTATTATTTTTGTCACATTTGTTTGCATTTGATAAAAGTTTCCCTTCTCCTTTTGCTCGTTCTGTTACTAAACCTGGAACATACCTGGACTAGACTGGGACTAAAGCAGGACTAGAACAGGATCAAACCAAGTCTACATCAGAACTATTATCCCCAGTGCTTAAAGAAGTCAATATAGAAGAAAACACTAGAGTAAATAAAGAAAACACTGACAGAGTTAGACTGGATTTGAAATAAAATATTAAACATATTGCAATTAAAGCGAGGCAGTTCTCTGTATGATTCATGTTTACTATTTTGGAGTTCAACGCCTTGTATTTGTGACTCATGGTTCTGTTAAAGTTTTTCTCATCAGGCAAAACAACACTCAAATGAAGACACCAAATTAAGGCAAATATCACTTTTTGCCGTTTTTCCCACACACACAGTATGGAGCTGTAAATGACTCTTATGATTTAACTCTTCAACGTAAAAAATAGATGCCACAAAACACTGCTATGTTTACAGTCTTTGTAATTTTATTCAGTCAGAGTGTTCCTTTATTTAACACCTTATATTTTGCAGTTTTTTATTTTATCGTGGTTTATATTTTGTTTCATTTGTACGTGTTATGTATGCAAAATGGTTTTGGCCAAGTGTATTATTGGCATGATATATGGAACAATTGTTTTAGGAAATATGTAAATGTAATGTTAGCGTCCTAAAATCCCCATTGGCTTATTGTTAAATTGAAGTGCATTCAACAAGTTAGACTACACATTTCACAAAAATATTTTGACTATTTGTGCCCATTTGACAATTTTTTGCAAACATGCAGCAGATATGACACAGGTAGATGTAATTCCACAACAATAGTTAGGAAGTGACAATAAATAATACCTGATAACATCTTTATTTTGTTGAATGATGGTTTAAACTGTCAGAAAAATTGTGTCTGTTGCTGTAAATTGTCGTTCTGGCTGCATGACCTGCAGTCTTAAACATGTGTTTTAACCAACTTTGATCAAATATTTAACAATAAATAAGTGTATTATGGTGTAAGCTTGATCAAATGAGAAAAGTGGAGTAAAGAGGCATTACAAGTCATTCATTTTTATTAGATTGCAACTAAATAATATAAAAAGACTTCTGCCTGAGTTTAATCAACAGTTATCCTTATTACAGTCCTCAAAAAGTGTTTAAATATATCTAGATAATTGTTTAAAGAACTATTTTTAGGTTATATATAGCTCTGTGCATGTGCAGACAGTGTAGCCACAGTCCCTGTATTTTCAATGGTACGTCGTCTATTAATGACATCACAGAGAGATTCTGCTTGAGAACTTAAACTACTTCCTGTCATTTTAAACTTTTATTTTTCATAACTTCCTCACAAACTGCCACTTCTCAGATGTAAAACTATGATTAGATAATTACCACAGGTTCTATCCCACCAAAACTAAGTCATAAGTAGAACAACATGATGACCTTCGTGTGGACTTAAAGCACGGTCAGGGGAGCTTAAGCTCAAAATCCGACAGGAAGTAGACGCTTCCGTTGCCGTGACAACAGGGACGGGCTTCGTGTTGTTTGAGGTGCGACAGGTGGCCGAGCTAGAATCAACAATGGGCCGGTGTTTGTCGGACAGGAATGAGACACATGAGCGTGAAGAGAGCAGAGGAGGATTAGGAAAAAACATGTGAAAAAAACATGTGTTAAAACTGTAGAAATAATGAAAATATTAAACTTACGGAGAGGCTTTGATACGGAAGATGAAATTAAGTTTTGAAGTTGTAGAAGGTGCAAATGAACTTATAAATGCAAATAGCAATATAAGTAATAACATGTAAACTAAGCTTGAGTCACAGACCATCGTCAGGGCACTGCTTCTATCTTGCAATAATAAATCTAACATGTTGAACCTAGGCCTGTCAAGATAACACATTTTTATGCACGATATACTACTGTAGAAAAAAATCACAATTAACGATACTATTGAGATTACTTTATGCCACTGTCACAACAATCTTAAAGCAGGCTTATCTCGGTAAACCCTTTTTCTAAACATACAATATTGTCAAAAAACATGAAGTGCAACAAATACATATCAAAATTAAACACTGAAGTACTTAGTTGGTGTCTATAAAGAGTCCTAAATGTTACTTATTCCACTCTCTACATTTCAAATAGTGTTGTATTACAGAAAAAGAACAATGATTTCCAAACTATTGTAAAGAAAATGTTCACACGATAAATATTGAGGCCCAAAATATATTGTACCATGTGTCATAATTTGATTTTTTAAAGTATTTTTGTGACAGGCTTAGTAGAACCACAACAGTATGCTAAGAAACCAACATTAATGTCAAACTACACGCAGTTTAAAGTAAATATATCAGTGAAGTAACATAAAAGTGTTTGTATCGGGCATGGAATAGTGGTATATTTTGAAAGTTCTTGAAGCTGTTGTGCTGCCTTTTAACGGCGGCCTACAATCTGCTGACAAATTTCTGCGCGCTCCGAAAAGGATGAAAAATGGAGGTTGTTTGTGACATTGATTTTTGTTTTACTCCCTGGTCTCGTGTGCAGGCTGTCATCACCGTGGCACAAATAAAACTCTGCGAAACTACGGCGGACCATCTGAGGAGCTGATGTGGCTCAGACAGAACGAATGGAACTGGAGTTATTAACGGAAGATGAGCGTCCAGCGTCTGTAAACACTTTGATTTATCATGACTGGCGTGATTTAATGAGCTGATAAAAGGAGGATGTTTTTAAAACCCACTGGCACAGAGTTAATATTCACATGCACCGCTTTAGAACAGGTTTTTTAGATTCAAACGGAGCCAATCAGAGCAGCTTTCACCTTTTAATTCCGGGTTTACGAGAGATATACTTCACTATTTGATGCAGACTACGCACAGGGGTCTCATTTTGTCATAAACTGCTGCTTTTACAATAAAGGGCCTACTTTTTTCAACAATGACAATGCAACAACTAATACTATACTATACTATAATAATTGGTAATCGTTAGCAAACTATAAAACACATGTCAAAAGTCATTCATAACAAAAACATCTTTAAATCTTTAAATCAAAATGCCAGAGAAGAATAAATAAACAATTACTGATTTGCATTAACACTTTATTCATACATTTTCAACATCTAGAAGTAATCAATGTCCATAAATCAACATTTATTTGGTTAAAAATGTATTTGAAAAGTCTAAATTTACAATAGAAATAATCGTTTGACTGGTTGACTAATGGAAACAATAATTGCAATCTAGTCAACTACCAAAATAATCGTCAGTGACAGCCCTATTGATGACAGAAACAGTCAGGTACCCCAACTTTTAAGTCAATGAATTATATTTGCCCCAGCTTTATTATTGTTTTAAGCTTCTTTTGTGTCACCAGCTTAAAAGAAAACGTATAATCTTCAATTGAAGGCGCACTACATGTAACTTTTCCGGTTCAGGGTCTGGCACCTGCTTGTCTTCATGTTGAGAACTTGTGCTAGAAAGTCCCACTGTATGGCATTATTTCACAGTTATAAACTCTGAAATAAGGAAGTATCTATTTAAACCTTTCTAACTCATTCTTACAAAGCCTTTGACACGTCTCTAGTTTTCAAATGCACCAAATACCTTGATTTTTAGGCCACTATCATAGAACAGACATTTAGAACAGACTTTTTTGAAACACAAAAGTGAGGCAGGGGTATTATCTCTGCTCGGCCAATCAGCTCTCATCCCAAAGCGTCATATACTCACATGGCTCCTTTTGGCAAGTTTGTAAAGATAAAATGATAAATTATTAGATGAAGACAGCGATAGATCTGATTTTTTTTCACAAAGTTCTATTTTTACAATACACTTTCTGGGGGAAGTAAAATGTACAATTAAAAGGAATAAAAAAAATACCCACCTTTAAAGCAGGTAATGCCACCAAGCCAAGTTACAGGTCAGATCTGTGGAGAGCAATGCACCATTTTATAATAACTACACCTTAATTTGCCTTAACAAAGCATCATAATGAATAAATGGTTTATTAAGCATGATTCAGGCTTAGTAACGGCATAATTAAGGTGATGGTTAGGAATTAGGGTTAGAGCATTAGTTAAGTAGTTACTAAATCATTCTTAATAAACTATTTGTTCACTATGAATTAAGTCTTTATCCATATTTTATTAAGACAGGGATAAGTGTAGTCATTATAAAAAAAAACAAATGACTGAAAGATAGATGTGTTTATGCCATACTGTGGGACTTTATTTCGCAAAGTAGTAGTAGTTTATCCCAACTTCTGTCTTATGCTTTTGTTCATGAGATTCATTCAGATGTTGTGAGCTCTTTGTCAAAAACAAAACTCCAAAAACACTTAAAATCCTAGTGCTTTTTTCAAGTTTTAACCACTTTCTTGGGGACTTTTTCCAGCCCACACATCTAGTTCTGTTCTTTCCACTCGGTTCTTCTGTATTTCCAGCTCCGTCACTGGAACCTTTTTAATTAGCACCAAAATCTTGACAAAAATCCCAGGTGTGCGCTTGTCTGCCGTCGCGTCGGTCTTTTCACAGCGGGTTTTTCAGCATCATTTACATATGCTGCTTGTCATCATCTTAGCGCATTCTCACCTCTATTTTAAAATCCACAGCTAGTGACTCACGCTCATCTGTCCGCTTTCCTGTCAGCGCCGCCCACAGAGGTGAACCTGTCGTACGTGCGAACGGGAAAAACTCTAAATTAAATGCAGCAAGTGGTATTTAACTCACTCAGCGCACTTCAAAAGCTGCATCTGCCTCCTGGTTGTTTATTGAATGAAGGAGAGCTATTGGGTCAGATTAAAGTCTATTCTATGAGTGCGTTTAAGTGCGAAACTCATTGGTATCGGTATCAAATCAGATCGAATCAAAGATCAGTGGTATCGCCCCTCACTAGCGCTAATAAACTCATATTTAGGATGTTCAGAATGTATCAGGGAAGTGAGGAATACATGGGCAGCTTCAAAGAGTTTAAAATTAAATGTTTTTCATGTTTTTAAGACAGTGAACATTAAGACATTTAAGGAAATTATATGTTTTTTATTGTCACCTTATATCTAATAATCTAAAAACAACTGCTAAACCACTATATTATCATTGCACTCAAGATGTTGATGACTTTAAAGGTGCTGTATCTGAGTTTTAAAACGTGAAAAACAGAACTAGTTTATTTTAAAGTCTTTACATCAGTCACATGTATCGCTCACTTTCTTAATGCAGTCCCAGCATCTTAATTATTGACCGGCATGATGAGTTTATAAACATTTTGCACGAGTCGCTGAGCTCAGAGCGAGGTTTACCGTCCTAGATAAAGCTAACAAACATTAGCATGCTAACAGTGCACTTCCTGCTTCTTGTAGAATAAACCTTAATAGATGCAAAGAAAGCGCTGTGGTCTCATTTTCACCTGAATATGCTTTTACAATGCGATAAAGTGTATGCCCTGCCGTCCTGGTTCATAGTTTGTTTATTTTCTTTGCACATTTCCTAATCGCATCGGCCTCCCTGATCCAGTTTTGGTACTTGAGATTATTCCACTCTATGCTGTGGTTTTGTTGCTTGCATTGGTTGGTTCTGGCAAATTTGAGACCAACATATAATAAGAGCAAGATCAACCATGGGAAATAAGTATCCAAAACAAGCGGATATGTAGGCCTGTCAAGCTGGAACAATATTTTTGAGGTTTAATATTTATTGTAGGTACGGATTCTTTGCATTTGTGAAGATATTTTTTTGTAGTACGACTTGACTTTGAACTGTAGAGAGCAGAATAAGTAACTTCAATGACTCAGTATAGACAGTATAACTAACCTCTTGTGAGTTCTATTGTGCTATTTGAATTATTTATTGCAGCTTATGATTTCTTTGCACTACGGTTCATAGAAAAGGGTGCACTGGGATCATCCTGCTTTAAGGTTATTGTGTCAGTGGTACAAAGTTGATTCAATATTATCGTTCATCGTGCTATGTTCTGTAGCAATATATTATGCTTCAAAATGTGTTATTGCGACAGGCAAAGTGCGACGAGGGCATTGCACAAAACGTTATCACACAGCTTGCAGTGAAATAGGGCTGTCGATATGTTTCTTACTATTTTAAGTCATAAAATTTGGGGAAAATTATAAAAAAAAATGGCCCAAATCATAATGGCAGAGCTTATTGGCCATGTGTTTTTTATAGTTTCAAAACAATCGGCATCAGAAATGGACAAAAAAGATATGTTTTGAACTCTAAAACTGAACAGGAACATGTCTCAAATACAACATTTTTCAATACTTTCTGGTTTATACACATCTATTATTGTCTTTACATCCCTTTATCAGCAGCAGTATTTACATTTTATGATTCATTTATGATAACCAAAGCATGCGATAGTAACAGAGAACGCAGCTTGGATGATATCATTTTTAAAGTACTTGAATTGTTTCCTGTTGTACCCTCTTGATGCACCCACGCACAGACCATAAACACTCCAGCCTCAGTGGAAATGTTGTTATGCATCCAGTCCAGTTCATGTTACAGGAGGGTCCCCTTACACAAACCTGAAGACCTGGCCCCCATTATGTCAGTTATGGACCAATGGACGAGCACAAAGAGGTGCAGAGTTCACTGGGTCATTGTAAATCATTGAAGAAGTGTTACATGTTTGATTTAAAATGTCTCCCAAGCAGTTAAATAACGCTATTGCTATTGTTACAGGTTCAGTTGTGCCACTTTAGAATAACTACACTTATTCCTGCCTTAATAAAGCATTTAATTAATAAAGATTATTAATTTATGGCCCTAAAAATTGTGGTATTATAAAGTGTTACCAAAGTGTCTTACTATTTCATGATTGGACTGGAAATAAACAAAATAAAGTACAGTGTATGAATGTCTCATTTTAACTCACATCGCTGCAAAAAGTGTATTATTAACCATGACTATTTTACAAATAGTGGTTAATGGATAATAATAATAAGATAAGCTGTGTGCAGTTGTATTTTTATGCATGGAATATTGGATTCAGTATAATGCTATTGCTAGTGTTGTCACCAAATAAAATTTCAAACTTGATTTTGATACTGAAGAACATTCTCGACTCTTAAAATTGAGATGGATGGACTATAGTGATGATCTAAAACAATGTTTTTAGGTCAAGATTTTAGACAATAAAATGTTCTTTTTTATATTACAAACACAAGCAAACATATCAAACACAACAAGAGGAGACGGCGGCAACGTGCGCCGCTAGCCGTCAATCAAACCTGTTGCTAACGTGAGCGAAATCGGTTTCTAGAAAACAAAGCACCTGATTGGTCAGTTATTATTGCTAATAACTTGATTTATGAAGAACATAACGGGAACAAAACACCAGGATCATATAGAGTGTGTCAAAACGGACATTTGAGTTTCAAGATGTTGATCTTGACAGATGCAGTTACAGAGTAAAGGGCACCAATGTCCCAGGAGAAAGTGAATGTCAGCTCAGGTTGATGGAGTCAGAACAGCCTCCATAGATACTTCTTATTTGGGCTCCAACAGTCCATTGTTTCTAGAGTCTATGGTCAGGCATCTGTCCCACCTTTCTTTAAATTAATCCATGTTTAAGTTCAACGTAATAGTAGTTTTTTTCCATTTTGCAAAGGTTCAAAGTCAGCCGTTTTTTGCTTCTGTCAGAAGTAAACTCTACAGGTATCCATCAACTCCATCGCCAGAGCCCTACAGCCGAGACACACTGTTTTAAAGTAGTGATGACATTTTCAACATAAAATGGTCTGACGGAAACGAGGCTGCCAATCTGCACCCTCCGACCAGCACTCACACGCCAAGGAAAGGTGTTATACTGTTGAAAAGAGTTTATTTAAAGGTTTAATCTTTCAAACAAGGTGATAAATCTGTTCTTCAGCGGTGAATTTTAGCACATTTTGTATGAATTGCAAAAAATATCATCTCATTACATTGTCCCATTATCAGGAGAACAATAACATCGGGATATTTTTGCCAAGAATACCCATCCCTACCACAGAGAACATCTCATTATGACTGTGTATTTCAGTGCGTCGACATAAACAGTTGTATTTCTGAATTGTGATCGATTCGTGTAATCCTTAAGTCAATCAATCAGTCAATGGTGTCTTAGTCAACCAAGATTTTTATTAATCAACTAATCGTTTTATTTAGATTAGGTAGATTACAGACGTCAGAAGACCTTTTTATGACAAAGACCGTGACATTAATACATCAAAATGTCAAAAAATAATAGATTGTAGATTTTAATCAGTGGTACGCTCAATTCATAAATATACTCTCCAGAAGCCTTCAGTCCCATATTTCAACCTTTATTTTGCTGTTAATGTATTTTAAAAGTCTAAATAAATTATAGAAATGATCACTTGACTTGTCAACTACTAAAATAATCATTAGGAACAGCCCTAATTTAGGTTGTTATGATTTATGGGGCTAAAATGGCAAAAACGAGAGGATATTGCATGTGTTATGGCTGAAGATTTTAGAGTGTAACATAAATACAGTTTCCTTGTACTTTCCAGTGCATAAAGAGTTGTTTTTGCATGAACTCCTGGGCACTTGTTGTCTTTTGTGCGCAGTTTGGGTCAGATACACGGATGTACTTTTTTGTTTTTGATTTATCGGTCGATAAGGCAGTTCTTTAGTCCAGTGGTTCTTAAACTAGGGGTCGCGACCCCAAGTGGGGTCGCGGAAAACTTTTGGGGGTCGCCAAATTTTTTCCAGTCGGGAATTAACGCGCTATTTTGTGAGGTGAAACTATGAAAAAAAATATATATATACAAATTCAGAGCTGCTGTTTTCGCATTCTAGGCGCTGTGTGTGCCGCTTAGAGCTTAAATTCTTGTCCGAGCCCGGCGGCGAAACCGACCCGTCCGCTCTGCTGTCGGGCTGAGTCGGCTCGGCCCGAGGGCAGAGGCACGCACGTCCGTAACATGCGCTCCACGGTTAAATAGCGCGTGAGCAGCCAGTGCTGTGTTCTTTTCCTCCTCATCCTCGAATAAAGGGGTCAAGTCACCTGACTGAAAGAGCGCGGAGCGGAGGAGAGAGAAAAAGAGAGCGCAACAAAGGAGAGAGAGCAGGAGGAGAGAGAGAATTAGCGCGCAGTGAAGGAAAGAACAGGAGGAGAGAGCCACGGATGCCTTCCCAAAAAACTGAAGAAAGGAGCGAGGGAGAGAGCTCATGTGGGCCGGCCAGGAGGCGTCCCGTTGGTGCAGGTAGAACACTAAACACATGAAGCCCTGTCAGGCGCTTATTCTGCCTATCTGAGGTCCGTGAGCGGGGCTCGTGCGGTTCGTGAGCTCCGTGAACTGGACTCGTGCGGTCCGTGAGCGGGGCTCGTGCGGTCCGTGAGGCGGGGCTCGTGCGGTCCGTGAGCGCTGGGCTCGTGCGGTCCGTGAACTGGACTCGCGCGGTCCGTGAAATGGACTCGGGCGGTCCGTGAGCGGGGCTCGCGCGGTCCGTGAACTGGACTCGCGCGGTCCGTGAACTGGACTCGCGCGGTCCGTGAGCGGGGCTCGCGGGGTCCGTGAGCGGGGCTCGCGCGGTCCGTGAGCGGGGCTCGTGCGGTTCGTGAGCTCCGTGAACTGGGCTCGTGCGATCCGTGAGCGGGGCTCGTGCGGTCCGTGAGCGGGGCTCGTGCGGTCAGAGCGGGGCTCGTGCGGTCAGAGCGGGCTGCGTGCGGTCAGAGCGGTGCTCGTGCGGTCAGAGCGGGGCTCGTGCGGTCAGAGCGGGGCTCGTTCGTCATTCAAACCCGCTTCAGCGCTTCAGGTCTTCCGCTCCTCACAGCGCCTTTTGCGTGCAGTTTCACTCAGATGATGGAGAAAAGTCCCACCTGAGGCTGGGCCTCATGGCTCCTGTCGGTCCACGCCTTTTACTCTCTCTCTCTTCACAAAATCACAGAGCGCTCTGGCTCACTGCCTTGACGAGAAGCGCTCGACCGCTAACTCATCCTAACTAACTCGTCCTAACTAACTTGTGCTAACTAACTTGTCCCAGACAAGGACCGAGATGTGTCCAATACTAACTTTCTCTATAACCTGCGCAGCCTGACCTGCACCTCCAGTTTTATGTACATTTCTAAGCATATTATTTTATGTACAATTTTAAGTGTTTTAGTTTATATACATTGTAAGTGTATAGTTGACATTGGAATCTGTCAGATATAAGGCCATCAGTGAAGTGCAAGTGAAAGTTAGTTTTACTGCTGTACAGTGAGGTAAAGAAAATAAAATCCCACAGTACTTTTTGTAGGGCATTTGACCCAGTGACCCCTGTATTTTATAGACATAAATACAACATTATTTAGTGTATTATTTAATGTCATAATTATTCAGTGTTTATTTGTTCACTTTGTTCCACTTCTTGTGAATTAAATTCTTGTAGTTCTTACATTGCGAGCTGTTTTTTAGTTGATTTAGTTTGACGGAATGACAAAAACCTTTTGAGGGAGTGTCAATAACTATAGGTCTGCCCAAAATCGGCGTGGGAGTAATGTGGGGTCGCCAGACCTCACAAGATTTTTTTGTGGGGTCCCCAGACAAAAAGTTTAAGAACCACTGCTTTAGTCGACCAAGAATTTCTTTAGTGGACTTGTAACGCCCGGATAGCAACCTTAACGGCAAATGACGAGAACAGAGCAGAGCTGAGTCGAGTTCCCAGTGCAGACCAAGTGTTATTTTATTTACAAAATCAGCAATACCAGCAGCAGCATGTCACACAGCACCCCTCCATCAGGGACTGAGACCAGAGACCACATAGCCAATTGGGTAAACCCATCAATAATTAAAGGTAAAAACCCAAAAAACCAACAACAACATTTTAAAAAGTACAAGTAAACAAAACAGTGCTCAAGCATCAATCAATCAAAACATTCATACAAAAATATAACTCTTTATAAATTAACAGTGGTTTAGTTTACTCAGTTTAAAACTTGGGACACCCCTGCTCCTCTCCACCCCATGGTCTGCCCCGGAACCTTTTAAGGTGCCCCGGCTGCCCAGGGACTCTTTTGGCCTGAACACCTAAGATGGCACACGCACAGGTACAATTCCCGTTAAGCACATATTCCACTTAGTCCTTTCTAATCATATATATTTTATTTTACAGGTAACTCACACAAAATCAATTACTCAATAAACATTTTAAAACTAGGCCCACGTAATGGACTTGCTCCATTGCAGGACTACAGCCCTAATTTGTGGAAAGCTCCTTGAGATGTGGCTCATTTTCGATGGTTTCAAGTTGTTTGTGTGTGTTGTTCCAGGGCTCTGCAGACTCGTACACCAGCCGGCCCTCGGACTCAGACGTGTCCCTGGACGAGGACCCTGAAGCGCTGAGGAAAGAGGCGGATCGACAGGCGCTCGCCACGCTCGAGAAGGCAAAGGTCAGGGGTCAACGCGCAAACAAGTGCCATTGTCAAACGAACATGTTTTCTGTATTTTATGTTGAGATTTAGGCATGTCATGACTAAGAACATTTCAGACTCGATTTCAATATTCGATAGATTTCAATACCACTAAAAACACTATAATTTTCAAAATAAAATGATACTACTTTTTATGTTAGACTTATACTAGTTTGGATAAAGCTCAACATAATTCTTAAATGTTCAGGAAAAAATAAAATTTTGTCCTTGTGATGTGATTTTTTTTTTTTTTTCATCAACACTCAAATTAATATCTAGTTTTGGGACTAGTTTTAGGCTCGACTAGTGTCTGATTTTTGATACTTTTGACAACGATGGTCATGACATAATGTTAGTATTACGATTATTGCGACACTAATTCCAGAAATATTCAAATTAATCAACACAATTTTGCTTCTAAAATGATCATTTTTGCTTCTAAATGATCACACTTAACACAATTATTTGTAGTGTCTGTGATGTTTTTTGTGTGATCTGTACAATTGTTGATTAACCAATTAACAGCCCCTAACCTGCCAATAACAGACTGGGCAAAACATACAAGACACTTTACCTACAACTTGAAAGACAAAAGACAAGACAAGACAGAGACAGGAACAGACAAGACAAATAAATATAACGAGACACAATACAACTTAAAAATAAAACACCATTCACACACAAACACTCACAGCTCTCTCAGGGCTCTTGATATAACTAAGATATTTATATAAATGCTATTAATGCATTTACTATTTAGAGCAGGAAATGTGCAGAATATATTACATTGTGCCTTCAGTGCAGGGCTATTCAACTTGAGGCCTGGGGGCCAAAGCAGGCCCTCCAAGGGGTATGATCCGGCCCTCAACCAACTCCTATCTTGTTGTTGGTTTAGTCCTGGTTTAGTCCTGGTTTAGACCTGGTTTAATCCTAGTTTAGTCCTGGTTTAGTTCTGCAGATGTTGTTAAAGCCTTTTGTATCACATGTTTTCCATATTTCAAAAGCGTTGCACACATTTCTGGCCCTGAGAGCAAAACCACCTGAAAAATCTGGCCCTCAGTAAAAAAGTTAAATAGTCCTGCTTTAGTGCCTGCAACCCGTCACTCTCAAACAAACAAAAAATCTATTAGCATACATACAAATTCAGAGGTTTCAATGGAAATATGAAATTTCATGGTCATTGTCACACTAATATGCATTTTGTTTTTGTTCCGGCCTCAGACCAAACCAGTGGCCTTCGCAGTGCGGACAAATGTCGGCTACAACCCTGGCCCCAGCGATGACGTCCCGGTGCAGGGCATGGCCATTTCCTTCGAAGCCAAAGACTTCCTACACATTAAAGAGGTGCGTACGAGACCAATTATAGAAAGTTATTTGTGTTAAAAGGTATAATAAGCATTGAGGCTTTTTAATGTGGCTGCAAAACACTGTTGTTATCTGCAGTTGTTAAGTAAAAGTGCAGATACATGAGCAAAAAGAGGATTGAAGTAAAAGTAGCACATAGAATATCGACTTAAGAAAAAATTTTGATGTGCCAGATTAATAATGTACTTTAAGAGTAAATAGTCAAAGTATTTCACGCACATTTTCTTAAGTGTTTTCATAAAGAATTGTGCTTATCTTTGATCAACAGTAACAATTCAATTCAGTGCCTTTTTTTTCTAGTGAATTGTATGTATAATTTTATTTGCTCAAAGCCAAGACTTGAACACAAAACCTTCAGGCAAATTGTCACAATGAACGTGCTAAAAATAATCCCTCAAACCGTATGAAAAGCACTTTCTACTTTTCAATCCAGTTCAATAATGTAGTGCAGTAGAAAGTACAAAGATCTGCTCTCAAATGTGGTGAAGTAATAAAAGGAAAAATCACTGAGGTAAAGTGCAGATGCCTAAAACTTTAAAGTTTACTTAAAGTGCCACTAACAGGTTGAACTACTTTAACTAAAATGCAGTTAAGATAAATATATTTAAATATGTTTAGCTACTTTTTTCAGGTTTTTAATTTTACTTCCTGGTTGATGACATCACTCTAGGAAATTACCAAGAAACCATCCTGTACACTGGGCCAAAACTCATCTAATGTCAAAGATTTTTTTTTTTATTTGACAAAGAATATATGTAAACACTTTTATTTTGTTGAATCAATGTTTAAAGGGTTGAAAAAAGTAGTCTATTTTGTGTAAATTATGCATAACCTTTGTCTCCCCATGTGATGTCGTCAGTTTGTTTTACTTCCTGTAATTTTCAACATATTTTTCAACTTTTCTCCACAAACAGCGACCTGATTGGTGAAAAACTATAATCTGTATTTACAATAGGTATTAATGCACTAAATAAAGTCAAAATGAAAAAATCATAACAATCTGTCATACACACTTTAAATAGAGTACTTTTACTCTTGTACTCGCTCGCTTTGACCCTTTTTTTCCCGTTAACAGAAGTACAATAACGACTGGTGGATCGGACGCCTGGTGAAGGAAGGCTGCGAGGTGGGCTTCATCCCGAGCCCCGTCAAACTAGAAAACACTCGGCTCCTCCAAGAGCAAAGGATGAGACAGAACCGCCTCAGCTCCAGGTAAAAAAAAAAAAAAAGACCTCAAGATATCAGCCATAAGTGGAAACCAGTGAATAGTTGAAGGAGAGGTCAGAAGTTTATCGTAGAATCTCACTTTTATTGTCAGAATGCAGTTGTTTTGTCCTTTATGGATAATTTATCGAGAATTACTGAAGATGTAACAAAAACGTACACAAAGTTTAACATATTTTCTGTCAGAATAAATGAACTAAAGTGAAATCATTTTTTTAACGTGGTACTCAGTGACAGACGTGGAAATTCTTGTCAGTTGATGAGACTTTGAGGTATAAGATTAATATGATGAGTCGTTAACAAATTATATATAACAAATTGATTTTTCTGGTTATTTAATTCAACAGTCATTTTCCCATAGTTATATATGCCCTTCTAAAATTATTTTAAAGTATTTTGTTTTTATGTGTTTCTATGTATTGAAGTCGTTCTGTATTCTGTGCATCACTTTGTAGACTTTGTGTTGGGAAAATGTGCTTTACAAATAAAGTTGGATTGGAAAACATATCATCAAATTCTGGAAAAAGAATGCAACTTATTGACACAGAAATAGTGCCCGTTTTATGAATAGGAAAAATCTTAAATTTAAATATATTTTTTCTTTAAAATATATACATTTGAAAGAAAAAAAATGTATTGCGAGTTTTTCATCATGTCATGTTTTAATTTATAAATAAGGCATTTTATGTGAACAAACGGCCAAAATTGCACATATTTGGGATATTAAAAAAAAAAAAGACAGAGCCAGGTTTAATTTTTTTTGTTCATTTTGTACACACATTAGTTACAAATGTACAGAGGGTTGATTTCTGATTTAGCTTTTGAGTAAACGAGATATGACTGAAAATGTACCTTTAACTTAAAATTTCAATAAATCAGGCTTGGATTTAGATATCAACAAATCCTTCTGTACATTTTGCCAAATCTACAAAGGTACAAGATTGAACAGTTTGGTTTGTGTAGGAGCTACTTTAAGGCTGATCTTTACGTCTCTGTGGGAGAAAAATGCATTTTAAGAAAACAGCCTTTGAAGTTACAATGTCCCAGAGAAATCTATGGATGAAGTGGAATAAATGAAAAAATAAAACATCTTTAGGAACAGACTGGACAAGTTGTTTCCACATGAAAGTCGATATGCGGAGAGAACAAACTGACAAAAAATTGAAAAAAGCAACCCATTCACAATGCATAAATATTTCCCTTTTATCTTTGACAGTAAATCTGGAGGAAGTTCGAGCCTGGACGTTGCCACGGGAACACGCCGACCCACTCCACCAGGCACAGGTAAAGGGTCAAGGGTCATCCAGGGGTCGTCCAGAGGCATTCAAGTGTCATAGAAAGCTGTAGAAAAACAAAACAGGAAGCTCATTTTCTGATTGAGGATTTAATTGTGGAGTTCTGTGATGCGTGACAGCGGACAAGCCCCAGAGGAGGCGGCCATGTTGAGTCTGTGCTCGGGTGTTATGGAAACGGCCGCTCATTTCTGACACAGCAGAGAGGACGTACAATATTGGTGACGCTTTATAATGCAATTTCAGTCTATTTTCACGTTTTACACCCATAAGTTTCCAATATTCAAATAAAACTGCTCACACATTTCCAGTCTTCAAACTACACACTTTCTGTTTCTTCTCCACTATACAGTATTTTCAAAACCTTTATTGCTTTTGTCAGCACCAAACATTCTAAATCATCAAAAATAGTCATTATCTTTTCATTAAATCCAAATACTCATCATTATTTTTTCTTTGATTATAAACGCTGCCACAACACAAGCTACAATCTCTATTTATTGCTTTTAGATTCCGGCTTAACGGCTGATAATTTGGTCTATACAGCTATCATTATCTTTTTTCTTACTTCACATGCAATTTTCTGTTCTGTTTATTTGTAATTTTCTGTGTAATTTCTGTTTCAAAATCATTTCAATTAATTTTCTGTTCTTGTTTCACCCTTTTGTCTTTCTCATTGGGGCTTAAAACTGTGCTCACCCACTGTGCCAAAATTTAAAAGCTTATTCTTGGCTAATATCAAAAAGGGTAACTATGGCTACAAATCTTTTATTTCTTTAATTATGATACAAAACCACATAGACGACAAATCTGTAGAAGTCCGCTATATTTTCAAGCTTACTTTGGATTGAAACAAATTGTGTAGCTGGTTTACGCTGCAGATTTTTGAATGAGAAAATCTATAAGAAATGCACTTGGGTGGGCCCTGTTTAGCTCTGTCATTTTCTAGAGGTCGTCAATATTCACGAAAATAAATATGTTCCAATAAGGGTAATCAAGATGTTTTGACAAATCAACAGAAAAGTGCAGAAAAAATGTGTCGTAGTTGATGTTTTAATATCAGACAAATGTGAAAAGGCTGTAAAAAAAAGACCATAGCACAAAAGAAATGGCACTTTAACATAATTTTGTTCAGTTTCATTTTTAAAGGAGACATATTATGCTTTTTTCAGGTACTTAGTATTAAAGTATAACTCAAGTAGATTCTTTTTTTTTTTAAGGTAAGGTTTGTTCATATTGATCAAATACAGCTTCATAATAGATACGGGTCCATTGACTTCCTGCTCAAAACTGCAGAACTGATGAGCCCCGCCTCCACACGGTAACGTTTGACTGTAATAAGCAGCAGATTGTCTTTTACATGTTTTTAGTCTTAAAGTGTCTACGAGACATTTCAGAACTCTACATGTATCACTCAAAAGTCTTAATATCATACAATAATCACAACAAAGTACAGGGGTGTGGGCGGGGATAGGTGGCAGCTGAAAACAGGAATTTTCTGTGCACTTGAGCCTCAGTTGCAGGACATTACATGATTACTCAAACTAAATGCATGACCAAATGACCAAAAATGCATTCAAAAGTGACAAAAATGCCCCTACAAACAACAAACGCGCCTCAATGCACCACAACTAAAAACCACAAACGTGACTAAAAGCAACAATTGTGTTTGAAATGTGAATTTGAACAGAATACTAATATTAAAACTTGAATCACAAATCTAATCACAATCGCACGGATCAGAAAAATCAGCTCTAGTAAAAGCAATAGAAAAATACAAAGTGAACATGAATCGTGATTAAAATCATGATCTCGACCCAAGAAAATTGTGATTAAATATCTTTGCTATATCGCCCCCTACAAACAAACGCAACTCAATGCACCAAAACGCGACTAAAAGCGACAAAAACGCAACAAAGTGACAAAAACGCAACTAAAAGCGACAAATGTGACGAAAAACACAACCGAAGACAAATTGTGATAAAACCATGATCTGGAAAGTTGTGATACTTTTTTTTTTTTTTTTATCGCCATATCGCCCAGCCCTAACTCAAAACATGCACAAACCAATCAAAATACAACTTGATGAGGAAACAAGGTTAAAGTATTATTAAATTTTGCATAATACGTCTCCTTTAAACATGCTCTATATTCAAATGTGGTTCATCTTTCACATTTTTGCTCATAGTTCCACGTACATTGCCCACCTCTAGCTCATCTTCCATCATCTGTACATTATTTCCTCATTTCCTGTCTGTATTTTCTTTCCCCTCTCCTCTCTTCTGCATCACGACCGCACACACAGTCCATCCCGACGCCAGTTTTGAAATTGACTCTGTGGATCTGGAGGCGGAAGACCCGATGGAGTTAATGGGTGAACCGCGCTCCCCCAAAAGTCTGTCGGGGAGCGTGACGTCCCCCCATCAGGCCAATATCCACCGCCTCCCCTTTTTTAAGAAGGTAACGCAGGGACAGGAACATGCACTAAACTGTCTTGGGGAAGTTGGTTTGAAAAGCATCCGTGTTGTAATTTATGGAAAAGTCTAACCAGGAGAAAAGGCTGTGCGTGTCAGACTCAAATTTGGTCATTTTAATTTTGAATTGGTTAAGATGGATACAATTATATAAAATATGGAATGACTTTCAAAATACATTCAATTTATAATTTTGTATAATTTTGTGTTTTGCAGTTTGCAGTTTTGTGTGCAAATTCAAATATTGTACTAAAAACAGCATTTTCATTTGATTTGTCTACTGTCAAAAATGAGATGCATTAAATGAGTTAATAATAAAGTAAAGAAAAATCCATGGGATAAAATGGGATTTGCATCATGGAACATTTTAGTATTGCAATTGCAGTTTTATTGGAAATTGTACAAAAAAGACTAAATCATAAAAAAATTAAAACTTAAATGGGTTAATCCAGGCAATATAGGGCTCAAAATTGGTTTGACACACCCTTAAAAATTCAATTTAAATATGTTTTCCATCTAAATGTTTTGATAAATTGATTTAAGTAGATTTAAGATTTAAGTATATAATCTTAAAAATGTAAATGATTTTCTTTGGATCAGTTTACAATAATTTAATGGAAGAATGTGACACAATTTAAATAGAATCAACATATTTTTTGTGTAGATACCAGGACTGTTTATGCAGTCCAAAATCTAATTAATAAAATATTTCTGGACCTTTAAGAGTTTGTTTGCCTTCTTCCCCAGACATGTCGTTTTCTCGTCAGTTGGGTTATTAAAAATGTTTTTTAAAAAAAACTTAAAATCCTTGGTTTACTTTAAAAAAAAAAGTAATAATTCAAAGTTTATGGAAGACAAAAATGGATTAGTACAAGCCAGTAAGCGGTAATCTGAAAGAACTGATTTTGCTGTTTACATATTTTCTAACTCCAAAAATCTGGCAATAATCCCATTTTGAGAGTAAATGTACAGCGGCTTGACAAAATTACACTGAACTGTCAACAAAATCTTAAATTACATAGAACCAAAAACGTCCCAAGTAAGTTTGACACTCCTGGTCTTTATCTAACCTTTTGTAACCTTTTCTCTCTCGATCTAACCTCGTCTGAAGGCCTGATACTTCTGAACGTGTTTTTGTTCTTGTCGCGGCGGAGGTCATTGAACTAATCCAAAATGGCTGCCGCTGATGCTCGTTCTTCTCTCCAGATCCAGTTTGGTGGCTGTTTCTCTGAATCTATAAACCTTTAAAATGCTCTGCTGTCAAAATGTTCAAATTCCAGAGTGGAGGCAACTCAAGGAAAGATTAAGGAGGCCATGATACAATTTCCATGATTTACTGACATCAGGTTTAATTACTAATGGTGTTAAGTCTTTATAACAAAAAGAATCAAACATTTTCAATTTCCGTGGTAGAAATGTCAGTTAATTTGCTTTTTTTCCACAAAAGATTGACAAAATACATTTTTTTAGCCTCAGAATTGTATTTGAGCATAGCAAGCACAACAAAGCATAATTTATGGTCAAGTTTGTAATATATCTCTAGTTAAAATAAAAAACTATTTTTCCAGTAAAACCTAAAGGATTTTGTCTCAAGGTGAGACACTGCAGGCAAAACTTTTCTCAATTTTTTGAGGTTTTTTTTTGGTCAGTTTGTTCTCTCAACATATCGACTTTAATGTGGAAACAACAACCTTGTCCAATCTGCTCCTGAAGATGTTTTATTTCATTGAATCCACTTCATCCATAGCGTCATGGGACATTGTAAATTCAAAGGCCGTTTTCTTAAAATGCATTTTTCTCCCACAGAGACATAAAGATCAGCCTTAAAGAAGCTCCTACAAACACCAAACTTTAACAAGGTTTTGACAGAATGTACAGAAGGATTTGTTGAAAACCTAATTTATTGAAGTTTTAAGGGAAGAAATGAGGGAAAAATTAGAATTTTCAGTCAGATCTAGTTTACTCAAAAACTAAAATCCAAGGTTTTTTGTAACGTAATATGTGTACAAAATTAACCAAGAAATTTAAACCTGGTTCTGTCTTTTTTTCAGATTTAATTCTCCAAAATACGTGTAATTTTGGCCATTTTTACTTTATCATAAAAATCATAAAAAATGCCCTATTTCCATGTTCCATTTCACTTTTGCCTCCATTCTGGAATTTGTTATATTTTGTTTACAGACTTTTAAACGGTCTACCGGCGCTTCTCCTCCCAAACCGCTCGTCTTTAATCCGAAAACTGTCACTAACCAGAATGTCCTCTTGTGTTTTGTGCTGTCTTCTCTCTCTTTTGTGTGTTTTTGCGCCCGGCTGCTTTTTGTGTGGAATGACAATGATGTAGGTGGGCCGGCTAAACAGAAACAGAAGTCGGTGAGTGTGCAATCTTTACTAACAACTAACATTTTATTAACAATGTGTCCTCTTTATCTGTCCAAAATCTGCAAAATATTCAACTTAATCTAAAGTCTGGGGGGTGCCTATTGTACACAGGAAAAAAATGAAGCTAAAATGTCTTGATTTCTGGATATTTATCTTAATTTCAGACGTTTTGATTTGTTAAGATCAGCTAACACTAGATTTATTTGATGAAACTACATTATTGTACTTGTTTCTGACTTGTTTCAATACAATTACTTCTTACTTTAAGCCAAATTATCTACTAGTGGGTTAAGATAATTCTACTTACCGCATTGGCAAGTTTATTCTTATTTTATGCTAAATTATAGCACGATCGGACAGAAAACCTTGAAATACGTCTGCATCATGCAAGAAATTAAATCTTATCAAGTTTAATTACTCAAATCCAGATAAAAATGATAAATTCAAGTCATTTTAAGTGAGGCTAGATACACATTTGCTGTGTAGTAAGTAAAGAAGTAGTCATATCTGTAAAAGACTGCTATAATTTTAAATGTACATCATGAATATTTCGTTTTTACTGCAGAAAATCTATAAATAATGGGGCTTAGTAAAATTAAAACAGAAAGCAATTAGAGTTAATTCAAACAGAAAAGCTTTCAGTGGGTCATACTAGCAGTTTTTTTCCATTTTGTGAAATTTGTAAACTAAATTTCTTAATTGGCAGCAATCTGTCAAAAAAGGACAATTACTGCAAACACAAATGCAAATGAGACGCCATATGCTAACCATCCTCTCAGAACAGTTTTGTTATTGCTGCTTTAAATATTTTTACTATTGAGATTTATGACAGGAATATGTGAGCCTTATTGAACCAGTTTGTAATATAATTTCAGTTCAATTTAAAGTGTTTACAGCAGTCCCATGTGTCCCTCACTTTCCACTGCAGCTCCAGCTTCATAAATATTCACTGTCATGAGTTTATAAGAACTTCATGAGTTTTTGAGCCCAGAGCGAGTTTTGCCGTCCTGGGTAAAACATTAGCATGCTAACACTGCACTTCCTGCTTCTCGTAGAATAAAATGCTCTTTAAATAAATGCAGAGAAAGTGCTGTGGTCTCATTTTCACCTGAATAGATACTTTTGTAATATATCTGTGCTGGGGAAACAGATTTTACTTTATTACATGCAAAATCATCAGGAACATGAACTAGTTCTGTTTCAAAACAGTAAAAATACAGCACAGCCCCTTTAATTTTATCATTCAGAGTTTGATTTCACAAAGTTACATACAAGAGTGATGTGATATAGAGCTGCAAGTCAAATTCAAATGATCTAACTTATTAAAAATCAAAAACTGATTATTTAAATCCTTTTGCAAACAAAATACATCCTGAAATATGTTTGATTTTTGCATTAGTTCAGTAGATTTCAGTCTTCTCTCAAATGTTGATGCTGCAGGACGTGTTTAAAATGTTGCACTTTGAACTGGTGTTGTCACGATACTACATTTTTAGATTCGATACAAATAAATATACTCAATTCTTGATACAGATTTTGATACCACAAAAAGGATAGTTACAAGGGCTCTTTTTTAGGTTTCAGACAATAGACTGACATTTTCAACACTAAATAACACTGATTCTGCTGAAGCTCATGATCATTCTAAAATTGTTCACAAAGGGTCAAATTTTGTCCAGTTAAAAGGATTTTTCTAGTATCGACACTTGCTCAAATGAGTAACTAGTTTTGATACTTGTTTTAGTATCGATTAACATCTGATTTTCGATACTTTTGACAACTGTACTTTGAACAGAGGAACATAAATAGCAAATCTAATAATAATAATAATAATAATAATACATTTTATTTATAAGCGCCTTTCAAAACACCCAAGGACACTGTACAGGACAACAAGTAATAAAAACAACAGAATAAAACCCACAAACAGAACTGGATGATGGTGTTGGAGTGACTGAGTTATGTGGTGTAGGATTGTCTGAACAGGTGAGTTTTGAGTCTGGATTTGAAAAGTGGAAGGGTGTCTATGTTGCGGAGGTCAGGAGGGAGAGAGTTCCAGAGCTGAGGAGCAGAGCGGCTGAAGGCTCTGCCCCCCATTGAAACAAGACGGAAAGAGGGGACAGAGAGCTGGAGAGAAGAGGAATCTTTGACAGAAAACGTGCAATTCGATATTTTGCCCTATTTGTCGTGACGTTTCTTCTCAGCTGAAGCGTTAAAACTGCACATTATGACACAATTCCATACACATTTACACACATTTTAACCGTTTTCTCTCAGCTGAACCGTGTGCAGATGCAGGTGTAGACGGTGACAGGCCGAGTTAGTCAGAAGGCCGGGGTAACGCGTCCCGACGGCCTTTCATTTGCATCGGAGACAGACGCTCTGATTTGTGACACAATCCACAGATCACGCCGTCAGCTGCATTTGAACCGCTCGCCCAAGACATCATTGTAACATGTTCCGAGTGGGAAGCAGCACCTGTCTTTGTCTCAAATGTCAGCGCCTCAAACCTAATGTTGATTTAGAGAGTCAAGTTTCTTTATAGAGCACAGTTTCTCATAGAGCACAGTTAAGCCTTGTTTCATACAGTTTGAAAGTATGAAACATAATCTAAAGTGAACCAGGTCAGCGTACGTCACATTTCAAGCACAAGACGTTAAAGAGCCTATGACAGGTTGGACAACTCATTGCACTTTAATGCAGTTTAGATAAATATATTACAAATTTTGCTAAAATACTTTACACATTGTATCAATGTGTAGCAATTTTTTTGGTTTTTTGTTTTAATGTAATTGTAAATGATGACATCACACTAGGGAATTACCAAGAAACCACACTGAACACCAGGCCAAATTAATCTAATGTCACACTTTTATTTATTTTTTTCAAATAGAAATACATGTGACCACCTTTATTTGTAGAATTAATGTTTAAAGTCTATATGATGGGCTCTCATTTTTCTCTAATACTGACTTAGTTTGGTGGAAGGGCACCTGTGTTAAATATGTATCATAGTTGATATCTGTGAAGTAGCACTTTGTGAAGAAAATTTGAAAAAAGTTTAAAAAGACAGGAAGTAGTTCTAAAAAGGGAATCCCTCTGTGATGTCAGTGAGTGTCATACATACTGTTGAAAATAAATACAGTTAACACTCAACTGAAACATCCTTTGATGATCTTTTGAACTGAAACGGTCATTCAACAAAATAAAGGTGTTATTAGGTATTATAATTTGTCTAATCCTAATTATTGTGTAATTTATATAGATTTTGGCACTTGTTTTCAAAATGGTTGCTGTCATATGTCATATTTGCTGCCCATGTCCAACCAGGAAGTAACATTATAAACTTTACTAAAATAGTTAAACTGGGAACAAACAAGAAAAATCCTAAGTAAAATCTTGAATATAATCATCACTACATTTTTGTGAATTGTGATGTCTAATCTGTCATATGGAACTTAAGGGTCATGAGGGTCAAAAAAGTTTTGTGTAAATTATGCATAACCTTTGTCTACCTAGTGTGATGTCATCTATTTATTCATTTCCTGTAACTTAGATACTATAGATTTTTCAACTTTTTTCCACAAATGGCTACTTGATTGGTGTAAAACTATAATTTATATTCACAACAGCTGTTAATAATACACCAAATAAAGACTAAATTAGAAAATCATGAAAACCTCTCATATGCACTTTAAATTGCGGCTGATCGGAGGCATATTGTTTCTACGGGAAGTAATGAGTGTTTACTTTTTACCTTTTTATAAATGCAAAATCGTATCACAAATGCAACCTAATGTCTCACAGAGCAGTCAGTGCAGATATCAGGACTTTCCAACGACTTATTTCACGACTTTACATGTACTTTTAACTGACAAAGACCGTCATCAAAGTAAGCATTAAAGGCTCAAAATAACATAAAAACTGAATTAATAATTTAGTGCGGCACTATTACCAGACATAAGGAAAGTTCCAGAGATTTATAAACCACATTTCTGTTACAAGATTTCATGGAGCCCATTATGTTTGACCTGAGATATAGCATGTTTACTCTAGCTTTACTAATTCCTAAACATCTTTTAAATGTAAACTACACAAAAACTGCAGAGACATTGGTTTAGTCCAGGTTTAGTCTTGATTCAGTTCTTGTTTTTCGACGTTTAGATCTAGTTTCAACCCGTTTTGGACCTGGTTCCATCTCAACTCCTGTATTTTCTCAAATGTTTTGACAAATACTAGAATTTCTCTGTTTGAAATACTTGCTATAAAATGTTTGAGAGCATCATGGCGTTTCTATGAGTCACAATTTATACACAAACTGTTCTCGTCGGTGTCATTGGGCCTATGACTTGCAAGCGCTACCACCCATAATTCAGAGTTTAGCATTTTGAGTCATTTTCAGATTCAAACCATCTCACTTAACTCGTTGGTCACATCCTGTTCTTTTCCAGACAAGAGCCTTTTAGGATCATTCATAATATATTATTTTTAGCCCGTGTGAATACAAATGAGATGGACTTCTTTATGTAATTTAATGTAGAGCAGCCACTCCGATACGAGCTCACATGGAAAAGCTGCAGTGCAAAAAAGGAAATCTAAGTGTAAATGGCTTAAACTCAAAATATTTATAGTGTTTCTAGTTTTGACAATTAGAATTACTTGTTAAATTAAATGATAAACAAATGTATTCTACCTTATGGACAAATAATAATTATTCAAACTGAAAAAATACTGAAATTAGCAGGTGGAAAGTAACAATGTGTAAAAGTAAAATTTTTAGTTGTCAGTACTATACTTAAGTACATTTTATAGTGGATACTTTTTGCTTTTACTTGGCTACATTTGAGGCCAGGTATCTGTACTTTCTACTCCACTACATTATTTAAAAAGGACTGAAAAATAAGTACTTTTCATATTTTGAGGGTTTATTTTTTAGCTTTTTGACTGTGAAATCCTGCCTTAACATTTTGATTTCAAGTTCTGACTTCGAACAAACAAAAATATATATGTAAAATGAGAACATATGTAAATTGAGAAATTGACCAACAAATCTGATGAAAAATCAAGATTAATGCAACACATATACTAAAAATACTAAAATGTTAAACACTTACTTCAATGCTTTTACTTAATAAATTATTTCGATCAAGTCAACAAAGATAAAATAATTGTCTCAAGCTCAAAAATGCCAAAAATTTAAGAAGCACTTGACTTTAATATGTGATACTAAATGTGATACTAAATGCTAAAATGCTCCTATCTGAATTTTTACTTTAAAATGTACTTTTTTCACTGGAAACAAGGTAGAAATAGGCAAGGCAAGGCAAGGCAAGTTTATTTGTAGAGCACAATTCGTACACAGGGCAATTCAAAGTGCTTTACATAAACAGGAAAAGTTGCATTAAAATCACAAAACACAAAAAGACACACAGAATCATTTTAAAATCATTTTAAAATAAAGTACTTTAAAAGAGAAGAGTGCAGATAGATCTTTCAGTCGTATGCACGTCTAAAGAGAACTGTTTTTAGCCTGGATTTAAACATTGTCAGAGTGGAGGCCTGTCTCACATCTTCGGGGAGACTGTTCCAGATTTTAGCTGCAAAAAACTGAAATGCTGATTCCCCATGTTTACTCCTGACTCTAGGCACCTGCAGGAGGCCGGTCCCTGAGGTCCTCAGAGTACGAGATGGTTCATATGGCACTAACATGTCAGAGATGTACTTTGGTGCTTGGCCATGGAGAGACTTGAACACAAGCAGAGCTGCTTTAAAGTCAATTCTCTGAGCCACAGGAAGCCAGTGCAGAGACCTGAGCACAGGACTAATGTGATCGTACTTCCTGGTTCTTGTCAGGACCCGAGCAGCAGCATTCTGGATGTACTGCAGCTGTTTTACAGCTCGTTTGGAGAGGCCAGTGAACAGGCCGTTGCAGTAGTCTAACCTACTGGAGACAAATGCATGGATAAGTCTCTCCAAGTCTGGTTTAGACACTATACCTTTAATTTTGGCAATGTTTTTAGGTGGTAAAAAGCTGTTGATGTTATTGATTTGATGTGGCTGTTTAAGTTCAGGTCTGAGTCCATTATTACCCCCAGATTTCTAACTTGATTTGTCGGTTTTAGAGCGAGAGACTGGAGGTGACTGCTGACACTTTCTCTCTGTTTCTGCGGCCCAAAGGCGATGATTTCAGTCTTGTCTGAGTTTAGCTGAAGAAAATTGTTTTGCATCCACACGCTGATCTGTTGGATGCAATGACAGAATCCACTGGTCCATATTCACCTGCCGTCAGTGAGACATAGATCTGAGTGTCATCTGCGTAGTTGTGATAAGACACATTTGTGCTGAGTATTAACTGACCTAAGGGCAGCATATAGAGGTTGAACAGAAGGGGTCCCAGGATTGACCCTTGGGGCACCCCACAGGTCAAGCTCACGTGGTCTGAGACACAGTTACCAATCTCAACAAAGTACTCTCTGTCCTCAAGGTAGGACTTCAACCAATTTAGGGCAGTGCCAGTGATGCCCACCCAGTCCTCTAGTCTCTGTAGGAGGATCCCATGATCGACAGTGTCAAAAGCAGCGCTCAGATCTAACAGAATTAAGACTGAGGCTTTGCCCGCGTCAGTGTTCAGGCGGATGTCATTTGTCACCTTGATAAGAGCAGTCTCAGTGCTGTGATGACGTCTAAAACCTGACTGAAAAACATCAAATGAGTTGTTTATTAAGAGGAAGTCAGTGAGCTGTTGGTAAACAACCTTTTCGAGGACTTTGCCTAAAAATGGCAGATTTGAGATGGGCCGATAATTTTTCAGTACTGAGGCATCAAGACTGCTCTTCTTTAGGAGAGGCTTAATGACCGCAGTTTTCAAGGCCCTTGGGAATGTTCCAGATTGAAGCGACATGTTAACTATGTGAGTGAGTGGTGTTAACAAAGTGCTCAGAACAGACTTTAGAAATCTGGTGGGTAACACATCAAGGCAGCATGTAGAAGAACTCAGACTGGTGATGATCTCTTGGACAGTTTTGTCAGTTACAGGTGCAAACTGAGTCAGCTCTAAATGTGTAGGTGGTTTTAAAGTTATTATTTGCACTGTGGAATTTATGGCATTTTTAATGCCCTGAACCTTGTCATTAAAGAATACTGCAAACTCATTGCACTTAGCTGTGGAAATTAGTTCTAATGGCAGCAGAATTGGAGGGTTTGTTAGTCTGTTTACTGTTGCAAACAGAGCACGCGAGTTATTACTGTAATTTCCAATTATTTCAGAAAAAAATCCTTCCCTTGTTTTACATAAAATGAAATACCTTCTACACACAAACTTGTCCATGTAAACGAGTCACAATCATGGAAATCAAGATTATATTTAAGAATTCAAGTAATTTTAAGCCATTTTTGCAGTGTGCGCAGAGGAACAGAAGTTCTACAAATCGATTATGCAAAATAAAAGACTTTTGACAGTGAATGGGTTTCTCTGAGTTGGATTTAAAGGAAAAGGATGCAAATATTATGCATTATTTTTTTCCACGATTCAAAACGGGTGTAGATGTCGTCCACACACTGCGATTGGTTTGTGTGGGAGTTCTGTATAAGTCACACTGTCAGCTGCGGGATTGGATTTACATTCAAAAAGCCTGAGGGAAAATGCAGTGCTTTACTACGGCAGAATATATAAACACAGTATTTTCCAGGCCACATAAATTTAACCATATTGGAAGCAAACATTTTCCTCTATTCAAATTCTTTCATAAATAAATGATGAGGAAGTCACACTCTACATTATAAGAGGCACTTCCACCAAAGCAGTTATAGCTGTACTGCAATTGGAAATATGCTGCGGTTATTAGATGGACTTGTTTGGGCCATCAAGTATTTACTCCTGAACATGTTAATATGGCAGAAAAATAACTTTATAACTTTTTTATTTGGTAAAGATTATTTCTGTCGTCTAGCATCATTAAATGCCGTTCTTCTGTTATTTTAGTTCGATCTTCCTTCAAAATCACATTCTCAAATGAATCAAATTAAAATGGCTGTAGCCGATGTTTGAACCTGTAACTGAGCAACTTTTGTCTTGCCTCAGTATAGTTATCTCCATCTAATTAAAAACGTTTTAATCAGCCACAGACCAGAAAACAGTTAGCATGCTAGTTGTTGTTAGCTTTGCTGTGACGGAAAAAAAAACCCTTCTCTGCCTCTGAAAGTTGTGAAAAGCTAATTGAATAATTAGGATGCTTGAAATGTGTTGGGAAAGTGAATGTTTCTACCACAGCAAACCGTTAAAATTGAAGTATGCTAGTTGTTTTTAGCTTCAGTTAGCATGCTCGTTGTGGTTAGCTTTACTCTCAAGCCAAAACTCTGCTGTTCCTCTGAAATTTGTGAAAAGCTGATTGCTGTGAATAATTAGGGTGTTAGGAATGTGTTTGGAAAGTGACAAAGTTTGGACCACAAGAATGAAGTTATGTTAGCATGGCAGTTATTTTTAGCTTTAACATTAGCATGCTAGTTGTTGTTAGCTTTACTGTGAAGACAAAACTTCACTCTGCCCTCAAAGTTGTGAAAAGCTCATTGCTGTGAATAATTAGGAAGGCGTTTAAGAAAGTGACAAATACGTTTGGAACTGTTAAGAACGAACTAGATCTGTTTTTCATTCAACATAAACTAGGACTAAACATGGAAAAAGAACCAAACCAAGACTAAACTAGGCCTAAGCTCTTGAACTTAACTGAACGTAAAAAGTCTGAACCATCTTAAAACATGTATAACTCAACTGTAATCGATTACAGCTACAACTTAAAAATTGTTTTTATTTAAAAAAATTATGATAATGCCTCCTTTATAAACGGGATCAATACCAAGGGTTAAAAGCTTGCACATCATTATATGCTGCATTTTGAGGACATTTCACCAGCCAAAAGTTTGAATATTTAGTATTGTTAATTGCTACAGCAACAATGCTAATTTTCACTCATAAACCTACCCTAATGTTAAAAAATTGATAAAATGTTTAAAAGAAGTACAACAAATGAAGGGATTGTCTCATAGGATTAATCATAAAGAATTTAAAAAGAAATGGGCTTTCCTAAACTTAAATAAATCCCAAACGTTAGGTAATTCAGGAAATGTAAAAATCTCACAATATCTTGAATGCAGTAATATGATACTTAAATCGGTGGCATCTAGCACTAAAGCTAATTGTAAAGCAAAGTGTAATGAAGTAAATATTATTGCATACATCAGTAACGGACAAAATAATGCAGAAAGGGTTAAAAGTGATGAAAAATGCCTATAGCAATTAACAATTCTGAACAAAATATGTCTTGTGAAGGGCCAAAAGTCCTGCAAATGGCGCCCTAGAATGTGTCCAAAAAACAACAACAAGGCATTACACAGTGACAGATTAAGCAATGGCTCTGGTTTTAATTCCCAGACACGCGTCTCCTCAGTGGTGCAAATGAAACGTGAAGCGTGAGAACATTACAACAAAGCCGCAGTCACGACCGCCTCCATTTTAATTAGTTCTATTTTAATTAGACTCAAAGAAAAGAACGAGGAGAGAGAAAAGAGGAGAGAGAGAGAAGGATTGATCTGGTGCTCCTGAACATTCATAAGCAGTCAATAAAATAAATGGACTTCGCTGCGCTGTCTGAAAGGCCCACATCTATCAATCTGAGAGCGACAACAGAGCAGGGACAGCGGGGAGAGAGGACATTTTGTGTGGAGTTCGATTTGATTTATGTTCAGGTCAAAAGTATGGCAATGTATAGGCGATATATACAGTATAATGCACCAAACGTGACTGATGTGTTTTGTCTCAGATGGAGCATGTGCCACCGTATGATGTGGTTCCCTCAATGCGACCCATCATCCTGGTCGGGCCCTCGCTCAAAGGGTATGAGGTAAGAAAAACCGGAAAGTAATACTGGTAAAATTAGGGATGGAACAATATGGATTTCATTGTTTTGTTGTTTTGTTTTTGAGCCGATAGCAATATCCAATTTTGTGCTTGGTGCTGTGGCCGGTATTGAAATAAAACTAATTTAAAAAGAAAGGCCTGCTAATCCATTTTAAGTTGAAGTAACGTTCACAAGCTAACTTTTCAGTCAATAAAATAAATATATGCTCAAAGAATATAAAATAAATGTTCTTTGAGCAGATACCAATGTCCAGTTTCTGACTTCCTGCTGTGATCGATAACCGATATTTGCAGATACCGCTATTGAAATAAATTTAAAATACACACTAGGAGGGAAAGAAAATGACTTGGACATAGTAGCTCACACACTGCTACATAACCAGATCAAAAATAAGTCACAAAACAATTTCATTTGATCTATTTGTAGCCGTAGATTTATCAGAGATTGATTTCCTGACTTTATCTGCTGTGTCTTTAGGTGACAGACATGATGCAAAAGGCACTCTTCGACTTTCTCAAACACAAGTTCGAGGGCAGGTAAGTTCAAGACACCAGGACATTATATTTAGAGAGCCTTATTTGTCCCACAAGGGGGCAATTTAAGTGCTGCAGCGCGAAACACTCAAAACAGCAGGAGAATAGAAAATAAGAAGGAAATAAAGGTTCTCTTATTTTATCTAAGTGCGTTCACACGTCTTTCTTTGGTCCTAGTCGATTTGGTCCTATTCTAGTCCTGGTTTGTCGTGGGCTATAGTCTGTCTCTAGTTCCAGGTTTAGTCCCAATTTTGATTTGGTGATTGGGCAAGTGTGAACACAACTTTTTTACATTGCGTTAAGTTGATCATTGCATTATTTGTGCTTTCAAACTTAAAAAATAAATATTGCAAGGCTGAATCAAGTTAATCAATTAATCGCAACTGATCGATTATTGAGATAATCGTCAGCTGATTTAGTAATCGAATAAACTAGTTCAATGTCGGTATTTCAGTTATCATTCCATCTATTAACATGAAACAGAACTGAAAAAAGGCTAAAATGTGCTCTTTTTTGACGTGAAAGTGCTGCAAGCCCAAAAACTAGCAACTCTCAAAATTTGCAGACAACTTTCCAAAAACAAAGCCCAAAATCACTATAAAGAAGTGGATTAGGAACTATCTCAAAAACCTATTTTGTCTGTAAGTCTGTACATCATCAGGACATCCCAAAGGCGATATTTTAGTTTCATTAGGATCAAATTTAATAAAAATCTTATATTCACAGGCACTTCATAAACATTGGTAACACTTTGTCATAACTACACGTATTCATGAATTAATAAAGCACGAACAAAGACTTAATTCATAATAAACAAATAGTATATTAAGAATGATTCAGGCTTATATAATATATATAAAATACTCTAACCCTAATTTCTAGCCCTAACCGTAACTTTAATTAAGTAGTTACTAAGCCTGAATCGTGTTTAAAAAAAAAAATCATTAAGTCTTTGTAAATGCTTTATAAGGCCAAATAAGATATAATTATTATAAAGTGGTACCTAAACATCTAATCTATTAATCGAAACAATAATCAGTGGACTAATCGATTACCAAAATAATTGTTAATTGCAGCCCTAATTGCGAGGCGCCTGCTGATCTGGGAGGCTTTCATACCCGCCCCGTCCAAAGAAATATCGATTTGCCAACGAGAAACACCAACACTAATAGTGAACAACGTAGTAATGGTCAACTTCACTTTTCTTTTTCAGGATATCCATTACACGAGTCACTGCCGACATCTCTCTGGCCAAACGCTCGGTCCTCAACAACCCCAGCAAGCACACCATCATCGAGCGCTCTAGCACGCGCTCCAGCCTGGGTGAGATACCACACAACCACAACAACCACACCCAACAACCACAAACACAAGCCAGGACGAATGCAGCGCACCCATCTGAGTTCTCAGGCTCTCTGTGTTTCATATCATGTGGACAAAATAATAGTTTTGTTGTTTGTATATCGGCTAATGATGTATTTCTGATGGTTAGCTTAGTTTGATATTACTGGCTAACTATATTTTGCTACTGAGCGTTTCAAAGAATATATTTCAGATTTCTGGCCTCCATCTCAATTTTGAACTTCTTGGGTTTCAGGCACATGACTTTATGTTTTTGATGCCATTTTTCAGGACTTTTGACCATTCGAAGGGTTGAATATATTGAAAAATTAAGTGTTGTGGCCTTGATCCCATTTTAAAGGACACATATTATTTAAGTGTTTGTTTCTCATATTTTAGAACTTAAAATTATACATTGAAAGCACACATTACTCTGTCAGGCAGTGCTTCCTCATCTTGATTCGCTAACAAAAGCTAGTTATATTAAGCAACTTGGCCCACGCTAAAACAAGCGCACAGTCGCAATGAACAGGATTTGACGGCAGAAACAAGTCTGTCGATGTTTTATTGACTTAAAAACCGATCCAGGAGACCTGAGTTTTTCATCTTTGATGTCACAATCTGGTAAAATGTAGACTGAGTGAAATTCTGAAGCTCGAAGCATGAAGACCTCGTAAACAGGATTGATAAAGCAAGGGGGAATGAAGCTAAATACAACTAGGTATATTTCTGGAACAGCGATAAAAGCTTAAAGTCAATTTTGTATAACATGTGTTCTTTAAATTGAAGTTCTAGCACTCTGAAACCAATGGAAAAGCGATTTTGATATGTTTTGATATAATTTGAACCCCTCCTTATCACTTCTACAGGTCTAGAATGCTGTGATATTATTAAACCCAGCTGTATGTCTCCCCCAATTCAATTTACAAATGATGGTTCTTATATTGTGCATATTTTGGTATTATTGTTCAGAGTTCTTCAATTAAAGTCTTAAAATCTTTCCAAATTTTACTCTTTTATTTTCTGATCTGGCCTTTCTTTTTCATCCTGTCTTTTTCCCACCTCCACCATCTCCTCTCCCTCCATCTTTCCTCTTTTGATCCAGATGTACTGGGTATGTATGCTCCTCTTTCAAACACAAAATGTCTGTCTTTCTCTGTCTTTTACTCCTCCGACTTTTATTTTATTCACAATATTCATAACCTGCTCCATGCATTTGTCTGCCTGTCTGCCTGCCTGTCAGTTTCTCTGTAGTTCATTGTGACAGCCTGAAATCTCTAACAAAAACATTGGAGTCACAAAATGTTATAGGAGGGAGTTTATCTCTAGGGAGGGCATCTGGGCATCTGCAACTGACAACTCTGCTTAGACCTTGAACTATGCCCCTTAAATGTATGGTTTTTGCTTCATTTTAAATACTTTGTTTCTATATGTAAACATAATAAAGACTCAGTTAGTTGAAAAATTGTGAAAACAAAAGGATCTGATACAGTGCCTTGGCAGAGGTCTATCCCAGTGTTTCCCAACCAGGGGTACGGGGACCCCAAGGGGTACGTGAGGAATTATCAGGGGGTACTTGGAATGGCTTCAGGTTTTAAATGAAGATGAAATGTTTTATCTGAATAAAAAGTGTTGTAGTTGTACATTTAGCATATTTTTGGAGAATCTTGGACCATAAATGTAATCAAAACAAAAATGTAATGTTAATAATTGAAAATAAGTGACTAGTAAACCCATGTCCTGAAACTTACGTCAAGGGGTACAAACAAAACAAAACTTGGGGGTACTTGAGACAAAAAAGGTTAGGAACCATTGGTCAATCCCATCAATGCTGTTAAAGGAGACATATTATGCTTATTCCAGGTACACTTAGTATTGAACTATAACATAAGCAGATCATTTTACATTTTATGCACTGTAAACTGCTACATTGATCTAAAACAACAATAAACAAATCTATTGATTTCATGTTCAAAACTGCAGAAGTGATAAGCCCTGCCTCTTCAGTGACACTTCACTGTAACAAGCAGTGGATTTCATTAACATTTTTGTATTTTTTTTAAAAGTAGCTACAGGACATTAAAGAACCTGACATGTGTCACTCTGAGTCCTAATTTTTTCCAAATGATCACAACTACAGGATGTGGGGGGGATATGGGGTAGGTGAAAACAGGAATTGGTATGACTTTATAATTTACACTTATTCATGCCAACACCTATTCATAAAGGATGGCCAAAAATATGTTTAGAATGATTTAGACTTTGTAACTACTTAATTAAAGGGTTAGAAGTTATGGTTAGGGTATTAAGTTGCAAAGTCTGCATCATTAACAATTTGTTCACTATGAATTCTATGAAGGCCCAAAGCGTAGGTTTTATATAGTGTTACTCTGTTCTTTTTGTGTCTCAGTTGCAGGACAATACAGTTTTAACTCAAAAATGCAGGAATCAATCAAGATATAACTTTGAATGAACGAACGATGAAGAGACATCGTTAGAGGGTTAAAAGCCCATAAAAATTTTGGATTTTGCATAATGTCCCCTTTAACCCTTCGTTCTCAATGTATTTAAATGGTTTTTGTCATGTAATGTTCAATTTCACTACAGAAAATCGCTTTAATAATTAGTTTGTATCTTTGAACTCGAATTACAATATCAATATGTACTAGTAGTTACTTATAGATTTTATGTATTTCTTACATAGTCGTCAGTCATTTTTATGATCCGCTTGTAAACCAAAATACACTTTCTCATCATGAAGGCTGGTATAAATATAACTTTCCCCTTTCGTTCTTCCACCTGGAGGTTCACGTCTCTCTATTTCAGCCTTTCAGACTAAACTCAGGGCTGCTCTTTCTGCAGATTGCTTTGGCCCCGTTATCTCTTTCAAATGGCAGCACCTCAAAAAGCACTGTTTTGTGACCAGACAGACTGAGAGGGAACATTGTGCTTTTGGTTTTAATCTCTGGTGTCAAACAGTCATGAAAAAAGTACAACACAGTGCGGAGGAAAGCGAGGTATGAGACAGAAGATATGAAACTAAAACTATTTGGAAAGTGTAGACCTCTGCCAAGGCACTGATCCTATCGTGCAATACAATATATATAATCTGTATTTGCTCAAGTTAAAAACAGGGCAACACATGAGCAGCTTGTTTTAATCTTTAGTCCTTAATAAGTCTCAAAAAACATATAAAACATTAAGCTATTTATCTGTTTTTGAAAATTTGAAACACTTAACAATTTTGGAGAAATATCTCAACATATGGAATGATGTCACACTAGATAGAAGAATACTAGAAGTTATTTCCGAGATATTTATATTGAATTTTCTTGTGAATTATTCAAAAGGGAGATTTATACGTGTTTGTCCTGATTATTTGTTCTGCATTTGTCACTGCAACTTCTCAACAAATGCAAGAATCAAACTGAAAACCATCAAAACCATCTAATATAATGACAAGTTTATGACAAAGTATAAATTTAAGGAGTATTTGAGTATATTTTTACTGTCTTAAAGCATTAGACATCCTGTTTTACTTAAAATAACAATATAGACAATATAGACATTTCTAACCTGAAAATAGAAAAAAATACTACTACACATGAAAAATGTTGGTGTTACATTGGCAAAACTTACTTTAAGAAAGCTTAAATATACTCAAATCAAGATAAATACAACTCAGTCCAATGAGTTTTTAACTAAATTCTTAATAAAGATTATATTTATTCCAGTGCAGGTGCATTTCAGGACATGTTCGAGGTCTAAACTACAAAACTAAACCTTTTTTGAGACCCTGATAGTACTGTATTTTACATTCACTGAAAGAAGCACACAGCGTCATTACAGTAAAAACAAAACGTCTTGTCAAGTCTTGCGTACTTTTTAAATCACTGCTGTGCTATTAGCGCTAACCAGAACTAATGCCTCACTCCATTTGTTTGATTAGGCCGGTTCGCCGTCTTGTTTTGTTTACACGGCGGGGAACTGTGCCCTTATTAGTATTAGTAATTATTCCAAGTGCCAAACGCATCTCATTTTGAAGTGCCTCCTTCCTTTCGCACTTGGAATGAAAGCGATAAATATTAAAAGCCAACAGATGTGAAACAAGCCGGTGGGGAGGCGGCACTTTGAATGGGCATGTCGCTGCTCTGCTCCATTTAGCCGCGCTCAAATGGAGACTGGAGACGATGCATGGTGAAGTACTAACATGCAGACCGACTGTATGTGAGAAAGTGTAATCCTCATTTCAAAAAAAGAGCCGGGCGATGTGTAAAGTGGAAATAAAAACAGAAAACAATTGCCTGCAAATCCAATAAACCATTTTCATAAAGGGTGCGATTGTATTCAACCACGTCATTTTTACCAGGGCTGCAACAATTAATCGACTAATTGTGACTAGTCTACTCTAGAGACTAGTATATCTATCTACTCTATATCTAGACTATAAAAAAAATCTATAATTATAACTATATATATATTATAACTATAAAACAACAATAATTGATCGTTAACTGGGCTATACAGATGTAAAAAGAGCTTCTGTAACAAAGACGGTGACATCAAAATGTCAAAATAGAATAGATTATTGCAGATTTTCATCAATAATACACTTTATTCATAAATATTCTCTATCTAGAAGCCTTTAGGCACCATATATGAACCTTTATTTGGCTTTATTTTGACTGTCTAAAGGCTAAATATAGAATAGAAATAATCGTTTGACTACTAGACTAATCGAAGAAATAATAACTGACTACTACTAATCATTAGAGCCCCTTTACCACATCAAAATTTGAGCTAAACCAGGACTAAACAATCAACTAAACCAGGACTAAAGTAGGACTAGAATAGGACCAAACCAAGTCTACATCAGGACTAAAACAGGCTAGTTTAGGATCAAGTGTGAATTAGGGCTGTGCAATTCTACATTCAGTATAATCGTGATTTCAATTCGATTACAAAAATGTTGTAATTGTAAATACAATGAATATCCTTCTGTTCAGAGTTATAAGTGCACTGCTTTTGCTTCAAAACCTGGAGCAAAGGCACTTTTCTAAAACATCATTAATAAAATCTATTCTGTCTATACTTTCAAGATTTTCATAGAATAGAAGTAATTGTTAAAAAATATTGATTTAAATTATGAACCAAATAATCGTGTTTATCATTTTTGACATAATCGAGCAGCCCTACTAGGAAAAAAGGACCAAACAAAGCCTAGATTAGGACTAATCCAGGACTAAACCAGGACTAAACTAGGACTAAATCAGGTCTAAACCAATTACAAGAGATAAAATATTTTCTATATTTTTGGAAGATTGGTTGAGGGCCAGATCATATCCCTTGGAGGGCCTAATTTGGCTCCCTTGCCTTAATTTGAAGAGCCCTGTCTGAGGCAACATATTAACATCTCCATAGAAACAAGAAGGTGGTGGACCCCTCACCAGAAAAGTTACATAGTGCCTCTTTAAATTTGATAGCAAACTTCTTCCTTACCTTTGCATGTTTTTGACACTGATCACAAAAACAAAGAAAGAAAAACATATTTTACTAAGCTTTTGTTCTTATTTGGTGTGAAAACAGTTTTGAAATGATAAAATGCCTTATTACAGAATATTACATTTTAATTCAAATGGGATTTATGGGATTTGCAAGTTATTACGCCCTGTTTGTTTTTGATTTCCTTTTACACATCGTCCTAACTTCTTTGAAATAGATGTTAATAAATGGTGGCGTTTTGGTCGTGCAGGACATGTTTCCTCTTGTGTTGACATGTTCTGTGTGTCCCGGGACTGTAGCGGAGGTGCAGAGTGAGATCGAGCGTATTTTCGAGTTGGCCCGCACCCTGCAGCTGGTCGCTCTGGACGCAGACACCATAAACCACCCGTCCCAACTGGCCAAGACCTCGCTGGCTCCCATCATCGTCTACATCAAAATAGCCTCGCCCAAGGTACGCCGACACTTCATAATTTACACTGGAAACTGCGTCCATCCAAGAATCTGTTAGAGCGGAGATTTGCACGCTGATGATGCCAAGTGAAACCGTGGAAGATGTTTTAATGGACTAAAATGGGTCGAACTGAATCAGGACGAGTGAAGGTCGACTTTGACTACAGTCCTGCAACTATAAACGAGAACAAATGGACTAAGTCAGGATTTAAACCCAAATACATCATTACAAATAGACTCAAAACAGGACTAAACCTGAACCAAACCAGGACATGGAAATGTTACTGCAGTCGGTGCCTCTAGGCCAAGTTACAGATCAGATCGGTGGAAAAATAGTCTGTTCACTATGAAAATGCTTGTTTTTCCAAGGTATTTAGAGGAAGGGCAACGCAATAAACTCTCCATGGAGACAAGTAGATGGCAGACCCCCGCAAAAAAGTTACAAAGTTCACCTTTACATCAAAATTAGAGTTACTAACCAAGGACTTGACCAGAACTAAACAAGGACTATTCAAGGACTAAACCACATTCACCACTTTACAACAGACAAGACCAGACCAAACCTGTACCTAACCAAACTTTTGCATAACTTGGAGTTAATTGGCATTAAGATAAAACAAAATTAAGACTAAACCAAAGGATAAACCAGCTCTATACTTAAAGCCCCAGTATGTAACTTTTTAGCCAGAAAATAGACCTGGAAATGTTGTTCCTTTAGCTATAATATCTGCATGGAGAATGTTCAGAAGTTTGGTTTTAACTTTCTATAGTCATGGAATACGTCACCTCCAGAAAGTTACTGTTTTAGTTAGAACTAAACAAGGACTGAGCCGAAACAAGTGCAGGATTTTTAACTAGAATAAACCAGTTCTAGACCAGCGTTTAACCCGGTGTATACTCTGCTTTAGTCTAGTTTTTGATTAACTCATGGAGTCTTCTCGCAGGTTCTTCAGAGGCTGATCAAGTCCAGAGGGAAGTCCCAGGCCAAACACTTAAACGTGCAGATGGTGGCGGCCGACAAACTGGCTCAGTGTCCTCCTGTGAGTGTCACACTCTCACACACAAGAAAACTCATCATTATTATTAATAAAACAAGCGTCTGGAGTTTACACAGCTGATATTTTCTGTCTGGATCATATTTTCTAAAGGCCTTGACATTTTACTGATATTTTGAATTTGCTGAAATGCCACTGCTGTATATTTTTATGTTGCCTTCATAATTTCTGTCATAAAGTTATGGGTTTCTTGATAAACTTCACGAAGAAACTCAAAATTGCAGACCTATTCTACATGTTTTTTACGTTTATCAAGAAAATCCGTATTACATTATGACAGGGTTTCCACGGGGCATTAAAATCATTATTAAATGATACGTTTTGGCAAAAATAAGGCATTATAATGCATTAAAAAAACATTAAATTCAATCCCCACAGGCTTTAAATCTAAAAGCTATTTGTAAAAAAAGATTTATCCATCAGCACAATAACTATAAACGTTATAAAAAATAACAGCAAATACTTCTCTTCTCCCCGGAGCCAGCACATAGCTACATAATTATTCCTTTTGCAGGAGTTATTCGACATAATCCTGGATGAGAACCAGCTGGAGGACGCGTGCGAGCACCTGGCTGATTACCTGGAGGCGTACTGGAAGGCCACGCACCCCCCGAGCTCCAACCCCCCCAACCCGCTCCTGAACCGCACCATGGCAACCGCCGCCCTGGCCGCCTCCCCCGAACCCGTGTCCAACCTACAGGTACAGGTGCTGACCTCGCTGCGCCGAAACATCGACCTGTGGCCCGAGCTGGAGGGCCACGACCGCAAAGTGGAGGAGCACGCCCTCTAGAGGTCAAAGCCAGGAAGAACGGCGACAACAATACCGGGGGACCTTTACCAGTAACTTGACAACCAAATCGAAAATCAGTGTCCCTTATGTTACCGTGAGGAAAAGTGCAATAAAAAGCTTGTGCATCGTTACGTTTACTATATTAAGTATTTTAAAGTACGGGCCCAGGATGTTTTGGATATTTTTATAAACGTGCTATTTACTGAAAATGTAAATGTAGCTATGTGTGGGTTTCAGTAACTTTTTCCCCATTCAGAAGATACATTATTTTGTTTTAAATTGTTAATCATTATGGCAACAGTCCAAATTTCTCATTATTTTGAAATAGAATAGATAGAAAAGACCGATGGGCTCTGTGCAAAGAATTTGTTGACTAAAATGGCTAGTTCATTGTCCTACTGAGTACTTCCTCTCCAATTCAGTTTTTTTCACACTAAAATTATTATTAATAATAAATCTTTAAAGATCAGGCAGTGAGCTACAGGTGGATGTCACTGACATGTAAAAGACTTTACAAATGCGATGAATACTTCGGTGACACTTCTGTGTTGATTAATGTAGGCGTTTGTGCTCATGCTAATTTTTAGGCATAATAAAGATGGAAATAAAATAAAATGAAAAATGGAAGTGATCTATATTTAAAAACAATCAAGTCTTTACTTTACATTTGATTGTTTCTTTATATTTTAATAAAAGTTAGCATTAACTGTGAGAAAGTTATCTTAACCAACTGCTGCTGTGCTCAGAGCCCAATGTTCTGTCACCACGGTTTCCTCATTAGGTTTTGTATCCCAAAACAGTGGTAAACATTACAGATAATTTTATTTTACAATTTAGAGTAAGCTTTACACAGAGCTAATGTCAACAAAAACTGAAATTTTAATTGTCAGACAATTGTGAAATGTTTGTAAAATGAATCACAAAAGTTTAGAAATATCACCTAATACTCTTACTTACAAAATAACTTTTTTTTTCCCTTTTTTTCATTTATAATCAGCTCTTTTTGTAGTATTGTATCTAAATTTCGATATTTTCCCATCTCTACTGTCACCACTATTTCCTAATTAGTTTTCAGATCTCAAACCCTTGGTAAACATTGCATTAAACTAATTCAGTTTTTCAATTTAGAGAAAGATTCGTGAGTTTGCAGTTTTATGCAGAATTTGCAGACTAAAATCAATCTGAAATTATTAACAGTGCAGACAACTAGTGCAAACTTTCTCTTTTTGTACAGTCTTGATAGATTTAATACATTAGAAGGCATGCATTTTAGTTAGAATCTTATGTGAAGGTTGCCCTAAAAAGTGAAGTGGATATCTGTAGATAGTATGTATTTATAAAACTATCCAAATGTAAACATGAGGCCTTGAATGAGTGACTTAAAACAGCTACTCAAACCATTTTTAAGCCATTAGAACAGTCTTCCTTTCTGAAAAAAAAAACAAAACTAATACTATTTTTACCAAAAAGTATAAAATGGCCAAATAACGACCCAAATGTCACCTCTGTCCCAGGCTAATAACTTTCATTTGGAGGTAATTAAGTGCAAAACGAAATCTAGAGCCTTTTCCCTGCCCCCTGCTCTCCTCTGCGGCCGTCTTGGTTAATTCAGTTCACGGTCCTTTCTCCTTCGTGTTGCCGTGGTACCGAACCAAAAAGAGCAAGTCATGTCCGTCTATAACACAGAGACACCTGATTTGACCGAGAGTTTCTACCATCTAACATGCAAAATGGGGTTATTGATCTTATTTTACACATTAAAATAAGATTGTTTTGTGTTTTTTGCATGGCTGAACTTGAATACTCCTAACAAATGCTCTTATTTTGCTTTTAAAAAGATCTAACTGATCTTAATAATTGTATTTCAAAATGCTAAATGTTTAGGTGATTTAAATACATATCAATTAAGGATAAAAATGCATTTATTCACAACATTGACAGTAGAATGTGTCGACAATCCTCCAGCAGGGGGCACTGTTGTACTGTCATGACATTTTACTGTACAATATTTTAAGTTAAATGATTGTGTTTGAGTGTGAGTTTGAAGTGAAGTAACCTCAATGCATGGAAAAGTATTTTAAATTGAAACACATTTCAAACTGCAAAAAACAGAAGCACACTGGACATTTTTGTACATAAAAGTAGTATATCCGCTAAATATTTTTCACATCATATATTTGTATCTATTATTTTCTGTTTCTATCCTACTAAACCTAATACATTTTAGTAAAGATGTCAAATATATATGTATTTAATGAATAATATGTGTTGACAAATATCATCATAGCAATTCATTTATATGGTAAAACTTAGGGACCACATGGTTAGCTAATAGTAAAAGGTGTAACAAGTGCTTAATTATGTCTTATTTGGTATTTATTAAGTACTTATTAAGTATTTAAGTACTTATTAATACTTTTTTTTTAATCAATACTGGCCACTTTTCCATTAATACTCTTTATTAGTATTCATTAGCATTATTAGCAATATATGCTTTTGTACATACAACATAAACTTGTTTATTCAACATGATTCAGGCTTTGTAACCAGTTAATGAAGGTGAGGGTTAGGGTTAGAAATTAGGGATAGAATATCTGATAAGTAGTTACTAAGTCTGAATCATTCTTAATAAACTGTTTGTTCATGCTTTATTAAGGCGGGACTAAGTGTAGTTATTATAAAGTTTTACCTGGTCGCCTCCGTTGACTGAAAATTAGCAACATTTATCAAGATGTTGTACCAAGTGTTTTACTCTTAAATAAGTTTCAAAATCTGTGAAATTCTTTTACTTTTTTACTCTAAAAATACATTTTCAATACTATTATTTAAGTAGATTTTTTTATGTTACTTTGACTGGCATCTATAAAAAAAGCATACTTCTTCCACCACTGACGACATTGAACAGTTTGTGCTAATTTCAAACACAAAATGCAATAACATGTCTATAAATATTAGACAATGCTGCTAAATATTACAGAAAACTACATTAACGCCTAGTGTACACTGAGTCCAGTCCGGTCGCGGTCCGGGACCCGCGCGGGTCTCTTGCAGACGCCTGTCACACCAGCTCCGGTTCACTGCGGTCCGTTTTTGACGAAAGCCACGTAGATTCACGTGGTTTCGCGCGAGAAACACTCGTCAAATGACATGAAAGCCGCACCAGACCGCTGCGGCGTCCGGCAAAAATAGACTTCTTGCGGATTCTTTCCGGAGACCCGCGCGGCTGCCGGACCCGCGGCCGCAGAGCTCCGAGGTCGGTGTGACAGCAAGCATTGATTTTAAGCACTTTCTAAGTCTTGCGGGACCCGTGCGGGTCCCGAACCGGAGCCGGACCGGAGTCTGTGTGCATCAGGCGTAAGTGTGACTGCATGAGAAAACCTGTAACTATTTAACTGTTATGCTGCCTGACTCTAACCCAGACTAACCCGGGTGTGCGTTTGCTCTGTGTTTCTGCATGTTGTGTGGCACGGCCGTGACTTGCCCAGGGACAGTACCTGGTTCACGGGGAGCAGCCGCAGAAGCACGAGGGCCCCCTGCTGTCCGAGTCCGGAGGCGGCGGCGAGTACCAGAGCGACAAACCCCATCACAACCCCCCGCAGCAGCAGCAGCAGCAGACGCACCTACGCTCGTCCCGCGGCCAGCTCCGGGGGGGCAACAGTCGCGGGCTCTCCCGGCAGGACACCTTCGACTCGGAGACGCAGGGCAGCCGGGACTCCGCCTACACCGAAGCGGGCGACTCGTGCATGGACATCGAGACGGACCCGTACGAAGAGCCGGAGCCGTACCGGGGCGGAGGGGGCGGTCGCTCGCACCCGTCGCAGCAGCATCACGGCCGCCAAGCGTCGTGGGAGGACGAGGGAGCCGAGCCGGACCAGGAGAACCTAAACCACCCGCCTCACCACACGCAGCCGCACTCGGGACGTCCCAAGCTGAGGGATCGCTACTGCCAGGAGGACACCAACACGGGCCGGAACAAGAACCAAGACCAGGACTGGGGCCGCGACGTGTACATCCGCTGAGAAAGGATTTCACGGCGGGTTAAATGGCTTGGATTTGTAAAGTTTGAGTTTTGTAGTTTGGCTGGAAAGACCTAGATTTACCAAGTACTTTTACATGGTCAGAAAAAGTAGAATAATCAGATAAAACGATGATTTAGGGCTGCAACACGTTTAATAATTGAATCGTTAACTGGTTTATAGCCTACATAGGTTCTAAAACATGCCATGAGCTGAGAAAATACGTTTTATGACTTAAAATTGAGCTGAAAGTGAATGAAAGTGATGTAGAAAATGTATTAATTTGCTGTATTTAATGAGAACACTCTTTTGTCCATAAATGCACTCCACCAGTTCCTCAAACGGATTCACTTCAGCTTCATCTGGGTCAAATTTAGTAAAAAATATTCAAATATATCAAGTGACTTTTGCATTCTAAACAAGAATAATCGCTAGACTAATTGATTACCAAAATGATCGTTAGTTGCAGCCCTACAATGATTAGATCTGATTTTTTTTGTGTGTTTTCGTGCTCAAGAGGAATCTGATCGTCAAAAACAACAACACGCCTCGGTTAATTTGTGGATTTTTAGAGTAACTGTTGCATTTGGAAGACAAAATACAAAAACACTTTCAATATTTAACATTTTCTTTCATTTTTGTCTTTCCTACTTTATTTTTTACCTTTTGTAATTGTCAGAACCTGCACTGGTGTGAAGAATCCAAAAGAAATCAGATTAGATTCAACTGTTTGCAGGACATTTCAATAATCAGATTACTCCAGAAATCAGATTACGATCAGATTTTTTGTGTGCACGTAAGCATAAAGGATAAAAGGTTTATTCCCGTGTTTGTGTATCGCTGTTTACCGGAGCACATGGCGCATGCACCATCTCCGCTCTAGGCTTCGGCACGAGTTGGGCGAGGGAGGCACGCGAGTTGGGCGGGGGAGGCAGCCTGCTCTCTGTTCGGGAGGGTCAGATCTCAGAGTGAGCCGTTTGCTTTTGCAAGGAGGGGGGCCAGTCCAAGAAATGGGTGTTTTTTGGAAACTGTTAAATATGGATATTGCACAACGCAAAATTTTATCAACAAAGCCCTTAGAATAGACTGTGTAAAGGGGAATAGCAGAATATGGGACCTTTAAGTGTAAGGATTAAGGTCGAACCCAAACTACTCAAATCAAAACCAATCTTACGAATTCAAGTCTTTTTAACCCACGTGTTGCAGTGTATTTTGGAAGGATCTCGGGACGGACTGAGGAGAATAGTTTAGGATTTAGGAAACTTAAACGGGACTGTGTGAGCGAGGTGAGGGGCCACGCCAGTCAGGCTAACAAAGGAATCTGTTTACATCACAGTTAGGGCTGCACAATGTCACAATAAAGTCTAAAACGGCATGGTCAGTGATATAAATCGATGTAATTTGATCATAATGTATGCCATTTCAGGAAACAAAGAGTGTTAAATGCGAGACAAGTTACAATATTTAACCTTTATGTACGTTTTTCAAGCGTTAGCCACTCGTTGTAATCAAGTTTTACGTCTTTTAGGTTTATTTTATCAACAATTAATCAACTAGTATTGACAAGTCGACTGTAAAAAGAAGATTGCTTTATTTTTTTGATAATTGCAATAGTTATCTTTGTTCTAAATTGTGCCATTTTTAGCCCTATTCTAGTCCATGTTTAGTCCAAATTCATTTAAATGATATGGCACGTTTTATAACAGGATCGTTTACAAAGTGCTGCGCAGACATAAAACGTCAAACAAAAACAAAACTTATATTAATAATCAATAATAATCAATTTGACGTTACTACTTACTAAAAACAATAAAACCAGTCAATCAAATCCAAGCAAAATCATAAAACCACAAAATAGAAATGAATTAGGGAGATAGTCCTGATTTAGTCCAAGTTTCCATTTGAAAAGACCTTTTTATAACAAAGACAATGGTATTTTTAAATCAAAATGTCCAAAAAATAAATCATTTCTGATTTTCATTAAAAATACACTTAATTCGTAAATATCCATCGAGACCCCTTCAGTCACCATTTTCCAGCCTTTAAAGGAAAGCATTAAAGCAGAGGACTGAAGCTAAACCCTGTAACATTAGCTGAACTAAATCTGGACCAGGATTATCAGGACTAGATTTAGTTGGACCAGGACTATCAGGACCATGTCTAGTCCAAGTTTGAACCAGGTCTAAACCAGGATTAAAGAAAGACAGACACAAACAAACCTGGTCTCAGTTTCTTTCATTCATAAAAGGTTTCAGAATCAGAATTGCTTTCATTCATCCTCAAAGTTAATTATTTTTGTTACAGACGTGAAGGTTCAAAATGAGATGAAAATGAGATTAAATTTAACAAACTAAATCAAAAACCAGTATCTCAACAGACAAATAACATAAAATAGATCTGTTTTATTTAATTACAACAATTAATTTACATTTAACTTAACTTATAAAGTGTCTGTTTTATTAACTAAACCCCAGTATGAACAAAAAATTACTTTCACTGAACTTGTAAACAACATTGATCTTATTACTGATTACTTAAGTTACTTTGAAAAACTTGAAATACTTATATTATGAAAAGTTTTAAGTGTTTTTGCTTATTAAACTTGCTATTTTATGTTTTTACTCCTTTGATTTGACTGGTTTTATTTCCTTTTTTATGGCTGTTTCTGCGCAGCACTTTGAATTAATCAGTTTAAATTTGCTTTGAAAGGCAAAACAATTCAGCTTATTCCTTGTCTATTATTGTCATTGCAGTACAACTTTAGATATATCATAATCAATCGACCATTTTGCGGATAAATTGCCCGATATTGTGCAGCCCTGACGCTCTAGTTACAATGTAAAGAAACACATCAACTGCCAGACGCCATCAATGTCACATTTTTCCTCGCGATTGATTTACTTCTTCTACTACTTCTACTACGAGTCTGTTTTTGTTCCCGACGTTGCATGAAGTATCACAGGTTTCTACTGACAGCACGAGGACAGCAGTATATATTACGATTGTGCACATTTATGATTGTGATTCGTAGAACTCTTCGGTCAGTGTCGGTGTCCGTCTGTCCTCGGCCGTCTCCGAAAACAGGGTCTATCTGCCATCGTTGCGTGTGTACTTTTGGATTTAGAGTCGTCAAAAGGCTTTCGTTATGCATTTATCTATCACCTTTTTTATCACCCGGACCTTAACAAGTGGTGTGTTGCCATATTTTGTCGGAAAAAGTGTCTAAACGTGCCTGGTCAGCCGTCCTAATTCTCTTGTCTGTAAAAGTGCACTGTGTAGGATTTTGTGTGACCTGCTCAAAAGGTAAATGTCATTGTTTTGGCTTGATTTTCTTTTTTTTTTTGGTTCTTTTTCACGTTTTAGACACAAATCAAACAGTAGGTGGCGGTATTGCATTGCCGTAGTGTGCCACCCGCTACTAAACACCAGAAGAAGACATTTAATTTGTTTTAAACTTTTACTTTTTTGAGGATTTGAACACATTGCACCAGGATTTCTACACATGTACATCAGCTATTTAGGAGTAGTTTCACGCTGTTAATGTTTACGGAGAAATTTAATAAAATGTCTTAAAACATCCAACTAAAGTTTGGAGTTGGAGCTGGAATTGATTAAACGCTTCTACAAGCCGAGGGTTTCATAACATTTTAAAAGATTTTGAAAGGAATAAACTCAATTTTCAATACAGATTTTGAAAAATGCTGACGTTTTAAACACATAATAGCACTTTAGGGCCGCAACAAGTTTATGGATTAATCACAACTAATTGATTAGAGTTTAATCATTAACTGGACTAAACACAGGCTCTAAAACATGGAATGAACTGAGAGAAGAGGGTTCATGACTCAGACAGAGCAGTAATCACACAAAAATGACAAGAAATTAGTAAATTTAGTGTTATGTCTGTAAATATTGTCCAAGCAGACTGTCCTCAGAACGCTTCACTTCAGTTTAATCTGTGCCAAATTGAGAAAATGTCAAATTGCATTTTTCTTCCCAGTGTTATGATTGCGATTCTATTCAAAGTTCATGAAATATGAATTGACAAATTAGTAAAACAATCATGTGTTTCAGAATGTTTTTGTCCATTTTAGTCATGTTTTTGTCAGTTTTTGTCACGTTTTTGTTGCTTTCAGTGTCATTTTTGATGCTTTAAGCTGCTTTTTGTAACTTTTAGTTGCGTTTTTGTCCATTTTAGTTATGTTTTTATCCGCTTTTGTCTTATTTCTGTAGCGTTTTGTCACTTCTAGTCGCATTTTTGTCATTATTAGTTGCATTTTTGTCTAAACTACAGGATTAACAGTTTTTACTCAGAATAAAACAGGATATTTCATTGTTTGTGGAGGAAATTATTGCACTTCAAAAATAAATTGCAGCCTTTGCGATTTGCTAATTTGATTAGCTGTGCAGCCTGCATGTTTAACTCCAAATCACAAAGAAATCAAGACAAAACAGTAACATCTCCATAAAGACAGAAACGCAGAAAAGTCACCAGCAAACAGTGCACTTTTCAGAAAACGCGGAGGGGTTTGGCTGACCAGGCTCGAAAACTAAGCTCTCCAAAGACGTTTACTTCTTCCCTGACGCCGCTGTACCCTTTGTGGAGTGAGCCTGAAGTATCACACTATATATCTGTCCATTTTTAACAGCGCCGTCGTGTGAATGGAACTCTCCCTGTCACTGAAATGTCACTTAATCTCCAACAAAAATTCTCACAAGTGCCGGACTGTCTCGCCAAGCCATGTCCACCATCGTGCCGGTGGGTCGTCTTAACCTTAACCTTCGTCTTCATACCATTTCTTCTTCTGCGTGTCTGTCCGGTGGCTACTCTGCGCCGTAGCCCTGCTTTATTTTCCGTCTCCAGGGCTTAAAGTTATATCTAAAATACTCACGTGTGCTCCAGTTACTCTCAAGCGGCTTCTAGCTTGTCCGATATTGAAACTCTCTCTTCGTTTATTTTGATTTCCGCTGGATAATTTATGTGGACATTTGCAATTTTTTAACGCTTCAGTTTTTGTGAGGTTCTGGGAGGGTGTGGGGCAAACTTTATATCATGGAGTTGTCCTGAAATGTTTGAATCTTTGAATGTTGTTGGCGGGTTGCCGTGGCGACCCGCCGCCCTGTCTTTAGTTTATTAAATAAATATAAACCTATGATCCGTAAATAATGTCATCGCAGTTGTTGAAAATATGAATAAACATGTATCATTGGTGCCTGATTGTAGCTACATTTTGCTTTTTCTGCCTTTCATTTTTAATCTGTGGATAAATTCGTATTTTAATTAAAAAGTTAATCAAAAAGCGTGGATTGTTTGGTGTTCAACTGGTGTGTTCTGTTGTCGTCTTAAAGGTGCACTGTGTAACATTTCAGATGGTGGGCTGTCACCGTGGAGATGTTATTGCTTTGCCGGAATGTTCCACATCTGAAGACGAGCAGGTGACGCCTTCAGGTCGAGTTACGGATCAGGGCTCTTATTTATAAAACTGTGCGTGAAATTCTGACTAAAACAAGCTCACTGTTCATCTCAAAGTGAAGAGCTTGTTTGGACTGAGCTGCTCAGTTCTACATCAAGTTGCTTTTTTATGGATCACAAACTTAACGTCACTCACCCGGTGGGAAGTGTCACGCCCTCTCGACAGGAAGAAGGTCGTGGGGTCGCGTCCCAGATGAGCCCGGGCCTCTCTGTGGTTTAACTCCGCGTGTTTCATCCATCAAATCATGCGCCAAAATCCTCCAGCTACAGTCCGGACCGAGAGCACAAAAGCTGGGCCCCCGGGCGCTGCTCTGGGACAACCACAGCTCCTGAAGGATGGGTCAAATGCAGAGGACAAATATGGGAACAATAAAGAGCACCCAAACCTTTACATAACATTTTTGTTTGTATGCACGCTTTATAAATGAGGAGAGGCAAACCGGCTCACAGTGAGAATGCATCCTTTTCAAGGTGTGTTTTGAGCAATTTAAAAAAACGCCTGCGAGATGTATGTTTAATGCCATACTGTGGAACATTCCAAGCAAGTGCCACCACCTTCCACCAGAAAAGTTGTATAGTGCATCTTTAAATAATCCTCCAAACTGTATGCATTTGTCTAAGTTTATGTAGTATTTTATTTTGCATTTTTTACTTAAATTTATATAGTATTTTATTTTGAAAAGGCAGCTTTGTGGCTCTTAAATATTCTTAGTTGTATTATTTTGTCTGTAGATTTTTGCACATTTAAAACCTGCTGTGGGACATGGTTGCCTGACTAAATTGTATTAAAACAGAGGATTTTGAATCAGATCAAAGTCAAAATTATGTAACAGAAAATAACCAACTCTTTGTCTTGTGGTGCAGATAACGGCCACCATTGATTAACTCAAGAGCTGCACTTATTTACTGTGCACTCTGTTCAGACAAGTCTTAAACAAACAATCTGAGACCCCAACCTTTTCTCAAACAAAACACATTGTAGGAGGATTGTGACTTTGTTATTTACACTTTCAGAAAGGAGTGCATCACCTTCTGAGACTCGACACATTTCCATCATGTGTTTTTGTGCAGAAATGATTCTATTAGGCCTGTGTTTTTGTCTGGGAAACACTTGGACAAAAAGAAATGGCTGATTAAGGCACAGAACAAAGTCAAATCAAACACTTTGCACATTTACAGGGGGATTGCTGACTGTTGTGACCCAAGAAGAGGCAAGAAAACTGCTTTAAGATGACAATTTGTGAATCCTCTTTGTATAAATCAACAAAGGAGGATGTGGTTGATGGTAAGTTTTGCGCTCGTCAGGCGTGATCTGAAACTTGCTGAAGCTGCATCAGAGGAAGTGTGACAACAGCGTGATGTATCTGACTTAACATGATGGAAACTATTAGCATGACTGCACAACGCAGCGCAATATGTAGCAACAAGACATTGTACACAACCATTGTATTTCCAGACCGGTACAAAACAATATGTTCCACTTCCAGCAGCGGCATGGGGTCAACCAAAGAGTACACTTTCTGGTTTTGGTCATGAACGCAGGAATTTATTGCAAAAAAAAAAAAAAAAAAAAGTGTATAATTAAAAGACTGTGGAGTTGTTGAGTCGTTGATTTCTTGATGTTTTAAATCAAACAAATGAGGCAAAATTTTAATGTTTAGGCCAATTTGCAGTTAGATTTAGATTACAAAAAAAAACTAAATAAGAAGGGAAAGTACAGTTCTAATTTTCTGTCATTCTGGGAAAAAAATAAAATAATCAAAATCCCAGACTGGAGGCAAAATTACTGTAGATTGTTCAATGATTCGCTCACATTAGAGCTAAATTCTCCTGTTTTGAGTGTTTGTGTATTCAACACATTTGAATTTCCTGGGTAGAAAGGTCACTTAGCTTGCTTTTCTATAACAAACGATGGACAAAATACATTTTTCTAGCCTTAAAATTGTATTTTAGCTTCAAAAGAATCTAATTTATGGAATAGTATCTAATATATCTCTAGATAAAATTAAAAATGATTTTGGGCTCAACATCAAGTATTTTTCCAGTAACACCCATAAATCTTGTTTCTTCGTCAAAAATGCATAGAGTTTATCATAATTTCCTAAAACATAATGTAAAATACAATAATAAATGTGTTTAAAGCAGCTCTGATGTCACTCTCATGTGTCTGAGGCTTTTCATTTCCCCAAATCATCAAAATTTGTCATATTTTGTGATATTCTGAGGTTAAATCCCAGTTTCTCCAGTGAAATCACATTATGTTCCACTTCACTTTTGCATCCATTCTGAATTTAGAATTTTTTGTTTACCAACTATTAAAACTAATTAAACTTACAAGAAACACTTTAGCAGAAACAATGTTTATAAAAAAGGGAACAGAAAATCCGTGGAAGAACCTGATAAACTGCTGGGCCACTTCTGGTAAATACATTTATCAGTAGAAAGTGTAAGTATACGTTTGAATTCACGCATTCATTTAACATTGGGCTAACTGGAAATTGTATGCGGTTCTAATTTTTCGTAATTCTGAAAAAAAAAAAAACACAACAACAACAAAAAGCCTAAATAAAACAATAGGCAAAATTACCAACAGTTTTAGGGGTAATTACACGATAACAGTTGGGAAAAACCTCAGAGATCTCCGGGGAATTTTTGCGTAAAGGACTTTTGCTTTTGTTCCTGCTCTTCCACTAAACTCCACACGGAGATAAAAAAAGCGTGTTCCTCTCTTTCCATAAAAGGCCCGTGCGTGTCCGCGCTTCCTGTTACGTCACGGCGGCGCTCGTGTGTCCTCCGTGTGTGACGTAACGAAACGTGTGCGGAGCCGTGGTGCGTTCAGGGTCTGCCGCTGTCACTGTGGCTCCCACACTGCACCCGGCTCGAGTGGGAGGTGAAGAGACTGTGATGCGAACTTGTTTGAAAAGTGTTGTCAGCTGAAGAGGATGACATGTTTTAGGCCAATTTTATTTAGTTACATTACAGCCCATGTGCATGTATCCACTGGGAGATCAATACCACTTAATAACTAAAGCAGGGACAAAGATTCATGATGAGCTAATAGTTTATTAACAATAATTCAGGCTTTGTAACTACTTCATTAAGCAGTTATGGGTTATAAACTGTTGTAGACCCATCAGCATTACATCCAAATCAACTTTATTTATATAGGCCCAGTGTAATTTATACATATATTTTAGTGCCGCATGAACACAAAACAACAAAAGGTTCTCAATTTGATACTGAAAACAATAAAATTTGTTAAATCAAAGCAAAGGAAAGCCATTAATAATCAAGATATTTCATCACTGAATTGAATTTATAATTGTAAAAAGGAGAAGAGGCCTTTCAGTTTAAGGCTTATAACTTCTATACCAGTAATAGTCAGGGTTGAATGACTCTGAAAATGTATTTAGTTACAGACTAAAGAATATCTGCATAAATACCGTATTCCGTTATTTTGTCCATTCAGAGCATTGTGAATACTAATAATAATACTTCTCAGGGAAAAGCACAACGTAGTTGAACCTATGTTGTTTTTATTTCATCATTTGTTATCATTAATTTAATTAAAAGTTTAGAGAACCTTTAAAACAAACCAGTGACAGAAAAATAACACCTGTTACTGTATTCTGAGTCCCACCAAAAGAAAGAGTAAGTGAAGGCTGCAACTAACAATTATTTTAGTTATCAAATGAGAATTTTATTTTTAAGATTTATAAAGCTGAAGTGGCCTTTTGACGACATTCTGATGGACAACATTAACAGATGAACAAGTGTTTTAATAAAAAACTCATATTCTATTTTATTTCAGTGAATCTGTGACCAAGTGACTGCAGGCTCGCTTTCATTCATAGAACCCTGTTTACATACGCAAACAACTGACATGTTTCCTGTCCGTTCTTGTGTGATTCCTGCTCTGTCTGAGTAATAAAACCTCTTCTTTCAGTGCATACGATATTTTAGAGTCTGTGAATAGACAAGTTAACAATTACTCAATTATTTAATTAGTTGACAATCGTTTCTATAATTGATTAGTTGCAATTAATCAATTAACTTGTTGCAGCCCTAAACTGAACCAGAAAACACATTATAATTTGAATTAGTCATCAGAATGTGTATTTTGGGTACATGTCAGTTACTTATTTCCCAACGCTGATAATAGTCTATTGTACCAAGCAGGTAACTTTTCTGAAGTATTTTCCTTTCTTTCTTTTGCAAAAAAAAAAAAAAAAAAAAAAGTAAGTGGAAAAAATGCAAGATAGTTTAGATATGTTTAGTTTAGGATGTTCCGCATTAGATTAGTCCTGTAGCTACAGTTTCCATCAAGAAAACTCCCACACACACAGCGCACCTTTAGCGCACTTTGTCTTTGTTTTGAACGTCCACATTTCCCACGGCACCTGAACTACCCTGGTTACTCCGCGTGAGTCACTTCAGAGCGTTTTTTTGCGACGCGCGTCCCTCCCACGAACCATAACGACGTGAACCGACTCCGCGGACACACCGGGACAAACGCGTCAAACCCAGCCGAGAGCAGAGCGTCTCCCGCGGGCTCCACAGCTCCACAGCCCCGCTCGGTACCACGGAGGACACGCGTGTTTATCTGTCGCCGAATCGATCGATCAATAGACGGTGGACATGGGTTTTCTGCTGACGAAGATGATGACTGTGTTTGGAGACAAAGGTGAGACACTTTTTTTGTGCTGATTACGCGAAATAAATGAGTACAACCGCGTTTGTTTGATTTAACTTTGCAGCGATTAACTTTTTATGGTCTTTGGATACTTTTTTTCTTCTAAAACGTCCGCATTTTCTTGTTACCGAATGTGTTTACAGTGTGTTGTGTGCTATAAAGTCATGTTTAGAGGCTTTTATTGATCTCTCTTTTACTGTTTATGCACGTTAAACCAGGTTGTGTTCATTTAAATAAAGTTTAGGCCTATTTGAATATAATATTATACTGATTTTGCTGTTTAATGTTTGAAAATGTGAATTAAGCCACATCAAACCAGACTTTATTCAATTAAATTTAGAAAAAAGTTGTTGAATTTGTTATATTTTTACACATTTAGAGGTTTTTATTTCTTTCTTTTACACTTACACTTTTCTAACTTTTTAAATGCTTGAATTTAAGCTTGTCAAACAAGACTTTATTGACTTAAATAAATCAATAAAAAAGTTGTTGAATTACTCATATTTTGACACATTAGAGGCTTGTATGTCTTTCTCTTTACACTTTCGCTTTTCTAACTTTTTAAATGTTTGAATTCAAGCTTGTCAAACTAGACTATTGAATTAAATATAGCTTATTTGAACATAATATTCTACCCTTTTTGTTGAGTTTCTTTTAGTTTTGTTGTTTATTGTTTGAAAGTTTGAATTCAACCACATCAAACCAGACTTTACTAAATTAAATAAATAAAGATCAATCCTAGAATAACATAATATTCTACATAAGTTGTTGAATTTCTCATATTTTGACACATTTAGAGGCTTTTATATTTATTTTTCTTTTACATTTTCGCTTTTCTAACTTTTTAACTGTTCAAACGTATGCGCAGCAAACCAGATTTATTCAATTAAATATTGCTTAGGCCTATTTGAACATAATATTCTACCTTTTTTGTTGAGTTTCTTTTGGTTTTGTTGTTTAATGTTTGACATCAAGCAAATCAAAGCAGATTTAGTGAATTAAATATAGCTTTGAACATAATATTTCTCACATTTTTGTCACATTTAGAGACAATTTTGTTTCGCTTAAAGTCACCTGAACATATTAAAACTTGAACTGACGCAAATGATTGAACGTCTCATCGTTTCTATCAGCTTTGCAAAGTTTAAATTAAGTTTTCTGATTGATTAATGGTGTAATTATAGACCAACAGCACACTTTATCGGCTGTATACTCTCCTTTGCGGTTGTTATTGGATTTAAGTCCGTGCTGATGATGCAGGAGGTCTATACCATGACCTTTTTACATAATCACGATAACAACACTGTAAACACTGGCTCGGCTCCATCTAATCTCAGTCACTTATGCATGAAATAACAGATGCCTCATGCTGTGTGTAAATGTGTTTAAATGTCTTCTCTGTGGTTCTTATCAAAGTGGAAGAGCAAGTTTAAAGTTAAGTTTCCTTGTTCCTTCTCAAACTTGCAGAACACAAAGTCATCCTTGTGGGTTTGGACAACGCCGGAAAGACGACGATCCTCTACCAATTGTAAGTGACATAAGAATTACGTTAGAATTTATTTTAACTGTGATTTTAGTGCATTCTTATCTAATACATGGATTAAGTAAAAGTTATGGCTACTGCTAATACTTACACAGCAAAAAGGTACATTCTTGATACATTAAAATGACTTAAATTCAAGACTTTAATCTTAATTTCAGTGCATTTGAAAAGCTAAGGTTTATTGACTTGTTTAATGGTGTTTCTCACTTATTTCTGTATATTTCTTTTTATTTTAAGATAAATAATTTGCCAAATGTCAGTCCGAAATGCAAATATTCTACGTCACATAAACAACTAAATTAGACCTGGTCAAAACTACCCAAATTAAGATTATTATTCTAAATTCAGGCCATTTTAAGTAGGCTAGATAGTACATTTTGCAGTGTAAAACTACTACTACACTACAAAAACGCCCATCTTAAAACAAGTTTAAAAATAATACTTACATACAATACAATATCTCCTTGAAATAAGTGAAAAATTGATAAAAAATCTTAAAATTACACTTTTTTTTAAACTCTGTCCTTGAAATAAGATAAAAATGTTCAGAATTAACGATCAACTAATAGTTTGTTAGACTCAAAAATCTATTATTTTAGTTATTAGTCACCGCTCAGCCTCATATCTAGTGTATTTTAACTTTCATAAGCACAATTTAACATATAAAAACCTAAAAAACATTTGCATTATAACATTTTATAACACTTCTAAGACACACGCTGGGCCCAATAACTGGAAATGTAGAAGTGAAATTGAAAACAGTAGATGCAAGCGATACTTAAACTGCCATCACAAGACCTTCTTCTTCTGTTTACTGCTATTATTACGACTAATGCTTCGGTGTTTTGTTTTTTTTTCCAGCCTGACAAAGGAGGCAGTGCACACGTCTCCAACAATAGGAAGCAACGTGGAGGAAATCACAGTTCGAAACACGCACTTTTTGGTTTGGGACATCGGTGGGCAAGAAAGTCTACGAGCGAGCTGGTTCTCCTACTACTGCCACACAGAGGTAAAGGAGGAAAAGAGATTAAGAATGAGAAAATACACGAAATGGACAGGTCGTGTTTTGAGTATAAAGTTCAGAAGAGGGAGAGTGAGCACGCAGAAGGACGACAAAATCTCAAGCTTAAAATGGCTTGAATTTCTAATTTTGATCTGGATTTGAGTAGATTTGACTCGTTGAGATGTAATTGCTGATGTGATGCAGAATGTTTCACTGGTTTCAAGGTACTTCTGACTGATCATACGATAATTTTGCTTAAATAAGAAAATACATTTGTCAGTGGGTAAGTAAAATGATCTTAACCCACTGACAGATAATTTGGATTGAAGTAAGAAATAATGTATTGAAACAAGTCAGAAACAGTTTGAAACAAGTAACATAATCTAGTTTAATCAAATAAATCGTCTAAAACGTATGAAATTCAGATTAATATCCTGAAATCAAGACTTTTTAGCTCATCTAGAACGTCATTATTTGCAGTGAAGTGTTGGTTGAGTGCTGGTTTAGGCCGCGTTCACACTTTGATTTAGGAGGAGTTCACGCTTGTACTTGTTTGTGCAATGATTTCCTCCACAAACAACAAAATATCCTGTTTTTATTCACAGAAGCTGCTGACCCTGTAGTTAAGATTTGTTAAAACATACAACGAAAACGTGACAAAGAGCGACAAAAGCGCGATTAAAAGCAACAAAAACGTGACTGAAAGGGATAAAAATGTGACTTAAAGCGACAAAAACAACACAAATGCAACTAAGTGTGACAAAAATACGAATAAAAGCGACAAAAACGCAACTAAAACAGAGTAAAGCGAGACTAGGAGTGACTAAACTAAAAACAACACAGATAAAAACGAGTGACAAAACGCAACTAAAAGTGACAAAAACCTGACTTAAAGTGACAAAAACACAATTAAAAGCAACAAAAACGTGACTGAAAGGGATAAAAATGTGACTTAAAGTGACAAAAACAACGCAAGTGCGACAACAAAGTGTGACAAAAACACGAATAAAGCGGCAAAAACGCAACTAAAACAGAGTAAAGCGAGACTAGGAGTGACTAAAACTAAAAACAACACAAACACAAAAACAAGTGACAAAACGCAACTAAAAGTGACAAAATCCTGACTTAAAGTGACAAAAACGGGACTAAAAGTGACACAAACATTCTGAAGTGTTTCTTTTATTAGTTTGTCAGTTCATATTTCAGTCTTTTTGTCAATTCTCCTGGTTGTTTAAACAGAATCTAATTATTAAACACTGGTCAGAAAAATCACAATTAGATATTTTTTCCCAAATCGTTCGGATTTTGTCCCAGTTTAGTCCCAGTTTTGTATGTATGGCATGGTTCCTGCATTTATTCAATTACATGTGTTTTTAATATAGAAATACACCTTGAAAAGCATACATTCTTGCTGCAAACAGTTCCGCCTCTCCCCAGATCTAACCTGTAACTTGACCTGACGCCGTGACCTGCTTGTCATACTGCTACTTAATGCCATACTGTGAAACATTCCCACAGCGCCTCCGGCAGAAAAGTTACAAAGTGCTCCTTTTTGTTCTTTTATCGGCTCCACTTGACTTTTAAAATCTGTCTTTTAGTTTGTGCAAAAGTTTAAGGAGCAGCCGATTAAACAGAGGAGCGCTGGTCCGTCCGAGAAAGTGTTTGTGCAAATTAATAAAGCAATGAAATCCAACGCCTTCGGTCGCACCCTAATCGTCTTTTGGGGACAGAACATACTAACCCATTTAGCCGTTTATCTTCTGTGTTCTGAGGCTCTTACGTAACATGTAATAAAAAAGTTCATAAATGCACCTGAACATGTGCTCTCTGTTCTCTGATAACTCGCCATAAACGTCTCAGATTTGCATTTCTGTTTCACTCAGTGGTTTATACGTGTCCCGTCAGTGTTGCCCCAATACTAAGACTTCAGAGGAATACACTTGTTCTCGAGACACAATAATACTATAAAAATGATCGTTTTAAGGTGTGAAGGTTTTAGACTGACATTTTCAATTTGTTTTAGTAGAGTTTTTGTCACTTTTAATCACGTTTGTCGCTTTAAATGTTGTTTTTGACGTTTTCAGCTGCGTTTTTGTCGCTTTTAGTCTTGTGTTTGCAGCTTTTAGTCGCGTTTTTATTGCTTTTAGTTGCATGTTTGTAGCTTTTAGTCGTGTTTTTAGTGCTTTTAGTTGCATGTTTGTAGCTTTTAGTTGCGTTTTTGTAGTTTTTAGTCACATTTTAGTCACTTTTAGTCATGTTTTTGTCTATTTTGGTCATATTTGTCGCTGTTAGTTACGTTTTTGTCGCTTTTAGTGTTGTTTTTGTCATTTTCCGTCATGTTTTTGCTTTTGCTTTTGTTATTTTTTTATGCTATTAGTCACGTTTTTGTCACTTTTGGTCATGTTTTTGTTGCTTGTCTAAGAGCAGGTTTCAATAAATCTAAACTACAGAGTGAGCAGTTGTTAGGCAGAACAAAACAGGATGTTTTGTTGTTTGGAGGAAACTACTGCACTTCAAAAATTGCAGTCATGCCATTTGCCACTTGCTAATTGCATCCATTCAAATTGCAATTAATTGTGCTAATCGATACTTACTTCTTTAAGTATCGATACTTACTTCTTTAAGTATCGATACTTACTTCTTTAAGTATCGATTACTGTTAGATTTTTGATACTTTGACAATCCTAGAAAACATTACATTCTTTTATAGTGATATATAGAAAATGTCCCATCAATGTACCTTTGTTATTATTGTGTTTTTACATAATATCTAACTTATCCAACTGTGATCATGATTGACAAATGACACTAGACTGTCACTCATTGATTATTACGTGTGTACATTTATTATTTGTTGTGTTTCAGATTGTGATTCTGGTGGTGGACAGCACAGACCGAGAGCGCCTCACCCTCACTAAAGACGAGCTGCACCGGATGCTCGCACACGAGGTACGCAGCAGCTCATAACGGAGATAAATGTTGTGTTTTTCGATAACTGTGGCAAGAAACATCATGATTAGTCACGATTATTGACCAAATTCGTTTGAAAAGCCTGAATACTGTGGAAAATAATTGGACCTAATAATAATAAACAATCGGTTCCAGTGAAACTTTCCACAGAGAGTTTCACATTGTCTGCTCGAGCAAAACCGACGTGACGCAACTTGTCGATGAGTCATAGAAAAGCCGTGACACGCGTTAACTTCAGCGTGTCCTGCTGCGTCTGCGTTTCTTTGTTTCTCTTAATTTGATTCTGCAGCGTGAACCTGCTTTAGGTCAGAACCAGCATTTGTAAGGACACTTTCACAAATGTCAGGCACAGGTTTGAGTAATCCTGTATCGCCTGCACATTTGAGGCTCGAGAAATGTCCTGTTTTCACCTGCCTCCTGTCCCCGCCCACTGCCCTGCACTGACTCCTGATTACACACATCAGAATGTTTGCTTTGGTGAAATGCCACGATGAAGCAGATAATATGTTCTGCAGTTTCAGTTTTCAGATTAGTTTAGATCAATACTGTTTTTGTTGTTTTTATCGATGTTTTTTTGTAGCTTTTTGCCAGGTTTTTGTCACTTTTGGTTGCATTTTTGTAGTTTTTAGTCACATTTTTAGTCATGTTTTTGTCGATTTTGGTCATATTTGTCGCTGTTAGTTACATTTTTGTTGCTTTTTGTTATATTTTTGATGCTTTTAGTCAAGTTTTTGTCACTTTTAGTCAAGTTTTTGTCACTTTTGGTCATGTTTTTGTTGCATTTTTTTGTTGCTTGTCTAAGAGCAGGTTTCAATAAATCTAAACTACAGAGTGAGCAGTTGTTAAACAGAATAAAACAGGATGTTTTGTTGTTTGGAGGAAATTATTACACTTCAAAAATTGCAGTCTTTGGGATTTGCCATTTGCTAATTGCGTCCATTCAAACTGCAATTAATTGTGCAACCCTAATCAATACTGTGTTGGTGATTGTATACATTTTAAAATAATGATCTCTGTATGTTATAATTTAATATTAATACCCTCCACAAAAGCTAAGTATGCCTTCTTTGAGAGTTGCTGTTATGGAGCTCAACAGTGTTCACCTCGAAGTCCACTCTGGTTCTCGAAGTAAATTTCTTCTTCATTTTTCTTACACACTTTAAAAATAATAATAATAAAATGACGTTGAAGGCACAGTGGAGGCAATAACGTATTTAAAACCTCAAATACCGCTCAACAAATGGCGACGTATAAGACATTTGAAATGAAAGTGAATCAAGACTTTCACTGTTGTTTGATCAAGGCGTCAACAATCATGCCGTTTCTTCTCACAATAATTGTAACACTGCGGCGACATGATCCCTAAAACTACAATAACACGTTCATCTTGAAGTCATTGTGTGTTTTCTCTTCTTTTAGGACCTCCAGAATGCTGCCGTCCTGATCCTGGCCAACAAGCAGGACGTGAAGGACTCGATGACGGCGGCGGAGATCTCCCAGTGTTTGACTCTGGACACGATCACGACGCACTCGTGGCACGTTCAGGCCTGCTGCGCTCTCACGGGCGAAGGGTGAGGCTCACACAATACTGCAACTATATTTAAACCCCCATGTCACCGCTGCGTCAGTGCCAGGCTTAAAGCTTATGGAAAACCTTTACTGTTTTATGAGGAGGACAATACCTGCTTTAGCGCACACCTCGCCCCCGTCTAACCACACCTCGTTTGTTTAGAATTGACAGCGTAATAGTTTAAAGTCATTATATGTTTATAAGATTTTCTTATTATGAATTAATTTGGTGGAAGGGCACCTGTGGTAAATATTTATCATAGTTTTGCATCTGTGACGTTGTAGTTTGTGAAGGCATTTTGAAAAATAAAAGTTTAAAATGACAGGAAGTAGTGCTGAGTTCTAAAACAGACTCTCTCTATGATATGTACCGTTGAAAAAAAAGACTGACACATTTTTGACAGTTTAAATGGTCCTTCAACAAAATAAAGCCATTATACGATATTATTATTTGTCAAATCATAACTATTGTGCAATTTATATGCATTTTGGCCCTTGTTTACGTTTGGTTGCTAGGGAACAGTTGTGGAATTACCTCTGCTCATGTTCAACCAGGAAGTAACATTATAAACATTACAAAAACTGAGATGCCATTCAACTTGGCAAATTGGGTCTGTACAATTAATCAGTTAATTCTTAATTAAATCTCAATTAATCGAGATCGAGATCCAGTCAGTTTTAATTATTTGTTTGGGTTTTTAGTCCTAACTCAGTCCTCTAGCAACAGTTTGAAGCAGTTGAGACTTAAATAAACTACAGACTATATATCGTATTATGTTGTGACAAGAATCTTAATATTAACAGTCAGATAATTTAGCCATATTGATCAGTCCTATACTGTTTGAATTGAATTTGAATTGTCCAAAATGATGTTTAAAAATGAACAAAAAATTCATGGAAGAACCTGATAAACTCCTGGGTTTATCAATAAATAGTGTTAGAATATTTTTGAATTCAGTCTTAGTATTTAGTTTCTTAAAATCTCCTTTGATTTAACATTGGGCTAACTGAAAATTCTGTTATGTGTGAAGTCACAGTCCCGAGCTTAATTAGCAAAAATGTAATTATTTCATGTTGTTTTGATATACAAAATCTGAAAATCTAGTATATAGTTTATAGTAAAACTGCTGTAAAAAAGAGCTGTATAAAAATAAAAACGATGTAGACAAATAGAGCTATAAGGTGATATTTCAGCAGTTTTGTGATTCATTTTGCAGACATTTAATTGTCTGATAAAACCTCAACTAATGGGTTCAAACACATTTCTGTGGGACTGACATAATATTGTCTGAATATCGTTATCGAGATACTGCAAATATTGATAAATCCTGGTTATTTCAAACTTTTTAGACTGAACAAATGCAGTGTGCTGTCAAGTGTTATTATTTTTGAGTTTGATGTAATTATGGTATTGTGTCGTGCGTTGTTGTCTAAAAGTCGTGCTCCTCTTCCCTCTTTAGCTTACCTGCCAGTCTGGATTGGATGCGGTCCAAAGTTCTGGCAAACTGAAAGTACTGGAGCGGACTTTGTTTTCCCTCAAACTGAGCCAACCTCCAACGGTGCCAAGAAAACAGACAAGCTTTTCACAAAATCCTGTTAAAACAATGAACAGGTGGAGACAAGGACTTGGCCAAAGCTACAAGACCATTTTTGGAGCCGCACGGGACCAACTCCACCAGCAGCTCACAAAGTCCAGCTGGGGATTGGTGTAAAGAACTTCTGCTGTTATGATTATATTTTAATAATCTGGCAAAAAATGTTGAAATAAGAATCTGAAGAAACAACAAGCGTGACACATGACCACTTTTCTATAGAAGTTATGCAGATGACAACATAGTATTAAGCTCAAAACACAAGTAAAATGTGAAAAAGCTGCTAAAGTCTGATAACAAATATAAAATTCTACAACTCTGCGAAGTATTTAGGTTGTATCTGACGTCTAAAAAATGGAAAATGAAGTAAACAGTTGTAGAAAACCAGATAAACAACAGGAACACAGCAGCTACGCTCACATTTATCACTGATACACTCTTTTTCTCCTTAAATAACATGTTTTTGAGTCCAACTGTTGAGGATATTAATTGTTGTGCAGCAGTTGAAGTGTCCTAAATCTCCAACTGCAACAACAAGACATTTACGCTTTACATTTTGTCGTATAAAGCTGATTTGAGCAAAACAAAAGCTCCACGGACAGAAATTAGAGCAAAGAAAAGTAAAGAAACACATTTTATCAGGTTTTTTTTTACAATTCTGCCACTCAAGTCGGAGCATTTTTCGAATAAAATAACGTCTCTGCATAACCTCTAATGAATTTACAGCTACACAGAGTACAATATCTGATTTGGACGACACAAAACTGCTTTTCCTTCTAAATAACTCACAAAGTTTTGACGCAAATGTGAAATTAATTGCGTCACATAAACATCTCACAGCCATCTTTATGTTGTAATGTGACCTTTTGACTTGTGTGTGGACTAGGACGAACCTTGCCCGACTGGTTTCCTGGAAAAATCAAGATTATAATCGGACAACGAGCATAATCGGAGTACTCTATGCATGCGCAGTGAGATAATGACCACTGCCACAGACCAGGAACACCAGCAGGATTTATTCATTTGGGTTATTTTATACTTGTACCGTCAATAACGCGCCGAAGTTCAGGACAAAACGTATTCACTTGCTGCCTAATGAGACCAGAACAACAGACGCCAAGATACAGAGCGACTTTCACGCCTGATCAGTTGCAATACTGCTTCTGTTCCAAGGAAATCCACATAGCATTACGATTGTGCATTATTTATTAAGGAGGCTATTTTAAAAGTAATTATTTCCACGACATTCATTTAGTCATTCATAGGAACTGGGCTGGTGCGAATTCCTTCAGTAACACAGCCTTAAAATCGCATAATTGCTTTTGGTTTAACGCTTCTCTCTATTGTTTGAAACTATTTAAGTTAAATTACACAAATAAATGACGTTTCTGCTTGTTAAAGTTTAAAATGCCGAGTTAGAATCTGAAGAAAGTGTTTTAAAAAGCGTTGCTGGGAAAAAAAAACATTTAAAAAATGTCAAATACAGATCAAAAAAGTAATCCTTAATCCTTAAAGTATAAATTTATTTTAGTATTTTTGCTTTTTTATGTATACTTTTAGTAACATTTTATCAAAACAAAAAGAAAACTGTGTTAGCAGCGTAAAAAAAACATAACTTTTGAAGTCTGTGCACTGAAAAACATTGATCGTTTTCTGTAAATGATTATTTTGAACATCAAGTGAAAGTTCTGATAACAAAAGTTCAAAAGAAAGTGAAACATTGAGTACAGTTTATGCATTTTATTTTTATCTGGACTTTGACAGGTAATTTGTGATTTAGTTTTGCTTTCAGAATCACACGTGGAAACTCCCTTTAACCGACAACAGCTGCCTTTAAAGAATCAATGGTTCAAACAAATGTATGTAAAAAATGTAATGTTTTAAAATGATGTGTACAATAAGCCAAAACTAATTTATTTGTAACTATTTGGGCTGCTGTCATCAAGATAGTCTGTCTTAATGGGAAATAAGCTGCTCAAGACTTTATTTAAGATGTTTTATTGTATAATGTTATAATGTTTTTGTAGCATAAATAAAAAATAATGTTGAAATGTGAGTGATGCCTGTTTCTCAAAGCCATGGTATGATCTTGGAAATGAAATGAAAATTGTGGTTGTCCGGTTACTATAAAAGAGAAGCTGATTTGAATTGCAAATACGTAAACGAAAACACATTTTAGACTGATTTGCAACTCTTAAGCAACAATAGATGTTCTTTGGAGATATTTATCAAACATTGTAAAAGGCCCATAGTTTGTCTTGCTTACACATTTTAAACGATTTCTGTGAGTTTATTTTCAGTCTGTTACATCTCAAATGACGTCCAAATGTTCTTTAGAGTTGTAGCCCAAAAAATGAAGATAAAAATTAAAAAATTGTAATAAGTTTCCAAGGGGGCATCCGGATTTGAACCGGAGACCTCTTGATCTGCAGTCAAATGCTCTACCACTGAGCTATACCCCCATGTGGCGAAGGAGGGAAAACCTGATATATTTCAATAGAACATGAGACATATTATACAGAAATCAATAAAGGTGAGTTGAGAACAGGTCAATTGAGGCTATGTAATTTATCGAAGAAAATGCGTGTTTTTCTCTAATCCTTTGACGTGACGTAACTTTCTATTTACGTATCATACACGGATAGAAGATGACGCGTTTTGGCCACTAGATGGAGACAGACTACAAACTCCAAAGCTGCGTTTTCAGTGGAAATAATAAGCATGTTCTTCTCATCTTGAGAACGATAGACCTTTATTTTTTTTAAGTCTTGCAAACGCACCTCAACTGACGTAAAATCTACTGTTTTTAGTGGTTGGTCATGCATAAAGTCGCCTTTCCCACAGTTTAGGGAAACACAGTGGCTGCCTGCTAACTCTGCATGACCTGTAAAACTCAGATAACTATAATCAGATAACCAGTGGTGGATGAAGTATTCAGTTTTGTTACTCGGTACAAAAGTACAGATACGTTTGCAAAAAAAAAAAAATACTCACGTAGAATCACATTAAAAATCTAATCCAATCTGTTTTTGTCGTCCAAATCAGATATTGTACTCTGGGTAGCTGTAAATTAATTTAGAGGTTATGCAGAGACATTATTTTACAGAGACTCAGAATAATCCCCTAAACAGAATAAAAAGTACTTCTACTTTTCAGTCCGGTTAAAAGTAAAAAGTAAAAAGTGTAAAGTTAAAAGTACAGATACTTGCTGAGAGCAAGTATCTGTACTTTTTACTCCACTTTTTTTTTGTAGTGAAGTAAAGTAAAAAATATCCACTGTAAAAACGACTTGAGTAAAGTACAAATACCTAAAAAATTTAGTTAAGTACAGTACTTTTACCTTTGTACTTCGTTACTTTCCACCACTGCAGATAACCCACTATTTAGATCAGATTTTTGTGTGTGTGTGTGCTGTATTCACTACAGGTGGAAATGAGCAAATTATGCTATAACCTGGTACAAGGCATCTTTCTTTTTTCTTTTTTGGTCGTTTATTGTACAAAGTAACTGTATAAATAAAAATACACCATACCATACATGACCAAATTAAATCTGAAAATCAACACCTTTACCACATTAATTGGCCCTTTTTGATATTAGTTTCGTTGTCAAAACCTGCAAAGTTGTGAACAATCCGAAAAAAATCTGATGTGTCTGCAATAACATTCTGCAGCCAAAATCAGATTATAATCAGATCTGGACAAATACGAGATTAATAAAACGAAATGTAAACAGCTAAAACATTCTGATCCTGCTGATTACTCACTTCAGATCTGATTTTCGTGTGTGAGCTGCGAGTTTGCCAGAAAATGCGATGTTCTGATCACTCAACGCAGCCTTTGGCCTTTCTGTGATAAAGATGGAGCTTTTTTGATCAAGTTAACGCGATCCATGTGTGGCCTGCGTCCTCCGGCTCCAGGTTTTCGGGTCAAATCTTTTTTTTACGTAGCAGTAATAACCTTCACGAGAAACTAGAATAAAATATACTGTACGTTGTATTTCTTTATTGTACTTTATGAACCTGTCAAAGTGTCACTGTGTTTTTCTTTCATGTTTTATGGCTCTTTCTTGCGTAATGTGCGTAAATCAAAGTCATTTTTAGACCCGTGTCAGTCTTAAAAGTGTATTATTCTACTTTGAACAAGGAACAAGCGCAGATCAGATTTCCTACTTTGACTTTACACAAAAGACAATTAAGATAAAAGTAGCAGTTGTTAAACTTTACTTCTTGCACCTGTGGGCTCATGAAAGAAATCTGGATTAAAATGGTGCAGTCTTTAGCGACATCTACTGGTCAGAGGCAACATAACAGGCACGTTAAATTAGCAATGTTAAATAAAACTGACAAAAGGCTGTTCTAAATCTATATATAATGCAAAATATTCAGTTATACATTTTAATTGTTCTCGTTTTTTTCAAAGTAGCTTCATAATTTGGCCATTATTGATATTATTCTTCACACTTTGTTGCGGTTTGTCTGTCATAAACCCCATCGTAAGGACTAAAGCAGGATTAAACCATGTCTAAACCATGTCTACACCAAATCAGAAGCAGCTGAGAGCTAAACCAGTATTAAACATGAACTAAATAAACATAAAGGACTTAAAGTGCGTATGACAGGTTTTTATGATTTTCAAATTTTGACTTTATTCAGTGTATTAATACTTGTTGTAAATATATATATAATAGTTTTGTACCAATCAGGTCGCTGTTTGTGGAGAAAAGTTGAAAAATATGTTGAAAATTACAGGAAGTAAACAAACTGATGACATCACACTGGGGAGACAAAGGTTTATACACGATTTACACAAAATAAACTACTTTTTTGACCATTTAAACATTAATTCAACTAATTATATAAGTTCAAATATATTTTTATTCGTCAGGTAAAAAGAATTGATGACATTAGATGAGTTTTAGCCCAGTTTACAGCGTGGTTGCTATGGTAATTTCCTAGTGTGATGTCATTATTTACAACCAGGAAGTGAAATTAAAACTTATAAAACTCCTAAACCGCGATAACATTTGTAAAGAATTTTAGAAAAACTTGAAATATATGTATCTTAACTGCATTTTAGTTAAATGAGTAGTTCAACCTGTCAGAGGCCCTTTAACTAACAGAACAAACCAAAGTCTAAACCTGGATCACTTCAGAAAGCCAAGGGCAAGGTGTAAACAACCCAAGGAACTGAAGCTGACTGATAGGGTTAGAGTCAGGGGTGAAGGTTAAATCATTTAAAACGCGAGACACAAACTCCATCATGATCGTGAATAATTACTGACCAAGGTTTTGTGCAGATAAATTACCCCCCGTGCGTCTCGAGGGAGTTCCGATTAGTATGCTGTGTGTCATCGATGGAGTCACTACGCTCTACAGTTTCAGCATGTTGTAATTTCAGATGAAGAGCAGAGGCCTAAATAACTCCTTGGCAGACTCCGATTTTTAAATAAACAACCAAACTTATTATGATATGTTTCAACTATTTAACCTTTTCATTGGATTTGTATTAGTTGAAGAGTTGCTGCATGCACATGATAATCGTATGACTTGTATTTAGATTGAATACAGTTAATGCAGGTGACATCAAGACATTCAACATTGTATCAGTGAGTGGCAAAAACGTATGAAAGTCAAGGGTGAATAATGACATTTTCTCCTGTAAAAGCTCTGACTAAAATGTGAAAAAGCTGTCTAATAACAACAAGTCTAAAAACAAATGCAAAAGTCTACAACTCTGCAAAATATTTAGTTTGGACCTGACATCTAAAAAAAGAAAATCAAGTAAACAGATAAAAAACAGATAAACAGCTGCGCTCACATTTATCACTGACACAGACTTTAAGATCACACACAGTTGAACTCATTACCTTTCTGTCTTTAAATAAGATGTTTCTGAGTCCAAGTGTAGGGGAAATTAATTGTTGTGCTGCAGCTGAAGTGTCCTAAATCTCCAACCGCCGTATGAAAACAAGCCACAGCACAGTCGGAGAAACCACTTTTTTACTGTATAAAGTTGATTTAAGTCATAAAAAAGGCCAAAGAAAAGCAAAGAAACACATCAGTTGTGCTGCCTATAATTCAGGAATGTCAAGAAGCATTTTTCAGATAAAAGAATGGGTTAAAGTCTCTGCATAATCTCCCTTTTTTGTTTGTTTATGCTGACAGTGAAAAGGTCCAGTAACAAAGATATTACCCATAAACCTACAACGACCAATTCTGACCCGTCCTCCAGTTTTAAACTATTGGCGATGTCACACGAACGCTACAAAACGCTGAAAAACTATGGAACAGTCCTGGGGAACAGCACAAACAATGCAAAAACATTCACAGATTTAAAACATTCACAGATTTAAAGTATGTATAAACACATTATATTCTCACAAACTTTGTCTTGGTAAAATTGTACGCTAGGGAATATTATGAGTTCTAAAAATACTTTGTTTTGACTTGATAGCTTGGCTTGGAAATATATTGTGTAATAGCAATTATAATGAATTTTGTTTCTGTAAAACTGTGTCTTAGCGTATACTTAGGTAGGTAACAGACTTAATAACTAATGTACAGGAAGCATATTCAAATATTATCATATAAATTATGAGAGGGTGGGATTAAATAAGTATTATTTCATCCACTCCTTTTCGAGCAAAGATAATTAAGAAAAACTTAAGGTATTCGAGTATTTATTTATTTATTTTAAACATTTTTTCTTTCTTCTTCTTGTTTTTGTTATGTTTAATTAATGTCTTTATGTACATCACTAGAAATCTATATGATTCATTGCCCAAAATAAAGAAAATCATCATAATCATCAACGCAACTTATTGATTACTTCTTGAAATTGTGTCTTTGTTGAAATAAATACAAAGTAGACCAGAGTTGTACAGGTTTGAATCAACACAAGGCACAAACCAAGACTGAGCCTAACAATCTGCACCGACCACAAAGATGAATCACAAAGACTGTGGGGACAACAGAAGCCATTACATTTTGATATTCCCACAACGCCAAATGTACCAAGTTAGTAGCACAGTCTTTAATTTGACCGTTCTATAAAAATATATGGTCAGTCAAAAGTTAGAATTATTATGCAATCAGGAATACTAAGATTAGGCCCATCTCTTCATGACGTCTATCATTGAGTGGGATGTATTTGTGTTAAAAACTGTAAAAATAGAAAAGCATCCGCTGAAAAAAGCCTCATAGTGATAACATGAAATAATCTCCAAATGTTATGGAAGGCTACACTTGATTCTCCCCCTAAGATAACAGCTGTCCTCTGCATTTGATTCATCGTCATTAACTTTTAAACATGCTCTTGAGAACCTTAAGTTTGGCATCTCATGTTTTAGAACAAACAAAATGAACATCTGTATTGCTTTCTGTTTGCCCTGGCACTTACTGAGTTTAGGCACCATCTACTGGCTACATAGCGCTTACACAGACTAAAAACGTTTTTGTGAAGAAATGCGAGTGAGCTTTCAGTTAGTCATAGTGTTTAGAGGTAGAAATGCTCAGAACGAGTCCGCCGATGATTTAAGGACTTAAAACAGCAGAAAATTCTGTGATAATTGACGTCTAAAATTGGGGGGAAAAAAGGTCATTGATTTCACTTCAGCAGGGGGTGTTTTTGGCGGTCAAAGGGGAGAGTATTTTCTAACCAGGATTCTACAAACTAGCGTGAATGAAGCTGAATGCAACTCAAAGCCATGTTTTTGATGAAGGAACATTGTTAGAATCAGAATTACTTTTATTTATCCCCAAGGGGAAATTCTTTAAAAGCTCAAAAAAGTCAGTATAGCATATGTTCCCTTTAAGATGTTTTGGGTTGTGTCCGGTCTGCATTGGTCGGCAAATAATCTATAAAAATGGAACCAATGGTGTGTGCACAACAGCACCTGCTAGCTCACTGTTAGCTCACTGTTTTCTCATTGTTAGCTCAGTGTCAGTCCATCCTGTCTAATTCTATCTCTATGGGGGTTTCACCAAGTCAGGCTAAAATTAATGAATGAATATAAGATCAAAGAGAGAACAGAGAGTTGAAGTGAATGTCTCTGACAATATGTAAAATACTTTACAAACCAGTTGAATACTTCACCAAAGGGCACTTGTGTGTTTATAAAGGGACGTGTTTGTGTCTCAATGTTAACGCTAATTCTACTGTTGTGGCAAAAAAGAAAAAAAGAAAAAAAAAAGTTTTATAAATAGAAAACAGAACTAATCTTCAAAACAATCAGACAGTCTTTACTTGAAAATGTATTTGGTCGTTTATTTTATATTTTACATTTAAAAGTTAGCATTAGCTTGATAATCATTATCTGGATTATACAAAGGCAGCACAGCAACATTATTAAATCAATATGTTTCTTTATCTGTAAATGCTCTCTTTCTAAAAGCCTTTAGTTTGTTTGTAATTTTCTAACCAAGAGTGCCTAAGAATGTATCTTTTTTTTTTTTAAATGAACGGTACCCTTTCTCACGAGTGTTGTTTGTTATGATAAGTCGCTCCCTGTCTCTGCTGTTTTTTTTATACTTCTCACCTCTTCTTCGTACTCGGAATGCTTTCATGTTTTAAAGGAAGATTAAATGTACTTTTATCTGAGTAAAAAAGTATCATTAGTTGTAAATGTAGCATATTTTGGAGTATCTTGGATCATACATATAATTAAAATAAAAAATATAATAGTAATGATTGACTATATTTGACTAGTAAACCCATTTATTTGCCCAAAGCTCAAGTTAAAGGGTACTCTGAGTGTTAAATCTTAGAGGGTACACGAGACAAAAAAGGTTGGGAACCACTCGACCAATCATTAGTTGCAGCTCTACAAAGCAATGATATCTCCATAGAAACAAGAAGATGACATCCCCACCACCAGAAAAGTTACGCATTGATCCTTTAAAGCTGCCTCTTTTCAGTGTTGGAACCTCAGCGACAGGAGCGTGACACAGTGTGAAAGGCCCCACCTGCGCCTCCTGTCCACAGCCCTAAATGAACTGTTTACAGGACACTTACATCAATTGCATTTGCAGCTGTGCGTCTCATAAGGGCTCGTCTAGTCGCTGCTATATTCCGTTAAGCCTTTCTCTCGGCTGGTTTCAAAGCAGATAAAAACGATCAAAGCACTCGGTTTTGAGGAGTGGTCCCGACACAGCCGCGGAGCTTGTAAAGTTTCTGTCAGTCGTGAAAAACAAGGCTTTTTATTTAACCGCAGCAAATTAAACAAACAAATAAAAGTTTTTGTTCAAGTCGAGCCACACACCAGGGGATCTTCTTGTTCTCAAAATACAGAAAAAGTGTTTTGAAAGATGATATCCAAACATTATGGAGAAATGTAATGTACTAACTATTTGTAAACATTTGAAAGCTGGGGCTTGTTAGCGTCGGAGCCGCTAGGTTTAATCTAATGAGTCACTTCTCACACCGCTGTTGGTCTGACTCTGAGCGGTGGGTGGTAACGTACAACTTTTTCCAAAACGTGGTACAAGAAAGTTGTAAGAGGCAAAAGTGATAAACATGATTCGAAAAACACATGTAAATAGTCAATAAATAAAATATGAAACTCCAATTTAACATGTTTTTTTCCTTTTTTTTTGCAAAACTGGATTACTCAGTTTATTGAAAGATGGTTAAAATCATTATTTAGCTAAACATTTAACACATTTTATCCCAGTTTAGCCACTTTTTACAAGTTTATAATTTTATTTCACATTAGGAAATTCCACAACTGTTACCTAGCGACCATGTTATACATAAACACTGGGCCAAAACTCTTCTACTGTCAGAAAATATCCTTTGACAAATAAAAATGTATGAATACACCTTTACTTTGTTGAATTCATGTTTAAAGGGTTAGAAAAATAGAAAAATGTGAGGTTTTCATTTAGAATTTTTCATTACTTCCTGTAATTTTCAAGATATTTTTCATTTTTTCCTCACAAACTGCTTCTTAGTTGATGTAAAACTATTATTAATATCTACAACAGGCATTTTCCCACCAAATAAAGCGATGCTATTGCTTTGCCTGGAATGTTCCACAGTATGGCAATAAACTTATGTCCGTGGAGACAAGCAGATGACATCACCAGGCCAAGTTACTGGTTAGATCTGTGAAGAGGCGAGCCCAAACACAGTGAGAATGCAAAAAAGTATGGGTTGTGTATCCATGGATTTACGAGTTTTGAAAAAACTAGGACCATTGCTGTGACCGTTGTTATGGTAACTAGGACTGTTGCTATGAGAACAATTCAGAACAAAATATTATGGTGAAAAGCACTCAAAATGGCGCCATGAACTGGAAGCGAAAACACATAATACAGCCCATTATAATTGTTCTGTAAAATTAGTTTTTTGAGCCCTTTAATATTCGTAAATTATAATAATAAAACATTTTATGGATAACAAATATACTTTTTTATTAGAATAATTTCAAAAAGTTCAGCTAAATTTAAACATTTAAATATGTAAATCACATTAACCCACGCTGCCTACCGTAATGTGACGATACACAGGCACACACTTCACTTCCTCCTTTTCGTCCAATCGGCTTGGCTTTGTCATCACCATGGCGACGTCCTGCAGGCAGCTCTGAGGAGGAGAGAAAAGGGTGTAGTTAGTGTGTTGAGTTTAGAGTTGGGAAAAAAGAGACTCAGACTGTTTTCAAAAGTGCAGAGGCAGAGAGAGGAAAGCAGAAAGACACATTTATCATTTTTATTTACTTTTTTTTTTTTTTTGGTTTTCAAGATGTATTTTCAGTTGATAATGCTGCTTGCCTTCCTCCTTCAATCAGAGCTTCCCGGACTTATGGCAAAACAACAAACAAGTGAGTATTTTATTCAATTTTTAAGTTTAAGTATGCAATCTGCCACTATTTATTGCTTTTATTTACAATACCTTCGTTACAAAAGGCATTTATAAAAGGTGCATCAAGAGCCAATGTAATTTTGTGACTTTTTGCATGTAAATGTAAAAGAAAAACACTAATATTGTAAATAGATTTAAGCTGGGTCTAAGCAGGTGTATTTTTCTTCTCCTTCTGTACTTAAACATGCATGCACTTTGAGCTCAGATGCTAAAAATGTACAAATGTTATGTCTTTGTCTTGTTCTTTTCTGAAGACTAACAGTAAAACCCAAGTTTAGTAGGAATCTTTATGTATCTGCAAATGAGCGTGTCGTGCCCTTTTTGTTTTATACACTAAAGTGGCTGACCCAGTTTATCGTAAAGTGTAAAATAAAAATACCCTTGTCCACAAAAATGCAGCCGAGTCTAAACAACAGCCCACAAACAGCCCGTTTCAGCTTTAAAATTAGGTAGAGTCTCGCAGCAAGTCCAGCACTCACTCTCAGAAGGGCAGTCGGACCACAATGGGACAAAAAGTGCTTATAAAGAACTTAATTAAATCTTTAAACCAGGTCTCTATACCAAGATTTGGACCAAAGTAAGATCAAACCAAGCCTGAGCCAAATGACGACCACCCCCGAACTACAACAGGATTTATTATAGACTAAATAACGCCAAAGACTAAACCAAGAGACAACAGGACAAACCAAGGACTGAAACTATCACTTTTGAAAGGACGAGGCATAAACAATCCAAAGAAAAGAACCCGACAAAGACCACAGTCAAACTAGGACTAAACCTGGAACTAAACATGGACAAGACCAGGGCTAAAACAGGACCATTATCAGGATTAAACTGGACTCAAACCAGGACCAGAAGTGTGAATGAACAATAAATAATCTAAAAAGCTAGACCAAACTAGATCAGAAACAAAATCAGAAAAGGGTTTAAAATTTTACAAAACTAGGAACTTGCTTTGGTGTAAGGTGGAACATAAAACAATGAAGAAAATAGTAGCAAAATATATGAAAGATGGCATGCATAAAATTACGAATAAAAGAAAAATAAAATAGACTTAAACAGAAAATGTACAGTTGGTTAGACAGTAGTGCAAATAGACAGCTGCTTTATTACATGATTGTTAAAGTGGCAGATTTAAACGAGGTCTATACCAGACTGAACCCAGACTTGAGGTGCGTATGACACGTTTTTAAGATTTCCTATGACTTTATTTGGTGGGATAACACCTGCTGTAAATGTAAATGGTAGTTTTACACCAATCAAGTGCCAGTTATTGAAACAAAGTTGAAAAGTATGTTGAAAATGACTGTAATAGAACAAAACATGACGACATCACATGGGGAGACTTCATCCAAATGTTTGGGGAATTTTTGGGAATTGGGAAACATTAAACAAACTGTTTAAACATTAATTCAACAAAATAAAGGTGTTAGAACAAGAAATGTGACTGTTTCAGGGGGTATAAGACCACTTTTTAATGCTTTTCAACAGTATCACTACCAAAATAAAGGCGTTCTCATATGTTTTAATTTGTCAAATAGTACTCTCTGCGACATTAGGGTTTGGGCCCAGTTTAAAACATTGTTGCTAGGTTGCTAGAATTAGTGTGATTGTGAAAATTTTAAACCAAAAGCATTACCAAACTGGGAAAAAAATATGTTGATTATTTTATTATTTTATCTTTATTTTTGCAAAATCTTAAATATAACGATCTTAACAGTGTTTCAGCAAAATTAGTAGTTCAACCTGTCATAGGCACTTTAAAGCACACATATTATGCCAAAGTGACCTTTTGAGCTTTTAATCGTGTTCTAACAATGTTCCGTCATCAAAAACATACCTGAAGTAGCATTCACACTATTTTGAGGAATACTGGCCAAACAATCCTCTCCCTCCGACCATCAAAAGCACTTCCTGCTGAACTCCCTCAATCACTGCCGTTTTTTCAGATTTTGTACATCACTTATCTGAGAATCTTCTGCTGTTTTTTGTCCTTAAATCATCTGTAAAGCATTTCTGCTTCTAAACACGATCACTGCTTCTGCTAGCCTGATCGTCAAATGTCACGCAGTCTCTTAAATTGATAACATAACTAAATTGTGTAAGTGCAAGGCGGCATCTACTGGCTGCATGCACTCAGTAAGTGCTAGGCCAGACAGCAGAGAATTGTGTTCATTTAGTGCATAATAAACTTTTTTGTTTCAAAACATGAGGTGGCAAATTTAAGGTCCACAAGAGCAAGTTTAAAGGCTAATAACAACATGAAAAATGCACAGTATTTTTCCTTAGAATAAGACCAAATTAAAACTTTTTAACCAGTATTAACTAAGTCTAAGTTTAAAATCAAAGCTCTAACAATATATTTGACAAAGCATCTTTATTACTGCCAGTAATCAATTTGAACAAGGACTAAATCAAGACTAAACCAAGTCCAACTCGGAATAAAGAGACTAAAAGTAAACCAGGACTAAGACTAAAACAGAACCAAACCAGTCTTGAAACCGTCCTTCAACATGTTTGAAAACGCCTAAATCAGGACAAAAGACGACCAAACCAGGACCTCAACCATAACTAAAAGATAAGAGTTCATAAAATACTTTTGACTGGGTTCACTGACTGATAAAATACTGTATGGCCTCTCGAGTGCAATCACCTGCTCCCATTCTTCTACAAAAGGAAACACTCTGCTCCTGACTTTTGCAACATCTGGGTCGCTCGTCTTAATTAACCCTGCCCTGTTCCCCTGACGCTCCTTATCTGAGCTGTCAAATAACATTACAAACTGTATTTATACAAGTGCTGAAAAATGACGATCGCCCCGGGGGAGTTTGTGCAGCCCTCATGATCTCAGGATTAAACATGGACTAAACACAAAATCAGATACAACGAAATCAGAACTAAACCAAGACAAGACAAGCCCAGTTTAAGCTCCATGTGGACTGTTTGGAAATGTTCTAGTCCTGGTTTAGTCCCAGTTTTGATGTGGTCTATGTGCAAGTGTGAGGGCACCCAGAGGCATAAAATTAAGTCTAAAACAGGTCTAGATTGTGACCAGATTTAGCTAAAAATGACTTACAGGAAAGACTAAAACCAAGACTACCAAAAACATACACACAAACGCACAGACATAACCAGGCAAATCTAACAAGAAGTAAAAAATGTAGTCTATGGGTGCGTTCACACTTAAACCACTTAAAAGTCAAAACCAAACAAAACACAGAACCAAGCCAGGACTAAACTAGGTCTGTAGTCGACTAAAGAAAATTTTGGTCGACCTTTATTGACCGATTAATCGACTAAAGGAGGACGTGGAAAACTATAACATATCTCTCTGTATTTGACCCAAAGTGCACCAAAAAAACACAACTGCACTGGAAATCATGCACACAAAAAACAATTTATATAGAGACGTACCAGGAAACAGCGTATTTATGTTAGAGATATATATAAATTAGATTAAACTCTTGATTCACTCCAAAATCTTTAGCTAATTCACTCCATATCTTCACTTTTTGGCACCTTTTAATTGAAATAAAATAATTAGTCGACAAAAAAAATATTGGTCAACTAAACCACCATCGACCGATTAATCGACTAAACAACTAAAAGACTACAGCACTAGACTAAACCACGAACAAACCAGGAACAGAACAGAACAAATCATTTCTATCTCCAAACTAAAATGGGCTAAAACCAGGACAGGAAGTTAGACATAAACTCTTTAACTCTTCATACTCTTTAGACTTTAAACTCACGTCCAGAAGCAGCTCACACAAAAACTAGATTGGTTTTCACGAGGACTCAGGATGCATTCATACATATTATTGTAATTTTGTCTTGGTGTGTGGTTTGGTCCAGTTCTGGCACATGTTTACTCCTAATCTAGTCTGTTTTAGTTTGTTAAATCCTGCTTCAATCCCAATTTTGATGTGGTGAATGTGTTACACCATAAATCAGAGCTAAACCGGGACTATCGATGACTTGTCAAGAAGACCAAGGCAAAGCAGGCAACCAGGTCTATCAGGACGAAAAAAGATATTTGTCAAGAGCCAGGGGGGTGGGAGTACAGTCACTTCAAAATAATATTACTCCAGTAGAAGCAAACATTTGTGGTCCAAGAAATGACTCAAGAGTTAAAAAGTAATAGCAGGAAACTACAACCACAAGGAGTGTTTCCCATTCATCGAGGAGACCACGTTGGCCCCCATAATCTAATTTTTTTTTAACCCATATTCTAAAAACAAGCTAAACATTAAATTGACAAATAATACTTTTGTCTGTTTAGCCATAAAAACACACTATTAAAAATATTTAAAGATTGAAAAGAGGCAATAAGTTACATTTATACTCTAATCTCTAATATAAAAAGTAAAAGTTACAGTCTGAAAGTAACATGTGATTGATAATTAGACGATCATGATGCCAAAATGATTAGTTAGTGTCATTTGAAGGGCAAAACCCGACATTCAAAGAACAAAACACAAGGGAAACACATTAAATAAAATCTGAAGAAGCTGTGCAAGAAACACAAATGTTCAAATCATCTAATATCGTCAACATAAAGCTTTTGACCCTTAGATTTACTCACAGCGGGAAGAGGAACCAGCACTGTTACTAAAGGGAACTGTTAACATGAAATATTTAACTCAAGGACAGATACTGATAGAAGTTATATTCCCTTGAGGAAGTTTTTCAAGAAATTGTGCTTCTTGGAGTAACTTCCTGAAACTAGTTTTAGTAATATTTACTAAAACTAGTTTAGTAATATTTTTAGTAATATTTTTAACTGTACTTGAGTAAAAGTTCTGGTTCCTCCTCCCACTGTGAGAAAGTCACGAAAACCTGTTGACAATATGAAACGATTTGAACATTTGTTTTTCTTGCACCGCTCCTTCAGACATTACGTTTTTTCTCGTTTCGCGTCAATCCATTGAAAATAGCAGATGGTGTGCATTATTTAATGTTTTTTTCCTTCCAATGACATTCAAATTATAAATCAGATTGTTACGTCCAGACAGTTACTCTTAAAATGACTCTTACTTGAGTAATAGTTTTCCCAAACACTTTTTTACTCTTACTTCTGTCATTTTGGACCATTACTTTGTACTTTTAGTTGAGAATTATCATTTTGAAGTAACTTTTCACTTACTTTAGTACTATTTTAGGTTACTCTGCCCACCTCTGCTCAAAAAGGTGCTCAAGTAAATGTAAATGAGTGCTTCCTATCTTTGTTCAGCGGCACTAGGAGTACATTTTGGCTGCAGGATCAGGCTGCAGAAGATTAAACCAGGTCTGAAGCATGAAGCTATGACTGTAGTTCCAGCGAAGCACTGACTGTTCTTATCAGTCTTGTCGAAAGCCATTATTAACTGTATTTATATCTGTGTTTAAAAATGATTCTGGTCCCTGGAGAGCAGTGTACATTACCTCAGTCTGTTTGAAAAACGCGAGCAGCTGAGTAGAAAATGATTTGTGTCTGACCGCTGGCCTATGTTTGGTCTCCTGCGCCCCGTTTCGCTGACAGCTCCGGGTTACAAAAAGCCCAAGGATGAAGTGAACGAAATGAGAGAATTTAAATGTTATTTTGCAAGGCAGGATGTTATTGCCTGAGTCCCAAAACACACTTGAGTTTCGGCGATTTGAATGTAGGACGAAATCAAAACGTTACCGACCGATTTGGAACATCCCGAATAAGTCTGTGTTTTGTCTTCATCAAACAATAAAACACAATGACATTTGACGGAGAACTCAAGTTTCTCTAGAAAGAAGTGTGTCATGTTTTACAATAAGACGTTTTAATAACACTTTAATGGATTACAGTCATTGCTTTTCAAAACAAACTACATCTCTATCCGCAGAGGAAAGAAAATCCAGCAAAGGTTAAGCGGGCTTGCACTAAACCAGATCCAAACACGTCGTTAACAAGCCAGAGCGCTTTCTGTGCCAATTTGAAATCATTGTTGCATCAGGAAGGACATCTGACATAAAAACCTGCATACTTTAACAATCAAATGGTCTTGTGCAGCACCTTGTACTTTTTTGGACCACTTTTCGTCCAAAACCAAGAGCTGCAGCTTTGGAGATGCCCTGACACAACATTGCCCTTTGGTAAATGCTAATCATCACTCTTGGACATTATTCCTTCAAGATATTCACTTGCTGCCTAATTAATAATACATTCCATCAACTACTTCTTTCACCAATTAGTGGCCCACGCTTCCTAACTCACCTGCAAATAAAAAACGAATGGAGTACTTTACTTCTAACTTTACTTTTCTGTCGATGCTACCCGGACTTATGTCAAATTGAACGCTCCTTTACAAACAAACAGATAGAGATGCCAATCCCCAAGTAGATCAAACTTTTATTTCATTATATTTATGTCATTTATCAGCTATCCTCACCAGTATTATTTTAAAAAAGGATGTTTAGAGGTCACTAGATGCTATAAGACGCAAACAGGATCGGAAATCTCAATTTAAAGTCAGTTAGCCATTAGCTCAGACGACATTTTTACACGCTAATTATGATCTAAAATAAAATTCTTAACGGTTTACACACTCAACAATGACTTTTAACAAGGCTTTGACCAGCTGACACTCTCGGGATTATTCACAACTTGCGTGTTTTGCGGGCTAATGCTAACGACAAATGCTAATAGGGAAAATACACAAGACGAGACGATCAAGACGATTCAAATCATACCGGACTAGCCGCGTTGCTGAGTGGCTAATGGCATGAACACCGAATGCCGTGTCCACTTATTTATATATTTATGGATTTTCACATCGCGAAAGGAGGTGGAAAGGTTTTTAAATGTAACTTGTTCCTAGCTCTCACAAACCCTTTGGTATAGAAGTGAAACTGGGGCAGACCACTCAAGCTCAGCCAATCAGAGCGCTGCTTTTGGTTCTCGCTTCCTGCTTGACGTGAAAACAAATACTTTATTATTATATGCAGCCGGCCTCATTTTTGTCACAAAGTCCTGCTCGTACACTAAACTAAAATTACTAACCGACAAAATAAAAGTCAGGTACACCAGCTTTAATTATTCTATGCTAACCAATTATAGCATCTTCTTGTCGTTGTAGAGTAAAATCAGCAGTTTTAAAAAAAGCATTTAATCAGATTATCAGGTGCAGTGTTTTCCATATATTCCAGGACGACTGGTGGCACAAACGGTTTTCATTTGAATAATTTAATTTCATATAATTTGCGGCATATGAATTACACTGATTGCATAATCGTAGAAAGGGGTTCAGAGGTTGTCATCCGGACGCCGTTTAAAGATCGACCTTTAAACGGCGTCCGGATGACAACCTCTGAACCCCTTTCTACGATGGACCACACCTGGACGAATGAGGGTTTACATCGACTGATTGCATAATATTTAATCTTTTCAGCGTCCTCTTTGCTCAGTACATTTACGATAACACGTTTATGAGTGATTGTATGTATAGTCCAGGTTGTTTTTAGACAATGGGAGAGCATTTTAGAAAATGGGTGGCCACTATAGTGTCTTCTGTTGATGGGAAACACTGGAGGCGGTTATGTTTATTTGCTCATCTGTCGTTTTAATACTTTCACCTGTAAAATCTCATTGTAGCTTGTAAAAAGGCCTGTACACAGAACATTGAGCCATATAAGGAATTTAAATTTTACAGCTTTGGTGAAGCAATAAGCCTGAAAAGTCTCTTTAGTCTATTTCAGTTCGCATATGCAACTCCTGAAATATTCATATCTTGGACTTGGACGCAGGGAACCTTAAATCATCTGCACCTAAACTTACTTCTCGCACAGAATTATACTGTAATTGTCGATTGTGGCTGATGTTATAGGGCTCGTGCCAGTCCCAGCTCAGGAAGGGAGTGTCCGCCTGCTGACCGCTCACAGAAAAAAAACACCCAAATGCCGTGGTTTGGTAGTTCCTAAAAGAGTGGGCATAGGTCATTTTCTGGCCTAAACAGCTGTGCCACATGCTTTCATTTAGCTGCGTGTCACACTGGTCACCATATGGCTCTGTGCAGTGCTGCTGTCAAAGCGATCTTTTTGTGCAATAAATTGGCCCAAACTTAAATTAACTAAAATATTGTTTGTGACAAGTTTTGTTGTACTCAGTGACATTTTTTGGCTCAACAATGTAAAGTTGTGGTTTGAGTTTATACAAATCAAAACGGAAAACAATTTGACCATTAAATCCTTTTCAGACATCTAAACTTTTGTAATCAAGGATTTGGTGACCAGCCTAAACAGACCTAGTTTGATCTGTCAATGTGGCAGTTATTAGAACATTAAAAGTACAAAAGATTTGAAGCAGAAACAAAAATACTTTGCTTTGATACTACAACCACTGGGGATAGGGCTGTACTAAAAATATCAATACGGGAATTTATCGAGACAAACTTCTTGGCAATACGTGTATCAATACAGAGATGCTTATTTTAAATCATCATCACAATGTTACACTTCAACACTTGCTGACTACTGTATTAAGTCTGAAACTATTGAGCTGAAAAACTGAGTTATTCATAAATCAACTGTGTTTTGATCTCTGAACATGAAATCCCAATGCATTTTGTTAACCTGCACAATAAAAACATACATTTAGTCAAATTTAAAGACGGATACATATTTTATTGTGAGGTTCTTACCCAGCCCTGCTCCAAAACTCCAGCGTTTTTCAACCTTTTTCTAGTTGCGGCACACTTTTTGGGTTTAAAAGACACCATGGCACACCATCTACAAAAACATGACCAAATCAGACCATTTAGTTGATAAAATATGGCATGTAATGAGCCAAATCATGTTTGTGTTACTGTTTGGTGCTTTAAATTTGGCATTAGTGGTGGTTTTGCGTTCTGTTTTGGTGCAGAAGTTGCTCAGGACACTCCAAAATGGTAAATTAGTTATTTACATCTGCATTTCTGAACCTGTTAACTCCAATTTGATATTTTTTCAAGGCACACCTGCAAAACTTCACGGCACACTAGTGTTCCCCGGCACACTGGTTGAAAATCAAGGCCTTATATTACTGCAATTGCTCCGACTAATGCTGTTACTCCAGTCAGATTTTAGGCCTTCTTCGTGCCATGTCAAGATTGCAATGGTCGAAGCTCCCAAACAAGTTTCTTTGCTTCCTGTTAATCATGTCACAGTGGCAGCTACAACCAACCACAACTAACGAGGCAACTGTGGTGACTTCCTGTGCCACTGCGGCTATTTCTAACACATGGTGCAAGATAAAGATACTGTTAACATTACTGGAAAAAAATCAATCAGCATCTTAACCTACGTTAATCCTCCAGATAAGTAATCCAGATCAAACCTATAACTCTGATTCTGGAAGAAAGGGTCAAAGGACACATTTCCCAACAGTGGACTAGAGTTTTCAAAACAAAGTGCTGAAAATACTAATCAATACTAAAACTTGAATCAAAAGGTAGGAACTAATTTTAACACATATCAATACAAAAAAATAAAAATAAAAATAATCTCATACACAGGCAAAAATGTTTGTTCCTTCCTGAACAGTTTTAGAATGGGCTCTGTGCACAGCAGCAGCAGATGGCTAAGCTAACAATTTCTCCTAGCTAATATTACCTTAATTAAAATGTTAAAATATAAAGAAACAACTAATTAATAAAAAATGTGAAGTAAAGATTTCCTGTTTTTATTTAGAGATTACTTTTGTTTTTAATTTTAACCAATTTGTTTTTTCATCTTTATTATGCTTCGAAATTAGCATTAGCGTTAGCGCTGACCTACAAACACCTCCATTTATCAACAGAAGTGTCGTCAGGGAAGTGTTCATGTCTTTTGTAAAGTCTGTAACATGCTGTCAGTGATATCCACCTGCAGCTCGCTGTTCACTGATGATCTTTAAGGAATAATTCATTTTAGTGTGACTCTGTAAAAACCTCATAGAGACAAAATTGGACAGAACAGCCAACTGAACTTCTGTACATTCTGTAGTCTATTATCTAATCTTGAGCTTTATCAGAACTAAAGAAAGTGCTATTTGTGTTTATTTCACATTAGCACTTTATCATTGCTGCGTCAAAATCAGTATCAAGCTTATTCCTTGGAATCAAAAAAAGAGTGTGGCATTTTATCATAACACTACAGATGACAGGTAGTTTACAATCTTGCACAATAACTATAATATTGATTCTTTTATAATGTACTTTCCCCTTTTAAATGTCACCACAATAACTCACCTGCCACATCTCACCCCAGCCTAAATTCACTAGTGTGTTATGTCTTGTATTTCAGACTTAAAGTATTAAACGAAAACCATGAAAACAACAATTCACTTAAGACTCTGAGCTCATCTGTCAGCTCCTCCAGTCCAGAGAGCACGACTCCCATCTCCCAGTGCAGGCCTCGTGCCAGAGATTTCAGTGTGACTGACAGAAAAGAACCTGGGAAACTAAACACACCGCCTTTTCACAATATTCTGTGCTCCTCCCGGCTGCTCGCAATCTTACCTCATAGATGTCATAAAAGGGCGGACGTGTGATCAACAATAATCATGTTTTCATGTGTGAGTTGCCACAGATTCCCTGACGCGTAACTAATTAAACGGGTGGAGAAAAACAATACATGCAACAAACTTAAATAGCGTGACAAGCCATTAAAGAATCAATGTAATCCTGACTAAGACGTGGTTTAGACCTGGTTTAGTCTTTGTTTAGAGCCAGTTTAAGTTGTTTTGTGCTGGAAGCAGAGGCACTGGACTGGGGGAGTAAAGGGTACTGGTTTCCCCGGGGCCCAGGGCAGGGAAGGGCCCTCAGAAGCATGTGATGTTTTCTTCTCAGTTGCATTTTTCAAAGCTTTAATCTATTTTGTTGTAATAAAATGTGTTGGGGTTGAGTAAAGTTTATTGGAGACTAAATATTATTATGCAAGACATCTGAGGGCCCCATCATCACTTCAGGAGGAAAATACATTAGCCAAGTTGTTAACAAATAAAACTAGTGATTTTTAAGACTATGTGATAGGTTTACATGTTTTTCTAATTATGGCTTAGTTTGGTGGGAGGGCACCTGTGGTAAAAATGTATCCTAGTTTTACATCCGTGAAGTTGCAGTTTGTCAAGACATTTTGAAAAATAAAAGCTTAAAATATAATGACAGGAAGTAGTGCTGAGCTCTAAAACAGAAACCCTCTGTGATGTCATCAAAAAGCAACATACCGTTGAAAATAAAGATACAGTTAACGTTCAACTGACACATTTTTAACAGTTTAAACCATCATTCAACAAAATAAAGGTGTTGTCAGGTATTATACTTTGTCAAATTATAACTATTGTGTAATTTATAAGTATTTTGGCGAGTTTACAGTGTAGTTGCTAGGTAACATTTGAGGAATTTGCTGCTCATGTTCAACCAGGAAGTAACATTATAAACTTTACAAAAACTGTCAAAATGGGGACAAATGGGCAAAATGTTAAGTAAAATCTTAAATATAATCATGTTCACTATGTTTAAGTGAAATGTGTAGTCTAACCTGTTATATAGACTTTAATGTATTTTCTTATTGTAATAATGTTTTGAGAGGTTTGTGAAACTGGTCTGGTAGTTATTGCAAAAAATCAAAACAGTACTGTATCATAATATCAGTCGATAGCTACACAAGATGTCTATAAATTAGCAAGTTATTGTTGGGTATATTTAGAAACTAGAGGGTGAATATTCTAGCAAAAGTGAAAAAAACAAAAAAAGCCAATTTCGCAGGGATAAATAAATCATATGCACAGTTATGTAGTAGGGGCCCACAGAGAAGTATTGCACCTGGAGCCCCTAATTTGGTGCTACGTCCCTGCCTGGAAGAAAGGGTTTAGTTTGGATCTTCTGTTTAGTTCTGGTTTGATCTGTTTATGTCATGTTCAATTACTTAGAATACAGTAATCTTTAATATCTGGTTAGTTCTGGTCCTGGTTGTTCTTTGTAATAATGTTATGCATCCAGTTCACTTAAGGTCATACTTGCAGGATATTGGAAACAAGAGATTTTCTGATCTGGTAGGCGTCACTTTTTCAATTGTAAATCCACACTGATGTTCCAAACAGGCCTCACCCACATTGTCCCACGCAGCCTGGGCTCCGGGTGGTTCGCGGAGGGCACTGTGTGACTGAACCAATCTCCACTGTGTACAGCTACAATACCTGAAATGTGCCGACAAAGAAAACAGGCTGAGAAACTCAAACTGTGGCCAAGTCCTAAAAGTCATTTTCAATCAAATGAATGTTTTATGTTGTTCTCTTGCAAATGTTCTGAGTTAGGCAGAAGTTCCCCCTTTTTACCTCAAAACAGACCCAAAATTGACTGAATAGAGATTGTTCGCTGTGACTAATATGGCAGAACAGACCAAAGCTATATTTTTGTAGCTTTTGAGTATTTTAACACACATGCAACTTGTTAGTGAGATTTAAATTGTTCAGTGTGGTTTCAACACCTTATTGACCTCACCCCCCATAAAAAGGATAATTTATTTACACTCACAAGGTCATGGAGTCTGATTGATGACTAAACCATAAAATGAACACGCTGTCCACTCCAAGTCAGAGATTTAATTTGTGTGTTTGGCTCTCAAACAATCAAGTTATTTTGAGAAGTTTATTTCAGTGTCTTATCAAATCTCTTGGCTTTACCAAAACTAATTGAAAGACGATGGGGCAACTGTGGCTGGTTACAAAATGATGGCAACTACAATTGTGGTAACAAACTGTTTAACAAGCATTTTTTTTTCCTTGTTTAGTTCAGGTTTGTGTTTTAAATTGAGGTTTAAAATTTTTATTTATTTATTATTAACCATTACAAAAAAAACCCCAAAAAAAACAAGTATTTACAGAGTAGTCCAGTATGCCTTAAAAAGTTTTAATACTTTCTTTGCAGTTTTGATTTCACAATTAACCTCTTTTGGCATACATTTTGCCTGCACAATCTACATAACGTATTAAAATAGTAAAGGATTATTTTTGTAGACAATTAATCACAATTACTTACATTAATATTTCAGCCTTAAACACTACCCGCATTTTAAACATGTCTACAGAAAGTAAAACGGTTTTCCTACGTTAAAAAAAGGCAGGATTTCATTATTAGTTTTAGGTCTTTAACCGTAACAGGTGGAGAGTGAACGCACGAGTAGCTCATTAGCCTCAGGTGCGTAATCACGTTAGCCGTAACTTTAAATTACAAACCACGTGTGAGAAAAATACTCAGTTCAGATCATTTACACTGGTGAAGAGTGTTTGAGCGTTGGCGTCCACACGGGACCATGAGGAGGTCCAGCGGGTTTAGCCACACTCAGTTTGCTCTGTTCAGTTGTGAGACATGTCCCGGCAGAAGACACCGGAGCAGCAGAGACGAACTCTTCGCGGCAGACGAACTGACCACGGCGTCGTTTCACGGCGTTTCTGACCGGAACTGAACGTAACGGAGTGATATTCTTGGACTTTTTTTTACGCCCTCTAAAATAAATCCGCGCCATCTCGAAAGTCCTCCTGTCGCTTGCTGAAAGCCCAAGAGAAAAACAGCAAACTTTCAGTACAGAAGGACACCCGTATCTAGGGTTAGAGGAGACACCCCGCGAAAATGAGCGCGTGACGTGGGTTTATATAGCCCACCTGACGTCAGAGCTACGCAACGTGCAGTCAAGCGATAGAAAACGTCGCAAACTAGTGTTTATGAGGTAACTTTATATGTACTTTTTAGATTTTTAGTATTAATATTATTTATTAATTTCGTTTTTGTTGTAATCTACTTCCATATGGAAAAAAATAAGTGTTAATTTGATTTAAAATCTAACAAATTAAAAACAAATCTGAGCTAGAACTAAGGAATATGTTTCAAGTCGTCGTTATGCGTACGCTGTTATCATGGATCTGTAATATCGAATATCTAACTAAACTAACTATACTCATATTATGATTAGGATGATAACTTTTATTGAATTCGTTTATTAATTAATTAAGCTCCCTAGTTCAGGTATGAGGTAACTGTTTTTGTGAAGTGAATTTTACAATTCATTCTTTCACTTGACATAAAATAACAATAATATTGACTCATTCACTTTCTATGACTCTCTCTAAAGCTGGACATTACATAATCTTTTCCATTGTTCCACAACATGGTCATCAACAAACTCAGTAGTTTGAACCCCGCTCTGGATCCTGTCCTTTGTGGTTGAAAAGTGGAGACAAGTACAACACCCTATAACTAAACACAAAAACCTACCTACCACAGAGTGCTTATCAAACATGGATAGTTGTACAATGTAATACTTTCTTCTTATTATATTATGTTTCCTAGCCTTTTCTCTAGAAATTACTCAAACCGACTTAAAACAAATTTCTTCAAGCGCCGAACCACAACGACACAATATTGTTCTTGAGAAATGTTTATCTACACTAGCTTGTCATCAAAACATAACCACTTTTGTTGTCAATTTGAAAATGTTTGGAGCTTTCTAACGTGAAATGTATTTGTTTTGCACAGGCGATTTCTACACAGTGATTTCTAAGCAACATGTCAAGTCAAGTAGAGGCGACGGTCGAGTTGACGCTGCCCAGAGTTCACCTGCTGGACATCTCAGAGTAAACAGAGCCGTTTTGGGCCCTGGTGTGACCATTGAGACTCTGCCAAACAATATGACGCGTATCGTGGTGAGTCTGTATACCTTTTATTTTCTATAACTATAATTATTCAAGGCATTAACTATGTATTTTGAGTTTAATATGTCTAAATACGGCCGTCTCATGGAAAACTCACTTGTATTCACATGTGACAAGGTGTAATTTGGTGGATTTTAAAACCTGTCTGCTGCCATAGTTCAATTATAACCTTTCTGTCCAGGAGGATTCAGGGAAATATTACACGTGGAGGAGTTTTGGCCCAAATGACCAGCGCACAGGGGACCTTTGGGTGGACATGGGTGACCTCAGACATGGGCAAGTCAGAGTCCATGGCATCCTCTCAAACGCACACAAACAAGCGGCGGTAAGGTCAAAACTGTCAATACGTGTTTTTTTAACAGATGGACAGTAACAATTAATTGAGTGTCTCTCAAACAAAAAAACAAAATAAAAATTGAGTACCACCAGATTGGAAGTAGATCAAAAACGTGACTTTTTGAGACTAAATGAGGACTAAACCAGGTCTAAAATAGGACTAAACCATTACTGCATTGGTTATATCCAAGAACTCAAGCAAAAGAAAACAAATATGTGGCATAAAATAGTTAAAACTAGAAATAAACTTGATCACCACCTGAAGGAGCTAGCAGAATTAATCAGATTTAATTAAAGAAATAATTGTCCGCTGATTTAGTTATTGATAAATGTTATCTAGGTCTATATGTTTACGTCCCTTTCATTCATTGATTTGCAGAATAATTGTTAGGTGGAAAAAGCCCTAAACTACAACAGTGATGTGATCGTTCTTTTTTTATGCAAACAAAACAAACATCAGACAGATCCTCATGTAGATGGATTTTGTGTTTATGCTTTTTTTATGAAGCTGATGGAGACGAAACACATTGACATTTTTAAAACTTGACCATGATTCAATAAAGGCTTTTCATATTTTTCTAAATCCTTCGAGTCCCTCAACTCTTTTTTGCTTTACACGACTCTGATAACAAATCTGAAGACCATCAGGGAACAACAGATTTCAAAACACTCAAGTCAAGTCAAGTATCTTCTTTCTTTCTGTGAACAATATGCATTTTGATTATAATTTTGTTTTTATCTGAAGTCAAGTTCTACATTTGCATGATGATTACAAATGAACCTATAAAGTTACTTCTTACCTTATTGTCCTCTGTGCTCCAGACAATGATCTGTAGTCTCTATGACATTTTATACTTTTCAGTCACAAAGTTTATCTTGTTTGTGATTCATTAAACCAAGCAACGCAGCAGAAACATTACATCCTATATGTTCAGATAATAGATGGAGACAACGCATGTAAGCAGGGATTATGAATCAGGCTTTGGAGGCACTTCTTTGCCAAAGTCCTGCTTCTCCAGCCCGTGTTTGTAATGTTTCTCCAGTAAAGCCAAATTACTGTGGTCCAAACTGGCAGAGGAGCGTGCCCAGTCCTGACCTCTGCTGTGCAATGACCGGGTGTGATTTGGGGACAGAAAACAACACAAATACGTGAAAAGTAGCATATGAACATTGTAAATACATCATAATTCTAACAATTCTTATAAGGTGCATAGTAACTAACAGGACCATCAACTAAAATAAACTTTAAAGTGCATATGACAGGTTCTCATGTTGTTATAATGATGACATAGTTTGGTGGGATACTCCCTTTGTTGAGTATTTGTTGTAGTTTTTTACCCGCAAAGTTGCAGTTTGTGAAGAAAACAAGAAAAAAAACAGTTGAAAATTACGGGAAGTAGTGCTGACTTTTAAAATGGAATCCCTCTGTGATGTCATTGATACAAGATACACCAATGAAAATACAGGGACTGTGATTCCCCAATTTGAGTCGAAGTAGAATATGCATCAAAATTGAATCTGCACATGCCCAGAAGCTTCTGCTCAAGCGTACAAACATTGGTCTTTTATACGGAAACACAGTACATGGACAAACTACATTCTCAATCTAACATCTAACAATCTAACATTCTCTATATATGACTTTTAGACTTTAAACAAGTGTATTTTAAGTTAAATATGAGCTCAAAGTTTGTGAAAACATAACACTTACCCACCAATAAACTCAAGTAAATTGATCAGAGCAGAGACACATCAAGGTCAACTGATTTAAGTGTAAAAATAAACATTGTAAAACTTTCTTGACAAACTGTTTTACTTTAATGACAGGCGAACTAAGGCTACCACAGCTAACTACTAATGAATGCATGACTGACTCAAATTTGGCAAATGACTCAAATTGGGGAATGACAAGGACAATTTAAAAGCAACACACACATTTTTTTCTGACAGTTTAAACATTCATTCAACAAAATAAAAGTGTTATCGGGCATTATTTATTGTCAATTCATAACTATTGTGTAATTTACATGGATTTTGGCCCTTGTTAACAGTCTGGTTGCTATAGGTAACAGTTGTGTAATTACCTCTATGTACCAGGAAGTAAAATAATAAACTTGAACAAATGGGCAGAATGTTTAGTCAAATCTAATATAATCATGTTTAATTATTTAAAAATTATGATTTATTTTTTCCAGAAAGTGGTCCTGTCGTTTGACTTTCCCTTTTACGGTCATTTCCTGAGGCAGGTCACCATAGCAACAGGAGGTAGGTTCCTTGATAAATTTGAACAGATGGTGGTTTGGTTTGACCTTTTTGGTGTTTACTACAGATCTGTGCCCAAATTTAACTGTAACAGATGAAGACACAGATTAAACACACTTGTAGATTGGCCAAATATTAAAATTTTGGATTCATAACCCATAGTGCACTAAGTTAATCGATAATATTATCAATTGTTTATGTCTTTTTTTACGTTTTTATCTGTGTATTTCCAGGTTTTATCTTCATGGGTGACATCACACATCGTATGCTGACCTCGACTCAGTACATCGCTCCCCTTATGGCGAACTTTGACCCCAGCTTCTCCAAAGACTCCACGGTTCAATATCTAGACAATGGTACAAGTAAAACGAGTTGAGAGATTTATTGTTCTGTTGAGGTTTATATATTGCGTTTTGTCTTTTCCAGGCGAGGTGTTTGTGGTCCAGTGGGGAAAAGTGAGACTTCAGGGCAGAGAGAAAGATGGTGAATTCACTTTCCAGGCCGCGCTCCACAAATCAGGAACAATATCATTCAGCTACAAAGAGGTAAAAACCTAATTTATTTACAGATATGAAAGAAACCCCAGAACGCAAGGGTGTGAGCACAGCTAGTGAGCTTGTACTACATGTATTCGATATAAAAATTGCAAAATCGAAACGGAAATTGCTCCTGCCGGAACGTGTCATTAACTTCCTTAGTTACTGTGCATTATGGTTCCTGTTAAGTTGAAAAGGAAAGAGTTATTGTAAATGGTAATAGCTACTTACTGTGGCTCCACATTTAATCAGAACTGAATCAAAATCGCAATTGGAATGGACACAATTAGCAAATCGCAAAGGCTGCAGTTTTTGAAGCGCAATAATTTCCTCCACAAACAACAAAATATCCTGTTTATTCTGCATAAATACTGCAAATCCTGTAGTTTAGATTTGTTAAAACATGTCCTGAAACGACAAAAATGTGAGTAAAGGCAAGAAAAACACAACTAATAACAACAAAAAAGTGACTAAAAGATTTAAAAGCTTGACTAAGAGTGGCAAAAACACAACTAAATGCGACAAAAGCGTGACTGAAAGTGACAAAAACTCATCAAAGTGAAAAAACATGAAACTTAAAGCGACAAAACACAACTAAGAGCGACAAAAACGCTACTGTAAGTGACAAAAACATGACTAAAAGCAACAAGTTTCTCGAAAAGACAAAATGTAACTAAGTGCAAAAATGTGACTTAAAGCGACAAAAAAATTCTGAAACATGTGATTCTTTTATTAGTTTGTCAGTTCATATTTCAGTCTTTTCGTCAGTTCTCCTGGTCGTGTTTAAAACATGAAGTTTAAACAGAATCCAATTATTGAAACATAAAAATCACAATCGCAAACTGGTCAGAAAAATCGCAATTAGATATTTTTCTCTCTTAAGTTTTACCACCCTCTTACCTGTTTTAATTGTGAAATATAATTAACATTTCATCCATTTATGTGTTTTCAGTTAAGGCTCTGATAGCAATACTTGTAAATAAGTAAAACTGCATTTACCAGATTGGCATTAAACTTTATGTAATTATTATGACAAAGACAAAGGGACTAAAAGGACTGTAAATGGCCAGATCCAGTTATTATTTTCTTAAATCCTACACTTGCTGCCGTGCATAATGATAGCATGTTTTTTCTTGACTAGATACCGCTGTCATTAGATAAGATCAGCTCTGTGGATCATCCCGTGAAGGCAGGCCTGTCCGATGCGTTCATGGTCACTTCAGCCACGGCTCCAGCACCAGGTCAGTGTCAGGAGCAACATTTTGGTAATTAGACGTTCAACATAAGTACATGTAATTGAGTTAAATAGCCTCAATCTGGACCAAAAGGGGGGCGTTACTGCGTTCACTTTTGTCATATAGTTTGAGCCCAGTTTAGTTCTGATGTGGATTTGGTTTGATCCGGTTCTAGTTCTGGTTAAATCTTGGTTTAGTCTCCCGTTAATTTTAGGGTACCCAGGTTTAGTCCCAGTTTAATCTAAATTTAAGTCCTTATAAATGTGGTGTGTGTGCATCAGTAACAATTGTAATCGATTAGTTTAGCAATTATTCTTCCGATTAATCGATTAGTTGTTTGGATCACGAATGGCTTGTGAATATAAGATTTTTACAATATTTAACCAAAAGGAAGCTAAAGAAATGCATCTTGAGAACATTTTCAGAGCGTATACTTACAACAAAATAATAGGCCATTTTGCAGTAATTCCTGCTTTGAGTGATAAAACCTTCTTTCTCAGCACATGACAGGATTTGTAGGTGGTGTATAGCTCAAAAAAACGATTATCAAATTGGCTGATTAGTTGTGCTTAATAGATTAACTTGTCTCAGCCTTACAACACACCCATGGGGCTAAACCAAAAGATAAATAACAGAATGACTAAATAAGGAGAAACAAATCAGTGACTCGAAATTAATCAAATCAGAATTTCCAAAGCATGTGCAAACAAATGTTCAAGTTCACCGCTGGAGACCCACTGTCCTAATAAGGTGAACCAAGACCAGAGTTCTCTAAAAATACACAGAAGTTCATGGACCAGACCAGATCGACCAGCTGTGTCAATTTATATTTTCTTTTGTTTGTTTAGCAGAGAATACTGTTTAAGATTATGTTATTGTTTTGTGTTACAGATGGAAAACAGACCATTTATGAGTACCACAGAGTTACAGTTGAGCCAACCAAGATTAAAAACAATTCCGCTGTTGAATTTACCGCACTTCCAAGTAAGTTACACACACCACAAACAGAACATTTAAGCATTAATTACATTTTGCCATGACTGTTTTCAGCATGTTTGCAACACAACAGCTGTGAGCTTTGCCACTCTGCAAATGAGTCGTTGGGTTGTAGCTGGTGCCATGTGCTCCAGAGGTGATTTGGACATTTTTAAATCATCTGAATCTATCAATTAATGAAGTTTTTAATTGTCAAACGTTCTGTATTCAAGGTGCTCCGATGGCATGGACCGACACAGACAGGAATGGTTGGACTTTGCTTGTTTTGAAGAGGTATACGAACCTGTTCAAAAGATAACAACCAGCACATTATTATCTGCATTGAGTTATAATAAGGGCTGGAGGGAATGTCACCATGGTAACCCCTAGTAGCCAATGTCCAGCTCCGGCAGCCATCTTGTGTTGTCAACTTCTTCTCAGGCAAACTAACAGGGAGCTGGACTTTTTATTGATAATTTTGTAATAAATACTTTGATAATTGAACTTTTTTGAATTTATACATCATCGAAGTTCTTTGTTCTACCAAAACAATGTGGAAAAATCATGAAAGTTGAGTTATAATAAGGACTAGAGAGAACGTCACCATGGTAACCTATAGTACCCAATGTCCAGCTCCGGCAGCCATCAAATAAAACAAAACACATACAAACTAATAGGGAATACCTTTTTTTTTTTTTTCTTTCTTTTAGGTTATAAATTCTTTTTTATATAGTAATGGTTGTGAAATAAACAGAATAATTATTATCTGCATGAAATATAGACTAATGCAGTATTTTTAGGTCGAATATTCAATTTCACAATTCAGAGAAATTTATTCCAGACAGAAACGGATAGTTGTTTGCATTATTAGGGCACTTAAACACTCAAATCTATGTCCATAATAGCCCTGTTTTAACATTATTTTCTATTAGAATGTTGCTCTATGTCCACTCATAAGATGGCCGCTGCAAATGCCACGGCAACAGAACCCATGCTCTCTCTAGCTCTAATTATGACTCAATGATTATATGATCTCTGATATGTATTTTATTGATTTACAGAGTGAAGACGTGACCTGTGAAGATTATGTCAGGGACGAAACCTCTATTGATCCATCTGTTACTTCGGAGAGTGAGCGCAAAAGTGGAGTAACGACGCTGCAAAATGGCTGCAAGAAAGATGGTAAAGAAGGGCCGGTTATTGACTGTAAAAAGGCTCTTTACTGGTACAGATTAAAATAAGGTTTTATCATTTCATTCAGGACCTTCAGATGGGACAAAAAAGATATTAAAAACTGGGATTGGTGAGTTATTATTTTAACATTTGTACAGTAAGATGTTTGTTATGAATGTGTTTTAGTCATATAAGGTTGGTACTAGAGCTGGAAGAGAGTGTTACTCCACGATAACAAATTTTGAAGTACGACATATTGTAAGCGACCACAATAAGACATAATATTTAAACTAATTGATGCCACAGATAAGACTAAAGCTGGATAATCCCAAACAAAGTCTTTCTAAATGTGAAATATTGTTGAAAACCTGAGCTACAATAAATAAATGGCAGAATTAAACACCTTTTTACTTTGTTTGTGCTAATAATGAGTCATAAAAGTAACTTATTTCACTCTTAATGATTCAAAGCTCATCAAAAAACAAAGAAAATGTAGTATTTTATATTCTTTATTTTTTCCTCACAACATTTTTAAACATTCAGAAAAACCCAATGTTAAAGTCTGTTGTGATAAAACATGTTCTGCAGCAGAACGCAGACATTGTGACCAAAAGAACATCTTTTTCTTTCCAGATATAAAAACAGACTCTTCATCAAAGAAGAAAGAACAACCAAATCTGGCTATGATCGCCGGCATCATTGTGGCTTTGGTGTTGATTTTGTCCCTCGTCGTTGTAGCTGTTTTTATCAATTGCTATCCAGCCGCTTCCTCGTCAATTTACCACATTCAGGTATAATCTCTTAACATACGGTTTAATTTGTGATAAATATGAGCTAAAATACAGTAAGTGTTACTTGTTTTTCCAGCGGAGGAGCAGTTACTGGCCAGCTTTAAAGTTTCAGAACCAAAAACCCGGCTATTCAGAGATGGAGGGAGACGGGAACGAGAAGGACTCTATTGTAGAAGCTGGACCTCACTGAAACCAATAAACAGGAAACTCCAGTTACACAAAGCACACACAGGACGCGCAGCGAGAGGCCGTTCACTTTTTACATTATGGAAGATTACGTCACGTGTTGCGAAACTTGTGCCATTGGCGTTTTGTAAAATTCCCACACGTTTAAGCAAAACCCAAGCTCAGTCGGATGCAGTTAATATCGTGGGGCTTTTAAATAACAATACTCCAGTGATATTTGAAGGAAAATATGAAGTGTAAACATTTTTTTACTTATACAATACAAACAATGAACATCTTGGCCCTTGTATAGACCCTTTTAAAGCGCTTTGTCATCATCACAATTCCAGAATGGAGGCAAAATGAAGCAGACTGTAATTCATTTTCAATAATTTGCTCACATCAGATATAAATACTAATGGTTTGAAGTCGTTATGTGCGGGAAAATGCAACAAATTAGAATTTCCAAGGTAGAAACATCAGCTAGTTTGCTCTTCTATTGCAAAGGATGGACAATGTACTATTTTCTAGTTTTAAAATTGTATTTGAGCTTCATAAATAGTATACTGTAATTTATGATATATCTGTAGATACAATGAAAAATGATTGTGGGTTCATGATTTCTTTCCGTATTTATCCAGTTAAACTTAAAAATCTGGATTAATCCTTCAAAAGTGCTAAGCGTTTATCATAATCATATCATAACATCAAAACGAGTCACGTAAAATAGAATAGTAATCATCTTTAAAGCAGGCTCTGTATTTTTGATTGGTATTCATTTTCCAAAATCATCCCAATTTTGTAATATTTTGTGATATTCTGAGGTTTCTTCCACTTTTTCCAATGAAATCACATTTTGTTCCACTTCACTTTTGCCTTCATTCTGGAATTTAGAATGTCTTTGTTTGCCAACGCTTAAAGGGTTTATTGAAAGTGAAAAAAATGGCGTGACTAACCACTACAGAGTGACATTTTACTTAAAGGTGCTAGCCTGCTTGTCTCCATGGTGACGTTAACACGATTTTTCCGGAAGTTTCCACAGTATGGCATTAAACCTATTCATTAAAATTCCCTTGGAAACACATGCATTCTCAACAGATCTGACTTGTAACTTGAAATAAATACATTAAAAACCATACTGTGGAGCATTCTTTAAATTTTAATGACTTCATTTACAATATGCAATTATCTTGACCTGTGCACCTATTTTTCTTCAGTTGCTACTTTTGTTGAAGCATTATGAACTTATTGTGTGAATAAAATGTAAAATGTTTAATTTGTAATTTTGATTTTGTGGATTAAAGTGTCCAAAATCGTATTATTGTACATTTCTCTGCAGCGGCAAAAAGTAACAAAGAATTTAATTAAAAGTAGCCTATACAAATTTTAGGTATCTTTAGTTTACTTGAGTCATTTTTACAGTGGGTACTTTTTGCTCTACTACATCTGAAGCAGGTATACGCGCTTTCCACACTATTTGTAAACTGAACTCAAAGGACAAAGCATTCAAAACCCAGCTTTGAGCAAACAGAATTCAGTAGATAAGTTAAGACGTTGATTCAAATGGCTATTTTTTGTCACAAAATCAGCACATTTCTTTATAAATACTGCTGCCACTACATTTAACGATTTAACAGTCCTTCAATCTGTGTGAAAGGTTTTTACTTTTACTACTCTTAAAGACAAAGTACATTTTTAGCAGCTACTTCAATAATTTTACTTACGCAGAGATACTTTTGCTTTTGTAATTTTTGTTCTTGTAAATTGTATACTTCTACTTCCAAACTATAATTGTGTAGTTTAATCATTTAGCCAGCAGGGGGCATTGTTATCAAATGTATTGGGCTTCAGCCTGAAGTAGGACGTGAACGTGGCAGATGTGTTGAATAAATTTGGACGGAATAATTGAGGTAAAGCTGCAAAAATACTCAAACTACACAATAATTACATGCACTTGCATTGTCTACAAAGAAACCACACGACTTATTGTCAGAATGTTGCACAATAAAGGCGGAGGATAATGAGTTTGGTCAGTGCCGGCCCCTGCCGTCTGTAATCTACGCTTATAGGCTCAATAAAAATGCTTGAAATGTTAGAGATTCTTTTAATTGTACTCAGAAAAGTGGAAAAAGACGAACTGGACCTCCTCCTCCCTCCCTCTTCCCTCCTCCACCCACTTCTCCGCTTTGGTCGTTCCTCTTCTGCTCGTGGACGCGCTTTTGGAGGGAGCCGAGGGAGCGGCGAGTGCGCGCTTTCCGTGTCTGGTTTGCGAGGACTGACAGCCAGCTGTGCGGCTACCACAACAACCTCTTGGATTTGCTTCATACAACTAGATTAGTGTTGGTCCGCCACCGATCACAGGCGTGTAGAGTAGGTGGTTTTCAAAGTGCACCGCCGTGTGAAGAAGTGGGCTCGCTTTTTACGCACAATATCATCGGCTTTTCTCGTGCTAACAGGCTACAAGAGAGCGCTCCTCAACATGAATCCGATGTGTAGCAGATGTAATCGAGTGGTTTACCCCGTGGAAAAACTAAATTGTCTGGACAAGGTAAGAAGAACACGACACGACCGACGCATTTTAACATCTAAGCCCCGTTCAAATCACCGCACGCGCCTGGATACGTTTGCGCGTTTAGCCATCTTCAAACGCACACTTCAAAAATCACACCCAAAGTGCAATTTTTGTGAATGAATTCAACACCCAACAGGACAGGTATATGGTTAGCAGTGAAAGCTAACGGCTAACCCACGTCTGCGAAGAAAGAGCGCACCGAAACGCGCCGTAAACAACCTTATATGACGTGTTAATTGATTTACGGGGTGACTAAACGTAACTTGTGCAAAAATCAATCCGCAGTATTCTTTAAGGGTGTGATAAAAGACCAAGCAGTGCGCGTTTCCTCCGACAGACAGAGACGTGCCTGGTGTGGGGCCTTGATACGTGTAAAAGGGAAACCGATTGAAGCCAAGGTCCCGGGGCTTTCTCTAATGTTTAACTTCACACCCAACAGCGCATTTTGGGCAGATTATGTGCCAATCTAACCGAATAATTTGGATTTTGAGCCACAGCAAGTGCAGTGTGTCGATGGTGTACGTGCGTAAAAGGGCTTTAGCGTGGACTGGTCTGTACATGTCCGCATCCAATTCGCTCGCTAATCCAAGTCAAGGATGATTAAAGCAGCCTTCTCGATTAGTTTGCAATCAAAGACGGCTTCTTAATCTCAAACCAAGGTGGTAATCTAATCAAACGTGGCCGTAGATACGCGTTTTTGAGGATCGCAATTCTCACAACGCGAACCATACCGTGTGATGTGCATAATGCGTCCCCATGGCTAAACTTCCCAAAGCACATTTTCGACTCTCAATAATGTGTCGATTTGTTGCGATATTATTGCCATAGACTGCTCAAAGTCTATCTGAAAGGCAAGTTGAATATTTGTCTAATGGAGATCTGAATGCACTGAAAATCAATCCTCGTCTGGAGTTTATCTGTCAGACGAGAAAGGTGGAGAAAGGACGCACAAAGCACATTATCTTAAGTAGCATCAGCACTCCCCGGGATGCTTATTGCGCTGTTACATTGATATCATCATGACTAATGCTTTCCCAAATGGGAGGAAAAGACGAGGCCTATTCCAGCCAAAGATATAAGCTATAGTGCTGTGAAAAATGCATAGGTTTCCATGTACAAACTTATACAATATTAACACAGACCTCTCCCAAGGCACTGGCCATATGTTGCAATGGTAAAATGTAATCTACAAAGCAGGACTCAATATCTTTAGTCACTACTATTGTTACTACTACTACTACTACTACTAGGGATGTAGAAAGCATCATAAGCATCAAAACTAGATACTCCATTTGAATATTTAGCGATACTGAAAGAAAATCACCTTAATGGGGCAAAAATGACCCTTTTCTGAAGAGTTTTAGAATGAACATAGTACTACTACTACTATGGTACTACTACTACTACTACTTTTAACGCATATTATTGTATTTACCCATTTATTAAAGATAAATGTCCTTAGTCTGTATCTCAAAATTATACAAACTGGTCTGAATTCAATTGACAAATATGGTTGCTTTTACTCTATAGCTATTACAGTAAAAACAAAACCACCTACTACTACTACTACTACAACAACTACTACTACTACTACTACTACAATTGCTCTGACACTTGTGCTATTACTGCTGCATCAGTATTCCATTGCTCCAACTGCTGTATCTGCCTTTTATATGTGTTTATTAATGAAATAACTAAAACTCTGTACTCTTTAGGTTCATTTTAAGGCTGAAACAAGACCAATTTGACAACCAAATTTATTTATTTTTAACTCTACACCGCCTAAAAAACCTGTCACGTGCTGAGAGAAGGTTTTATACTGAAAGTACTGCAAAATGAAACATGTAAAGCTAGTGTTTGTACTGAAAAATCTACTTTGCTGTATGTATATTCTGTGGAGATGTTTTCAAGCTGCATTTGTATGTTGTCAGCTTCCTCTCGGTTAAATAATGCAAAAATGTCATATCCACAAGCCTTGTAGTACCAAAATAATTACTTGCAGCGCTAGTCGATTCCTCACATTTTTTTTACACCATCCCTCCCTTCCCTGTTTTATTTACCAAACTGAAGCACTTGTTTGTATGCTAAACCTAAATTGCCCGTGCAGCCTGAATGACCTGGAATCTGGCCTGGAGCGGAGGCACATTCCTTCAGCTCGACACTCCCTTAAAACGTGCTCTGTCAAAGGCCTGTCCTGGGGACCTCTGGGTGTCCGGCAGTCGCCCCCACTGTCCTGTCCTGGCCTGCATCAGCACACACAGCGCTTCAGTCGAGCCAAAGCAGCCTCCCAGGTTCCCCCGTGTGACCTTTGTGTTTGTTTAGGGACAATTGCTCCAGAAATGTGTGCTAAAGTTTAAACCGGGCTGTAGTTTAAAGTTTTACAAGTGAGCTTAGACTATTGCTACTGTAGTTAAGTTGTATTTTAAGTAGAAGTGGTTTTATTTAGATTTTAAATGTTTGGCTTTCCTTAGCAGTAGGACTACAAAATATAGGCTATTGCAAAAGTATTTATAATGCAGTATTGGCCGACACAATATTTGCAACAAACTAAATATATAAGGTTCTCTATCTGACGGACATTTACTGTTTTTAAAAAGTGGATGGTTTCGTTCATGAGTTTAAATTAGCCTTGATTTAGTGTCAGTTTTGTTGTTATGTTATTATTTTGATACAGTAGAGTTGATAGTAGAAACTAATACATTAAAGGGGTTGTACCCGATTTTTACTGTTCTGAAACGTAAAAAAACAACTCTAGTCCATGTTTATGTCTTCGTCGGTCACATGTGTCGCTCACTTTCTTAATGCAGTCCCAGCACTTTTCATGAGTCTCTGAGCCCAGAGTGACTTTTGTCATCCCAGGTACAGCTAACAAACATTAGCATGCTAACGGTGCACTTCCTGCTTCTCGTAGAATAAAAAACACTCTATAAATAGATGCAGAGACAGCGCTGTGGTCTTATTTTCACCCAAATTGATGCTTTTACAATATTATACAATACAATACAGGTTTTACAGGTTTACAGGTTTTACATTATTACATTGGGTACATGAACTAGTTCTGTTTTTCACGTTTCAAAACGGTAAAAGTACAGCCCCTTTTTAAAGTAGTATTTTAAGTAAACGTGGCTTTATTTGTATTTAAAATGTCTGGCTTTACTCTGCAGTGGGCACAGGATATTGCAGAAGTACCGACAGCGCAATATTGTTATCGCAACAAACTAAATATAACGCAAAAACACCAAGGTCCTCTCTCTGACAGAAATGTACTATTTGTAAAATGAAAACGTGGCAAGATTTGGTCAAGATTTTCCTCATTCAGTCTAAATTATCCTTGATTTAGTCTCAGTTTGTTAAGGTAATATTTTGATAGTTTGACTAATATATTATGGTGTAAGAAGTCATTGTGTCAAAAATGACTTCTTACACCATAATATATACAATATCGATATTGCAGTACTTAAAGCTGTGGCTAATTTTCACACAGAATAACCGGAAGTAGGTATTTAAATGTGTCTAACTAGTTCCTCACTCTCACAAACCCTTCGGCCTATTTTTAATACCCACAAGCATTCATTTTTAGGCGTGGGCTCTGCTTTGAAACAGCTTTTTTCTGATGACAAAATTAAACTCGTGCTACTGCCCCAAGCACAGCCAATCGGAGCGCTGCTTTCTGCTCGCATTTCCGAGTTGAGCCTAAAAATGTCTTTATCATAAGCTGCGGACAGCATGCAGCAGTCTCATTTACATTGCATTACAATATACTCTTTGGGGGAAAACAACAGATTTCACTCATTAGTAAAAAGCTTTAACAGCCAAATTTAATAATTACTAATATTGTGCAACCCTTCTCAGCAGTGTGTAATGTTTTTGCTATTAAAGTAAAAGTTTTATGCTATTAAAAAGTGGAAAGATTTGAATATTTGAGTTTTTGTATTTAGAGAAAGCCTCCTTACTCCATTACTGTGCCACTAAAACTCAATCTTATCTTAAATATTTAGTTAAATCTAGTTTGTTTTCAGGTTTTCTTCAAATTTCGTTAAACAGTTGCTTGTCTCTGTCTTGGTGACAACATAAGCTCTTTCTAACAAGCCGCTATTATTTCCACCGCCCCACCTCTGCCCTCCAGCCACAGAAGGCTCCTTTCACCTGAGTTTGGGGCTAAATTTCGGGTCCTGAAGTGAACCATAGAGGCCCGTTTGTGCGCGGGTTAGATTCCCGTTGAGCTGGGCAGGGCAGAGCGAGAGAGCAGACCGAGCTCGTCGCGTTAAAGGCAGGAAGTGCTCTTTGGCTGTGGCTTTGTTGGTTGAACGACTGCCTTTTCCTTCCTATTCCCTCCGTGTGTAGTACTTTGTGACTTTGTATTTGCCTGGTTTGCGCAGCGTGGACTTGAAGCGAATTTTAGCATCTATGCAAACGCTCAAACTGTTCTCGTATCTGTCTGCAGCTATGAAAATGAAAGTGTCGACGTAAAGTTATCTTATCGGGCGTTTTTAGCAGCAGGAAGTGTGACTGAGGACGGTTAAAAATTTGGTTTGTCTTCCACAGTCTCGGTCTTACTCAAGAATCTGTCATTCATTTCAACATTATACATTTCCAGCTTCGCAATCCTGTGACTTCAGATTGAAAATTACGTCTCAGTTTCAAAATCATTGTCACGATTGTAACTTTTTCTACACATTCTTGGGCTGTAACGATTATTTCAGTAGTTGACAAGTCAAACGTTGATTTTTATTGACATTGAAACTTTTAAAATACATTATCAACCAAATAATAAAGGTTTAAATGACCGAAATCCGACACGTGGCCTGCTGCTGTGATCGATAACCAATAATTTGATTTTAAAAGTCATAGCAAGATCCACAAATGTTAAGTTATTGAAATAAAGTTCACAAATTAACTTTTCATTTAAATAACAAAAATGTGTATTTATGTGGGATATAAAATAATTAGGTGCATGTTTAAACATACGGCCATATGTTAAGGATAATTGCTCTTCTATTCCCACTTTTTATTATCGGACAAATATTTGCGTAAAATATTGGCAAATACTGATATCGCTGAAAATTGGTCAGTATGGCCCGATACTGGAACCGATATATCGTCTAACCCTATTTTAGATAAACAGTATTTTCAAATAAAGTGTAATATTGTTGAAAAGCTGAAATAATTAATTCTTTTTCACATTTTGATTTAATAATGTTGCTGTCTTTGCCATTTAAAGTCTTTTAATAATGATGAGAATGATCAAAATACGACTATGATTATTTTTTTATCGACTAGTCTTGATTAGTTCCAGCGCTGGTTTGGTACTTATTAATGATAAAGTTTCCAAATACTCAAAATCCAATCAAGTTTATGTTGTTGCTCCACTCTCGCCTCACAACAACAAGGTTATGGTTCGACTCCCGGCCTTTATGTGTCTGTGAGTTTTCTCCTGGTGCTCCGGTTTCCCCCATCAACCCTAAACACGCCTCACAGGTTAAATCCTCCTGCTGTGGTCGTCCTGACAAAGCCTCGCACAAAGATCTGGAGCTGGGTCCCCAGACGCTGCTCTGTGGAGACGCCCCAGTGGCATTGAAGGATGGGACAAATGTCCCTATGGGGGCAATAGTGTACCTTATGGTCAAGGTCAAGTTTAATCATATAACACATTTACAACAACACATGGTGCTCAAAGTGCTTCACAGGTTAAGTAAAAACAAGGATAAAACAATACAAACAATAATAAAAACAAGAGCATTTATTACATAGAGTGCTCAGCTTTTATTAAAGGCCAGTGCAAAGAGGTGAGTCTTTTGTGAAGATTTAAAATTGTCAAGAAACTGTGTCATTCTAATATTTAGTGACTGTTCCACAACTTTGGAGCAGCCACAGAAAAGGCTCGGTCAACTCTAGTCTTGAAGCGAGTTCTTGGGACTTAAAAAGGAACAGATTTGTGGACCTCATCTCTGGAGCTGGAGCATAAGGACCGAGCAACTCACTAATTAACCTTACCCTTAATTATACACTTGCCTATCTTTATTCAGTAACAGGCGATTGTATAAATATGAAATACCCTGAAAAAAATCCTTCTTACTGTGAGTGGGGTCACCTTTCCACAGATCTGAGCTTTAACTTTGTTCTGTGGCGCCGCCTGCTTGTTTCCATAGAGACTGATACTTTAAATCTGAGGAACATTTAGTAAAAATTATCAGCAGGTTATGGACGCTGCACCAGAAAGTTACACGGTGCACCTTTAACAAAAACTGTGCAGAGCTACCATTTTAACAGTAACACTTTTGTCCAAATACAAGTTTTATCTGGATGGATAAAGGAACTTGTGACACTTTGTTGAATAAATACGGCTCCAGCAACTGTGGACACACCTATTTCACTTCAGCCGCAACGTCTCGCTCTCTCTCCGTTTTATTAAATAGCTGTAAATTACAAAACATCCAGATTAAGTGTTGTCTTGTGAAGCCTTATTTGATTTTCCAGCGCCAGTGTTAATAATCTGATGGATAGTGGATAAGTCACACTCCTGCTCTGAACAAAGCAGCCCTTTACAAGTGAATAATACGTTTTAATGAAGAGCAGAACTTAAGCCAGTTCCTCTGACGTTAAGTGCGGGCATTTACAGCAACAATGGGAAACAATGGCAGTAGTTTATTTACTTTTCTGCTGATAATGTTGTGAAGAAAAGTGAAGGGAGTGTCGGGTTGCTTTGTACGAAGTCTGCTTTGTTGGATCCTTGAGTCGGTGTGTCGTTCTGCTTAGCAACCGTTCTAATAAACTAGCGTCGTCAAGGATACGTCCCATTAAACGTGTTTCACCCAAAGAAGGCGGGAAATGCTTCCAACTCCCCCAGTGTGAATAATCTGTGTTTTAGTTAACGTTTCCTCATCAGATTAAGACATTTGCTTCAATATTAGGGCTGGGTGATATGGTAAAAAAAATTAAAAAGAGACCTATTTTTTGCTTTACATTATATATTTTGATATTTGACAAGATTTTTTTTTTTATTAGATGATTTTTTCATGATCAAAATGTCTTTCAGTATTGATTTCATGCTGGACATAAACAAGAACTATTTGAGATTTTGATCAACATTACACTTTTTGTAAATGTTCTCTATTTGTGAGTATTTAGTCACCATATTCCAACCTTTATTTGGTAGAAAATGTACAATAGAAATAATAATATGATCAATTCACTAAACCAAAAAAAAAAAAGGCTGACTAGTTAACTCCTAAAATAATAACCCTACTGTCATTGTAGTCCTGCGATATAGTAAACACACAAAAAGATATATATGTTTTTTTAGCCTCACATTGATAGATTTAGATTTTATTTTGTTTTTCATAATCAAAATGTCTCTCAGTATTGATTTCATAGACATAAAACCTTTAATCAGTGCCGATTAACCCAAAAAATTGTCAAATTTCTTCCTCCAAAATCCAGACTTTGCCCAAAACACTGCTTTTACTGACACAGGGTTAGCTCTAGACTTCTCGATTTAAATTACAAAAGCAAATAATTGACATTTAGACATGACTGAATCTCAATCTCGATTCAAATTTGATTAATTGTCCAGCCTTAGTTTAAACTTCCGGAAGTTGTCGTGGGCGCCGCCATCTTTTTACGTTGTAGTTCACACGGGGCAGACGAGCTCAACAGAAAAATAAGTTCTGCACGGACTAAAAAAACACTTTCAGGCCGCCCAGGAAATCAGTGCGTCACTGACCTGTTGTTGCTCGTGTACATTAAACTTTTTACAGAATCAATCTATTTTATATAATGTTTTAGCTGCGAGACTTTTCTCTCATTCGCCATTTGTGCTAAACCAGAAGTGCGTTAGGAGCACGAGGAGGGTCTGTGGCAAAAAGAGGCAAAAGTGGGCGGAATAAGGTGAATAGTCCAGGATGAACTACGCATGAAAAACCCAAAGTTGTAACACAGTAAGTGATTATTTGATTTGTCATTGGGAGTGGAACGAGACACAAGATTAACAAGAAAGAGTCCAATCCAGTTTATTTTTATTTAATTTACTGTCATTGTAGTTCTGCTTTTTGGAGCTACAGTTTCTGAAGAACAGTTACTCACCAGCCATTAACCATTTTTTTCTCCAATCTAAATCTTGTGGCGCAAAATCTTGTCCCATCACTGTTTTGCCATAGGTTCGATACTTTGATACTCCCTCCTGTTTAACCAAACTTTGGATTGTTCTGTACTGTTATTATCATTATTGTAGCCACACTGTAAATATCAAGTCAACCCTGCAACTAAACATATTGTGTGCACTAGGGCTGTAGTCCTTTAATCGTTTAGTCGGTCGATGGTATCCACGATTTTTATTAGTCAACTAACCATTTTATTTGTATTAAATTATTATACAGATATTTATATGGCAAAAACGAGAAGATATGAAGTGAATTAACTGAAGATTTTGGAGTCTTGATGTATATATACACTCTCTCCCAGTACTTTTCTGTATAAATAGTTATAAATATTGGTACTAGTAGGGCTGCACAATATATCGCAAAAGTATCGATATCGCAATATTGGCCGATGCAATAACGATATCACAACAAACAAATGATCGTAGTAACATCAAAGTCTTCCATCTGATAGAAATGTTCTGTTTTTAAAAATGAAAATATTGAAAAGGGAAAATCCTGAATAAAATCTAGCTTTTTCAAACTAAATTAGCTTCTTCTATATAGACCATTTCTGATTTTCCTCAATTATACACTTTATTTTCTATCCAGAAGCCTCCATTCACAATATGTCAGCATTTATTTGGTTTAAAATGTTACTTTATTCTAAATCTCAATCTGCACTAGAAATAATCGCTGACTTGTCGACTAAAATAATCATTAGTTTCAGTCTTAGTCAAAAAGTGTAGATTTAGATATCGCAATAATATCGATATTGCAGATCTTAATGGCCATATCGCTATAATTTCCCATATCATGCAGCTCTAGTTACTAGTCTACTCCTTTAAGTGCAGTTTGTTTTAGAGACATGGAAATACTTTACAGTTTTGATCTATTTTAGCCACACCCCCTTTCAGTCGACTAATCGGTCGATGGGGCGGGTCTTTAGTCGACCACAGCCCCAGTGTGCACCCCTCTTCAGCGTAAAGTAGTGTTTTACGAGGAATGTCAAGAGAATTAAATTAATCTATTATTGTGATTATTCAAGTCACGATATAATTGTACAAACTAAAAAAAAAGAATAATCATGACCATTTTAGAAGAAACGCAAGTTATTTCAGTTCAATTTAAACTCCCTGAATGTAATAAAAGCTTTTTATAGCGATATTGATCCAGAAAAAAATGCTGAATCAGGTCCTGGCTCTAAAGTATCGGTTCAGCAGATAATCCTGGTGGGGCCTGTAAACTGATGTAACATAAGACCCTGTTGGTCCAGAACATCTCGTAATGTTTATTTTATACAAACTATTCTGTAGATAGTTAAAGGATAAATAACCCATTTGGATCACTTTTATGTAGAAAAAAATAGGCTATTTTCAGTCTTTTATCTGTCTGTTTATGTCAACTTACACAATCATAAATGCATAATGATTAACTTTATCGCTCAGAAAGTTTGATTTCATTTTCAGTTGGTCACAGACTTGTGGATTGTGATCTTTTAGACCATTTGAATTGATTATTTTACTGTTGTTTAGTCTTTGCGTCAATAATCGTGAATAATCGCTAAATCATGATGTTTCTTCACACAATAACCGCAACATTAAAATCAAATATCCTCATTTATGATGTAATGGTAGTAGATTAATTGGCAAAATCCTCTTGACGAAGTTGCATTTATATAAAATAAACATTGAATGGCCTCATGCATTATCAATACATTAAAGAGCCTATGACAGGTTGGACTGCTCATGTAACTAAAATACAGGTAAGATAAATATATTTAAAGTTTTGCTAAAAAATAATTATACATTTTATCATGTTTAGCCATTTTTTTAGGTTTGTAATATCACTTCCTGGTTGTAAATGATGACATCACACTAGGAAATGACTTTGAACACTGGGCTAAAACTCAGCTAATATCAGAGATGTTTTCGTCTGACAAATCAAAATACATGTGAACACCTTTATTTTGTTGAATTAATGTTTTATGGGTAAAATAAGCTGTTTATTTTGGGTAAATTATGCATAACCTTTGGATGGAATGAGTCTCCCTAGTGTGAGAGTTTTTACTTCCTGTAATTTTAAATAGATTTTTCAACTTTTCTCCACAAACCGTGACTTGATTGATGTAAAACAATATTTTGTACGTATTAATACACCAAATAAAATCAAAATGAGAAAAGCGTTCAAGCTTGTCATACGCACTTTAAACATTTGGCTTTTTCCTACAGTTTTTGACTCCAGACGCCTTCCTTTATTTGAGCGTGCGTACAGTATTTCTGAAAGCTGATTCATCTGCTCCGGAGAAGGGAGTGGGTCCAGTCGCCTCCTGCTGAGTCACGGAGGTCACTGTCACACACCACTTCTCCATCCAACGGTTTATTCACACAACAACAGGAACAGAGTGGGTCGTGTGTTTAAATATACAACAGCAGCGTCAGACTTCACACCTACAGTTTATTACTATTACTCACGTTTAAAGTCCGGCCAGAGTTTATGGGTGAAACGCTGAGCAATGACGGCTTAAATGTCAGAGATGGGTTTCAGAGGCTCGTTTAAAAGACGCGTGGCCTTTTGGATGAACAATTAAGCAATACAATTTGTTGTTACCATTTACAGTGTAGAAATGACATTGTTAATTACATTTGCATAACGTTGGGGATGCTCGTCGTCTCTTAAAGCTGTTACATTTGTTTAAAAAAAAAATTTGCATACACTCTTTTCCTTTATTTTTGAATTTTAAAAGATTAAGGTGATACACTGCAGGCGAATAGGAAAAAATCTTACATTTAAAGTATTACAAGTTTTTCATCATGTAATGTTTTCATGTAGAAATAAGGCATTTTATGTGTAAAAACGGCCAAAATGTCACATGATTATGACATTTAAATCTGAAAAATCGGCAGAACCAGGTTTAAATTTCTTGGAATTAGAATTAGATATCAACAAATCCTTCAGTCTGTTTTGTCAAAATCTTGTTAAATGCAAGATTGTAAAGTTTGTGTGTAGGTTCTTCTTAAAGGTTGATCTTTATGTTTTTGTGGGAGAAAAATCAATTTTAAGAAAACACCTTTGAAATGACAATGTCCCAGAGAAATCTATGGATGAAGTGGATTAGATGTAATAATAAAACATCTTTAGGAGCAGATTGGACAAGTTTGTTGTTTTCACATGAAAGCCTAGTGACCAAAAAATAGACAAACAAAAAAAAACAACAACCTGTAAACAAAACAATGACTGAAACACGGCCAAAGAGAAAACGACTTATTGTTCAATATATAACAGAAAGAACAATATATTTGGGGTTCAGCATTTATTTACTTTTTCTTTGTTTTTTTAAATATAATTTGAGAGTGAAATAAGTAACTTTTATGACTCTTTATTGACACCGACTTAGTACAAAAGTGTTCCATTGTACCATTTACGTTGCTCATGTTTTCATGCTCTCTCATGTTTTTAACGATATTGCACAGTTTTTGGGGGGTTCTCCTGCTGTCAGTGGCATACATTAATTTCAATATTATCGTTTATCGTGATATTTTCTGTAGCAATATATGGCGCTTTAAAATGTGTGCGATATACATGCGAAGATGTATTTTTAAACACAAACACACAAAGTCTTGGTGAGTTGGACTTGTCAGAGAACTACACTACGCCTTTACCTTCGTTCCTCTCATTATTCTCCGTTGCATACCCCACATTTAACATGATCTGGGTTAACATGTCTGTTCAAATCCAGGTCAGGACACCAGAAAGATGCCTTTGGCTGGAATACAATAGTGTCAGGTGCGGCTGTAATTAACCAGTTTGCTTTTTCTTCATTTGCAAACCGCCAGATGTGAGATTTTTTCAGGGCAAGTAATTAATACCGCCAAATTATCCTTTTTTAAAAACTAAAATCTATACAATCTAAATTAAATTGCACTTGGCAACGCCGGCGTAGTTTCTTCTGGATATCACAAACTCACACATTCTTAAAGTAGAGCTGCAGATAACGGTAATTGCCTCTGATTTACTCAATAATAAAGCTTTTGATGGCGATCCCGGGGGCCGTGTTACTGTGACACGTAAATTCCACATCATGCGACTCCGCTCCGCTGCGCTGCGCCGCAGACCGCCTCCGATTTTGTGCGCGCAGACCCTCGCCTACTGGACACAATTTGTCTCCGCTCGTCTCCGCAGCGAAGGGCTGCGAAGTCCCGAGAAGCTGGAAGTGAGCATGCGCGGGATCCGCGAGAACGATAAGAAAGTGGTCAAAATGTGGCGGAATAATAACAAATGCAGATTCACTGAAAGTTCGTCGTCAGTGCAACTGCAATCACTTTTTCACCGTGTCAACACGGCGCATGAATAGAGCATTAATAAAATGACAGCCCAAAACTGTATTTAAGAGATTTACAACCATTTAAATGTTTCGGGTGGTATTGATTGTAAACATTTGCCTTCAGGGTAACAAAAAGTTTAATGCACGTCATTAGGTCTGAGTTAAAAGTTTTTGTTTTGGAAACCCAGATGTAGTTCGTGTTCTCTTTCCTGTTTGGTGTGATCTAAACTGCGTGGCTTGATCCGGTCGGACTCGGGCGCAGAAGAAAATAGACTTCATCCGCAATTCTGTCGGAGAGCGGCGGAGGGGCGGAGCTGAGGACGCGAACCTGCGAGCGCTTACGCCGATGTGGAACGGGCTTCATTCATTCAGATGGCTGCGTAAGTTCTGCGCAGTGCGTGGCGCAGCGGAGCGGAGCGGAGACGCACGATGTGGAATTTGCCTGTAAGCCACACGTTTCTTCTGGCACTTACGGCTCCGTCTCGACCGATACGGGCCATTAACGTCGCTTTCAAGATTGTGCAAAAAGCAATTATTATTTAAAAGCGTTACACATCTAAGCGGCAACCTGATCTTTCGCTGCTAATGCTTTATGCTAAATACGGCAACGTCACTAAGCCCTAAACTTATTATAACGCAGCAAAGTACTAAGTAAATTACGATGTACACTTTTTTTTTTTTTTAGGAATAAGTGCGAGCAAGTGCTGTGGTTTGTCAATGAAACTGTCACCTTAAAAGGAAGAGCGTTTGCAGCACTATACTATATTTATTGTGCGTGTCTTTATCAAAGCTGTCGTCACAACTACAGCGCGCCGTTTGTGAAAAAGTTGAAACTGAAAAGGCAGACCGCGATGATATTTCGAACATGTATCAAGACAGAACCAATGAAAACCATTACATTCTGATTCAGGTGGTCTTTTCCCACAGACATTTGGCGCCAAAAGAACCAATAACTCAACATTATTAACAATATTCATTCATAACGTTTATTGTGTATAGATAGATACATGTTCGAAATGGAGTGGGGGAAAGTATACATTTATTTAGTCCCACCATTTTCCTCATTGTTCAATAAATCATATTTTTATGCATTCTGTTTCTATATTTCTACATTATTCATAACAGGAACTTTCACAATCCGTTTACTGTCATGATAACAAATGTCAAAGAATGATCTATTGCTACAGAGAAATGTCACGATAATATTGAAGCTACTTAATGCCACTGACACAATAATCCAAAAGCTGAGTAATGTTTCTAAATCCTTTTTGTAACTAGGCCCTTCTAATATTGTTAAAAGAAGAAAACATGAGCTGCAATAAATAAATAGCAGAAGGAAACACTTCGGTACTTATTTAGTTACTTACTAATATTGAACTAATATTTTAACCTATTTAGATACATTTAAATTAAAAAATTCTCGATGTACAACAGAAAAAAAATATTGCTGACTTGTCGACTACTAAAATATGTGAGCATAGCCTGAAGTGTTACCTGCTTTTTTTTTTTAGATGTCAGCAATAAACTAAATATTAGGAGTTGTAGACCTTTTATATTTGTTATTAGAAGGTAATGTAAAACAAAAAATGAGCCTGAAAAAAAGCAAAGAAACATTTTATCAGTTGTGCGGCTCATGAGTCGTAATCTTTATGTATTTTCCATATCTTAACAGTTTAAGACCTACATAAAGTTGATTTAAGCACACGGGCGCATCATTTAACCCCTGCTCCTCCCTCTCCCTCTCTCTCTGTCTGAGTGCAGAGCTGTGAGTGTGGGCCGTCCCATGTCTTCAGGGAATGGGATGGTCCAACCTTCACTCCACCGAGAGGAAACTGAAAGGCTGACTGAGCATTTTCACTCTGGCCTTGGATCTCCATTGACACACATGCTCTGCAGATACGTTAGATAATCCCAAACTAGCACCGTGTCTCCTCTCGTTAGACTTCGGGACAAATACTGATCATTTATCACTTTATTGTTGTCCAGTTGAAGTTATGTTACATCTATTTTGTTGAAAGCTTCATAGGGCGAGACGATATGACAAAAAATGTAATATAACGTAAACATTTTCCTTGTATTGATCATTTACAATTGCAATCACTGCTGTCAATGTGAATTTCCTGAACATAATGAATACAGACTTGTCACAAAGTGGTTACATTTCTTCCTGTCTGAACAAACCGCACGCTTTTACTGACAGATTATTGGCAATGAGCCTCATTTTGACATGAATATTTATAGTTATGCAATTAATTGAATATTAATTGTCTTCAGTTAATCATTCAACGATCAGCTTAGTTTGGGTCTTTTTTTAAATGAGGCTCACAGCCAATAATCTGTCAGTAAAACAGACAGTTTAGAAATGATTCACTCATTCATACAATTAATATTCAATTAATTGCACAACCCTCATGTAATTTATAGCTGCACGACTTGGGAAAAATATCTAATCGCAAATTCTTTGATAGGTTTGCGATGGCAATTAGGTTTGGATTTGATGTTTTAATAATGGGATTTATTTCAAAGTTCACATTTTAAACACAACCAGAAGAATTGACAAAAAGATTGAAATATGAACTGACAAACAAACAAAAAAATCACGTGTTTCAGAACGTTTTTGTCGCTTTTAGTTGCATTTTTGTCGCTCGTTTCCGAACAAACTAAACGACAGGGTAAGCAGTTTTTGTGCAGAATAAAACAGGACAGTTTATTGTTTGTGGAGTGGAAATTATTGCACTTCAAAAATTGCAGCCATAGATTTGCAAACTGCGTCCATTAAAATTACGATTTCAATTGTTGCGCAGCCCAAATGTAATTTAAAACATCACTTCCATCCCTTTCCATTACATAAATCTATTCAAATGACCACACAAGCAATTTGAATTTCACAGAGGTTTATTTTATTTCAAACACATCCCCTCCTTAAGCACACACACTCACAACAATGCTCTGCTGATTATAATCAAGGTAAAACGTCCAATTAAGTCTCACTTCTTTGCCAATATTGTACGTCGCTGTGCAGAAGTGCTGTTTTATCCGTGCCCTTGAGTCTTGCAGATGCAGACGGTGTGTTACTTTGTGGTGTTTTATTTCCAGACCCTCGTCTCTGCTGCAGTGTCCTATATTTCTAGCTGATGACTAGATCCAATCGCAGCCTCTAGGAAAAGCTGGTTTTCCTCAGCGCGGCGATGCTAACGGCTAGTCTTTGATGTTGTAGGTTGGGCAACGGGCTCTGATTGTTGAAATTATACCACAGTGTCAACAACTAAGCAGCCGTTTCACATTGAAAGCTATAATGGAAGGCTGTTTAGTGATTGTGTTGGTGTTTGCCTGCGCTTCATGCATGAGTAAGCGTTATATGGAAGGGCTGAACAGTTTTTGAAGAAGAAGAATATCTATTTACAATTTTTCTGACAAACGTTGCGATTAGATTTGCAATTAGGGCTGCACAATTAATCGAAATTGAATGAAAATCACAATTTGAGCGAACGCAATTGGCTGCACATTTTGAATTTCCTCCACAAACACAAAAAGAAAACAAAGATTCTGTTTTATTCAGCATAAATACGGCCAACCCTGTGGTTTAGATTTGTTAAAATATCTGAAAGAAACGACACAAACGCAACTAAAAGAGACAAAAATGTGACTTAAAGTGACAAATACGCATCTAAACATGTGAAAAAACATGACAAAATGCTCAAAATGTTTCAAAACACATTATTCTTTCATTAGTTGTTGTATTCTCTTCAAAAAGCACATTTTAAACACGTCCGGTCAGACGTTGGTCCACTTGGTCAGATTAACAATTATTAAAATGGTCAATTTAATTAGTTCAATTACAGTCTTGTATGTAATGTAGAAGAAAATTAGAAACATCTGTAAAGAACCAAAGCCATCGTAAGGAGTTTCGTCTTTGTATTTATTTGACTTTGACAGTATTTAAGCAGGAAGGTCATTGGTATTTAGACATCTCTTTTTCAAGGTCGTCGTGGCCCAGAGCCATCAACAGCGCCACCCAAATCCCTACAGACCGTTACAGAACAATAAAAAATGTTAGCGGCACGATTAGAAACAGTGACAGTTCAATGATTGCATTCTGAGGCTGTCAAAGTGAGCCATAATACAAGATTTTGGAGTTGTTTTCGGTGAAGAATTTCTATCTGTAAGCGCTCAATACTGCTTCGAAATACATTTAGAGATTTAGTGTGTTATAAAAAGAAAATTATAAATGCAAAATTCACAACGTACAGTGTTTTTTAACCAGTTCAACCAAGCAAAACAATCTGCCTGTTGTAAGTTTATTCAACGCTTGAATTACTCACTATTTATAATTACAGCTTTATATCTTGAAGTTGTATGGCTATTGTGAATCACTTTAGTTATTATACTCCACATTTCTTCTACAAGCGTCATCTTTTATCTTCGTTTATTTATTGTGATTAACTTTCAGAGGAGTCCTTCAGCTGTGGCAGGTTGAACAGGGCCTTTGTTCGTTTCATGGGTCGCGTTCGTTCTTCGTATAAAGGTCAACATTGAAGCAGGTTATTCTGGCTGGAATGTGGGTTAGCGGGTTTGGGTCAGTCAGAGTGGTTTGCTAAACATTCGAGGCAAACTTAAGTCCTGCTAAAAGGCACATGATCAATATTTACACTGGGAATGACCCGAAAGTCCTCAGCTGATAATAACACTCAGCTTAACTTTAGCATTAGCTTTGGTTTGCCCAGACTGAAGAATTGTTTGTCAGAATATCTTACACATGCTGAATCATTGGTGAAATTGTCATCAAACTTTCTTAAATGAATAAGAATCACACAAAAATAAATGTGTCTAGTTCATTTTTAGGCTGTCGTAACATTTCGTAATTCATAAAATACTCAGGTTCAATGGTCAAATGTCCAAATATCACATGGGGAGCTATTGAGGGAAACTGAACTAACTTAACTCGATAGGAAAACGAAATATGGATGATCAATGAACTTGTGATGCTATTTTGAAGTACGATATCGCTACAGAAAAACATTACGATAAACGGTAATATTGAAATGACTTCATGCCTCTAACTCTAAAGGCGGATAATCTGAGTTACAGCTGTCAAGAGTATGTCAAAACTCAGATACGAATCGAAGTTTGAAGAGCTTTGTAGAGATCAACATTTTATGTAGTTTGTTGAAGTTGGAGCAATACTGGAAATTCTAGCATGCACTTCCATCATTTTTTTTCCTCATTTTTGTTTTAAACTTCTACTTGACTAATACCTAAACTAATCATAAATTTGTAAAGATTGTTCTCTACTTGAGTGTAGAAGTGAGAGAAATTGAAAAATTGATTATACTGCATTTTTTTGTTTTGGAGAAATGCAAAATTAGAATATTGAGCATAACGTTTAAATTGAAAACTATTAAAACTGAGCTCAAAAAGTGACTGTAATCTTCCAAACAACGGTATAAACTGACATTTTGTTCCTTTGTGGTTAATATTTGGTTCATTCATGTTTTATGCTGGACTTGAACCTCAAACAACACATTTACAGACACATTTAGCACGTTTCTGATGCATCATTATCGAGACAATGCAAAAATCCCCCACCCATACTCAAGTGTACTGTTTCGATGACATTGATTTCAAAACATTTGGATATAATAATTGAGTGTTGTTACGATTGCAAAATTTCAAACTCAGTGTTGATGCTGAGGAAAATACTCTATTCTTGATACCAATTTCAACATTAATAATTAAAAATGCTCTTTTGTAGCTCAAGGTTTAAGACAGTTAAATGATTTCGCCATAAAATAATAGTACTAGTTTTAAGATCGATTTGTGTCTGATTTTTTAATATACTTTTGACGACCCTAGTATGGAAATAAAACGGAGTGCATGGTCTTTTTCTGTCCTCTCTGTGTGAGCATGTGTTGGAGAAATGCTAAACATTTGGCAGTGCTGGCAGAATGCACCCAGAGGCCACGCTAACAGGGACTCTCTCATTCTCTGTAAAGTCTTCTCCTGCTCCTGCTTTCCCCTCGACAATTACACAAGGAGCTGCCAGATCATTGCTTCACCGCCTTTTACTCTTGTTCCTCCCTCCTCTCTTTTCCTTTCTCTTATGGGCTGAAGTTATTTATTCGTTTACTCAATTAATCGAACAATGGTGGCATAACACCTGCTCGGACAGAATTAGTTTCGCCTGGGAATGTCTGGAGAGTTAAAATGATCCTACAACGTTAGCTGTAGGATAATTGGATAGGATAAGCTATTAGCGGCTAAGCTAAGCGTTTCTCACAGCTAATGCTAACTTTTATTAAAATGTAAAGAAACAACCAGTTGAAATGTATAGACTACCTGTTTTTTTTCTATTTACTTCTATTTTTTTTAATCTATTTCTAGATAATTTCAGTTTTCTGTTTTAATTTGTTTTATTTTTTTTAATCTTTATTATGCTTCAATATTAGCATTAGCATTGACCCTTTGCTTTTTTGCCATATAAACCCATTTAATCTAAATAAAATAATTAGTCGACTAATTAAAATGTTGGTCAACTTGGACTCCATCGACCGATTAATCGACTAAAAGATTACTAATTATGTTTGATGATTTAGATGAGTTATTAATATATACTTAGAGATAGAATTGGACAGGAAGTACTCAGGAGTAACATAAGCTAGCCATTTTCAAATAAAAAGCCAACTAAAATTCCATGCACAAAGCTTATTAACTTGTTTTTTCGCACTTCATTTCAGAAATGGCAGACAGGAACCCGTCTAAATATGACAAGAACCTTTTAATTCATCCATGTTGCTTGCGTTTGTTCTATTTTCATCGTGAGACGTGGTTCTTTACCACCTTGTCACACCAGAATGACTTCCACGCAATCAGTTTTTCTCATGAAACAGCCGGAGTCTCTCTCATTTAGTGCTTTCACGCTGACACAACCCCTCGATCCAAACTGTGCACCAAAAGTACTGAACTTTCCCAAAAGAGCCTGCGTGCTGCTCGGTTGCCACGACAACGAGTTTTTCAGCTACTTTAATGTATGTTTTTATTTTTATTTTACTGATGCTCAAATAATCAAATATTATCATGAAACAGAGATGAAAAAGACTAAAAATCAGCAATTTTATGATGTGAAAGTTCCACTCAGCATAAACCCCAAAAAACACAACCTGCGACTGTTAAAATTTGCAAAAAAAAAAGAAGCCCAAACAAAGTCGCTCTAAAGAAGTGGACTTGGCAACTCTGAAGGGAAGGAGAGGGCAGCTGAGCAGAGGAGTGTTTTGTGAAGCAGAGACGGAAGTAACGACAGGGGGTCCAGATATCACCGGGGTGGATGACATTAGCAAAAATTAACATCTCCGTATTTTTAACCCAGTGACGATTTTCGGACGATCTAACAATAGTCCATCAGAAATGTCTTTGACCTTTTGGAAACTTCCCGATCCGTGGACTTTACTGAAAAGAGGAAGCCGCTCGTCCAACTCTTTTACAACAACATGCAAATACCAGTTCCTGTGAAAGTTAAACATCCATTTTTAATTTTTCGTTCAGACACAGATACGGATCGTAACAAAGTGGACTCTGTAACCTTTCGTGAAGGCCATGCAAACTGCAAGATTAATATAAAGGTATATTAAGAGATCAGATTTCACTAAATGCAACATGAAATGGTTTTACCAACAATAAAAAGCACTAATATTATAGTGAATACGTCCTGAGAGAGAAAATGTACCTAGAAAGTTCCACAGAATGGCAATGAATTTGTCTTAAGAGAGACAAAGTTACAAGTCAATTCTGTGAAGAGATGAGTCCACTTGCAGTAGCAGTGCATGTTTTTTAAGTTTCTTTATTTTGTTCTGCGCCTATAATTGAATAAATGACATGTTTAATATAGGGCTACAACAAGTTAATCAATTGTTACTAATTTAGTAATCAAATAATCACTAACTGGTCTATTCATAGGTTCCAAAACATGCCGTGAGCTGAGAAAAGGAAGTTTTAGGACTCAAATGGTGCTGCAATTGCATGAAAATGATGCGGAAAATATGTAAATTTAGTGAATTTAATGAAAACACTCTTTTATCCATAAATGTGCTCCACCGGAATCTTCAAATGACGTCACTTCAGATTCTTCTGGGTCAAATTAAATCAATCTTTTCATCGCTGGACTTTTGCGTTTTAAACAATGAACCGAAAGAAGAATTGCTGGAGTACTCGATTAGCAAAATGATCATTAGTTGCAACCCAAGATTAATCCTTTCCAGGCAAAGCAATATCACCAGAAAAGTTACATGTGCTCCTTTAATTATTCAGTTTGTGACATGCTCAAAGTCTAATCTAGGGAGGTATGATTTTGTGGGGGGAAAAAAAAGTTAAACTTGCAATTTATGTTTAAAATAAATAGGATTCTCTTCAGAGTTGGGCTGAAACAAGTTAATCAGTTAATCGCAACTAATCGATTATTGAAACAATGGTCGACTATTTTAGTAATAAAATAATCGTTAACTGGTCTATACACAAACTTCAACAGACGACAGCAAAGAGATTTTATGACTCAGAGGGAGAAGCAATTACATCAAAATGAATGTTAATGTGTATAAGATAAGTATGCTGGATCAAAATGTCCTCAAGCAGCATCACTTTAGCTTTATCTTGGTCAAACTTAGTAAAAAGTCTAATCCAAGGGCCTTTTTGAGCTAAACAACCAATTGATTAATCGAAAGAATAATTGCTAATCAATTATCAAAGGAAGTACTAATTTTACTAAAACACAGTTAAACACATTCTGCTAAAGATTCAATAATTTTTATCCCAATTTAGCAATTTTTTAGGTTTATTTTTTTACTTCCTGGTTGTAAATCATGACATCACACTGGGAAATTCTGCAACTGTTCCCAAAACTCCTCTTATGCCACAGAAATTATTATTTGACAAATAAAAACACATGAGAACTGCTTTATTTTGTTGAATTGATGTGTAAAGGATCAGAAAAAACGTGTTGTAAATTGTCCCTAGTGTGTCTCCCTAGTGTGATGTCATCATTTTTCAAATTATGCTCTTTTTTTCTGTGACATTTTACTATATTTTCCAACGTTTCTTCAAAAACTGACTCTTGGTTGGTGTAAAGTTATCGCAGATATTTACAACAGGTTTTATTCCACCAAATAAAGTCAAAGCTAGAAAATCATAAAAACCTGTCATGCGCACTTTAACATTTGAGAGAAAACTGAAATATGAACTGATAAACAATGCATTTCAGAACATGTTTGTAGAAGTCTAAACTACAGATATAACTAGCGGGTATTCTTTAATCTAAATAACTGCCGCCTTTGCGATTAGATAATTGCACTGACTCTAATTGTGATTTCGATTTGTTTGCGAATACATTCTGCAGCCCTAGTCTAATCCCTACAGTGTCTGATTTTGTGTGTGTTTTTCTCTTTTCCAGTACTGGCATAAATCATGCTTCAGCTGCGAGGTCTGCCAAATGACTCTAAACATGAAGACCTACAAAGGCTACAACAAGAGACCATACTGCAGCGCGTAAGTAACGGCAAAAATGTCTCAAATGTGATCAAATATTGTTAAGTAAATGCACAGGTTCAAAGAAAAGGGCATCTGAAGAAGGCCATAACGCAGAAAATTGTCAATATTCACATCTTTTCAGTGTGGTGCTTCATGGCTTGTAAATTAAAAGTGCATTGTAAACGTGATTCAACAAAAATCCGGTCCTTATCCTGATTTGTACCTCATTAAGTCCTGGTTTAGACCGCGTTCGGACCTGGATTAGACTTGATCCAGACCAGGTTTAAGAACGCATTATCGCTCTTTACTCAATGTTCCTTACTAGAATCGAAACAAGTTATTTGAGGAAGTATCGCTACTGAGAAAATCTCTTTAACAGGAAAAAACTTGTGAACAGTTTTAGAATGACCTTGAGGTTTATCAAAGGTCACGATGTTTCATAATTATTCTTGTGGTATCGAGATCAGTATCGAATTGAGTATGACTTTTTTTAGGGCTGCAACTAACTAATATTTTTGCAATCGATAAGTCCTGCAATCATTGTTTTGGTTAATCGATTCGTTGTTTAGAAATCTATGAATGAGATTTTTACTCAATTTACCCGAATAAAGCTGAAGTGAAGCCATTGGGAGATGTCCTGATGCAGAATATTTACAGACGAAAGGGTGTTTTCATTAAAAACACAAAATTTACACATTTCCCGTGACATTTTTTGTGTGATTCTTGCTCTGTCTGAGTCATAAAACCTGGAATGGAGTGTGATTATTCATTACTTAATTAGTCGACAAATATTTCCATAATAGATTCGTTGCGATTCATTGATTCACTTGTTGCAATCCTTACATTTTTGTACGGTGACAACACTTCTGTGCGTGTCGTAGCAGTCAGCTCTGAGGCTTTGTAGCTCCCTGGTGGATCCTTATTGACCCTTCACTCACTCAGTCCATAAGTGCATTCTTCTCAAATATGTCGCACCACAGTGTTTCCTGGTAATAGAGGAAACTATGCTGGTCTCTGTCTAGGGATGTACGTCTTTAGTTGTTTAGTCGATTAGACCTAGTCGACTACAGATTAAATGGACCGAGCAGAACGGAGTGTGAGTTTAAGATACCAGTTTGCAGCTGAAATACGAATAAAAAGTACTTGTTCAACTGGCAAATCGTATTTAAAGAAAGTCAGAATATGCTCAAATCAAGATCAATAATAATTCATTCATTAATTCATTTTCTACCACTTATTCCCGTTAGGGGTCGTGGGTGACTGGAGCCTATCCCAGTGACTTTGGGCCTTAGGCGGGGTACACCCTGGACAGTGGCCAACTTGTCGCAGAGACACAGAGACATGGACAGACAACCATTCACTCTCACATTCACTCACTACGGGCAATTTAGAGTTTCCAATTAACCTAAACACAGTCATGTGTTTGGACGGTGGGAGGAGCCGGAGAACCCGGAGAGAACCCACGGTAACACGGGGAGGACATGCAGACTCCACCCAGAGAGATCGTGTGATACTTAATTCAATCACTTTGTAATCCTCCCACTATCTAGATTTTTTAATTTTATTTATTTCAAACTTTCGTGGGTGGTCCAAAACATCACTCAACATACAATATTTATGCAACATTTTTAAATTTTTTTCCTAATATGAAAATATATATTGCTCTATGACCAAACGTGCATAGCTCAATTGAACAGAGCACAAGGGTTAACTTTTTAGCTTATTTAAGATTGTATTTTTTTCAACAGCCTTAAGTCGCATAGAGGTGATAAAATTCACAATCTGAAATGTGAAAAGCCACGTTTTAGCTGCTAAAACAGTGTCGTATGTAAAACAGATGTCTTATGCAACACTCTTGGCCTCCGCAGAGCAACGCACTGGAGAACTTGCCTGAACTTGAACCGCTGCCTTTCCTTTCCTCCTCGTTGCTCTCAGTCGTTATTATTCACCACTCATTTTGGGGGAGATCCCGTAGATTCCCAAAGAGCTGTGTAACATACAGTTTGTGCTTGTTTTTCATAGTGTCACTGTAGAAGAACTTGAGGAATTTCCTTTGTTAATGGCCCCCGTGCAGAAAAGAAAAACTAGGGAGGGAGCGGGCTTTTTCCCAGAGCACATTTGGGCCTATGGGAAGCAGATAAACACCAGAGGAGGCGGAGAGGAGGCCTACGCTTGGGTTGCAACTGGCACAGCAGCACGCCACATGGCTTTGACTCGTAAAGAGCTGCTTAGAATTAGGAAAATGTGAACTGCATGTAATACTATAGTAATGACAATAGTTAAGATTTGTGCGTAAACTAAACATTCAGACAACTATCATGCCATGCTGCTCTGTCAAATAAAGTGTGATATATTGCTGAAGAAAATGTGGATGATAAACGATAATATAGAAACTAATTTACGCCACTGACAGAAAACAAGTTACCCAAAAAACTATTCAGTTGCAATAAACAAATGGATGAAACACTTAAGGACTTTGTTTGTACCTAATAATTTATCAAACAAGTCATTTATTCAACAATATTTAGCTCAAATCTTATTGTAGAACAGAAAAATAACAAAAAGTCTCTTACTATTGCAAAGAAAAAGTGCAGGCGATAAAATATTGACTAATTGTTATTTATTATTTGAACGATATGTCGATATAGTAATTATCATGATGGGCCTAATGCCAGGTGTATTGGATAAATCTTAATCTTAAATTATAACATCTCATATTCTGGTCTAAATGTTTTTCGAACAGTCCTGAAATATCAAGGATATTTTTTTAATAGTTTAGGATTTAGTCGGCTCTAGATTTTGTTCAAACGGCACATTTTAAAGGTGCTGTACATGATTTTTGTGAAAAACTGAACTAGTTGATGTTAAACTCTTTACATCAGTCACATCGCTCACTTTCCTAAAGCAGTCCCAACATCCTAAATATTTACCGCCATGAGTTTATACACACTTTTCACAAGTCTAAGCCCAGAGCGCCACGGGCCGTCCCGGGTAAAGCTAACAAACATTAACATGCTAACGGCGCGCTTCCTGCCTCTTGAAGAAAAAATGCTCTATAAATAGATGCAGAGAAAGCGCATTTTCACCCGAATAGATATTTTTACAACATATCTGTGCTGGAGCAACACAGATTTTAATTTATTACGTGCTGTGAATAATTAGGACCCAAGGAATGTGTTGAAAAAGTCAGGATGAACTTTAAACTGCTGCAAACCATTTAAAACAAACTGTTCTTCTGTTTTTCACACTTTAAAGATTGGAAAAATCAGGTACAGTGGCTTTTGACATTTTATAAAACACTTTAAAAAGTCACACGCATTTTAGAACATCGAAACATTAAAGACAATCCCAATCATTTAACTACGCTTAAGTTTATTGTTTGTTATTAACTATTTCAGGTTATACATTCACTGCTATATTAAAAATGCCTTTTGTTTTTGTCTGGCTTTCCTCCGGCAGCAGAAGCGTCTCCTTCAGGGCTGTTTATTATGGCTGAGTCTGTTTGTTTAGTATAAGCCGGGATCAAGTAAACTTCACTTTAAGAGCTTCTAGTTTTGGAAAAGGAAGTTTGTAAATGTTATTCTTCAGTGAGGAAAAATAAACTGCTTTTCAGTGATGTTCCCAGTAACTGATATGTTTGTTCCCTTTAACTTTGGAGCTACAGGGCTGTAAATTGACAAGGATACTATTAAATTGCAGGACTGATTCTAATAGGAATGCAGCATTGTGCAATAAAAAATTCAAATGCATCCCTGTATTGTGGTAAATGGGCTCTGTGCACGGAGTTTCAGTTGGCAATGTATTTTTAATCTGGCTAGTTTACTGTTCTACTGAGTACTTCCTGTCCAATTCTATCTCCATGGGATTATTTTAGCCAACTGCACAGCATCATGAGCAGCACCCATTGAAGCACACATATTCTGCTACAGTGACTTTTTGAGCTTTTAACCTTGTTCTAACAATGTTCCATCATAAAAAACATACCTGGAGTTGCATTCAGTTGTATTCATGTATATTTTGAGGAATGTTCATTAGAAAATCCTCTCCTCTCTGACCATCAAAAACACTTCCTGCTGAACTCCCTGGATCAGGGACGTATTTCCAGATTTCATATGTCACTCACCCGAGAATCTTCCGCTGTTTTAAATCCTTAAATCATTGCCAGACTCATTCTAGCTAGCTTGATCATTCACCTTATTCTGCCCCGCTCACTTTTGCCGTTTTTTGCCACAGACACGCACTTTTGTTGTAAACGCACTTCCGTTTGACGAGAACTCCGTTAAAGCTAATGACGAACGAGGGAAAAGTCTCACCGCTAAAATGTTACATAAAGTAGGTTGATTTGTGTAAAATGTTTAATGAACACGAGCAACAACAAGTCAACAACGCTCTGATTTCCTGGTCAGTCTGAAAATGTCTTTTTAGTCCATGTAGAACTTATTTTCTGTTGAGCTCGTCTGCTCCATGTGAACTAATACAACGGAAACAAGACGGCAGCGCGTACGGCAACTTCCGGAATAAGGTGAATAGTGTGTAGTTGCTTCTCTTAAAGCGATAACAGAGCTAAATAGTGCTTGGCGCCATCTACTGACTGAATGCACTCAGTAAGTGTCATTGCAGACAACTTAGAAAAGCTTTAATTATTATTTTTTGTTTCAAAATACACGAAACACAAAACAAAAATGCTATTTTTTTTCTTTAATGCACCAGTAATTGATCAAGACAATTAGCTTGAAACATTTTAGTTGTGGTGCAGGTGCAATATCAAAAAAAGTAGTTTGCTGACACAGTTCTTGCACAAAATTCCATGAAAATCATTACCAATTCTTCTTTTGTCACGAGCATAGCCATTGCATAACTTTCATCCTGCTCTTTACTGCAGTACGTAATGGCTGGCTATGCGTTGACGGACTGGTTTCAAGAGAATATCTTTTACAACTGGAACGACTGAACCTCTAGGCTAAAAAGGCATTTGACCTACTTTACCTCTAGGCACAGTTTTGCATAACCTGGAAACTCGCTCGCTAATGAAACTGTAATCATACAGTAACCTTTCTTGCTTCCTTGTCTGCCAATTGTTCCTGGAAGTGGAAAGTAAAGTGCTTCCATTCGAGAGTAATTTTAGTTTGAATGTTGATTTTGGCTCTAACTTTTCTTTCCTCTACTGCCTCCAACTCTCTACTTTGAAATAAGTTACATTAATACAGGTACATGTGGGCAAAACTGATAGACATTAACATCTTTTTGATTCGTTTTTGAGTATGCAGATAATGATATTCAGGCAGTCCATCAGACATTTTCTAAAACTTGTCTGTAAATGTATTAGTTGAGGTTTAAGTATCAAATGTGAAATTACTAGAAAATGACAAAACAAAAGCAAAAGTGCAGAAATAATCACTTTATATTGTTATTTTTTGGAGTTGTTTTGATTTTCCCTCAATTTTGAATCGGTTCTTTTTGCTGCTACTTTATTTATCAACTATATTCTCGATATTCATGTTTTGCAGATCTTCAAAACAACATTTACAGTCCTTTCTTTAGGGATTCACTGTTTCCTCTGTCAACCTAAAACATGCACAAAATGTACAATCTGAAAACTAAGGTAATCCTGACCAAGCCTTTTGTCAAGATCTAGAGTTATATTTGTTTCTTGAAATCATTTATAAGTAGTTGTACAGCATGTCTAGTAGAGTATTAGCCTTGAACTAATGTGCACTGCTAACATGAGCCAACCTGACGTGCTTGTTTGAGGTAAAAGAAACCTTTAGACACAGAGAGAAGATGCAGCTTGCACACAGAAAAGCCCCAGGATCTGAACCCAGTACCTTCTTGTTGTGAGGCGAGAGTTCGAGGCGTGAGGGATTTGTTTTTTTTTCTTTTCATTTTCACAGAAGTGTTGCATGTGTCACTGCTTGAATCATCACCTTATTGCACAGCTTTGTCAAATAGAGACAAGTGTTTCGGTGACTCATTCCCTGCAAGAAACACGAGCTATAAATGCATTTACAAAAAACAGTGCAAGATCCCATTGAGTTTTTGCAATTAAAAGGGTATATTATTATTATTTTTGTCTATAGGTGTTTTGACTGCTTCAAAAATTAAAAGAAATATGTGCCTGTTTGTGACAAAAAGCTTTCCTGACGGTACAACTTGTCCTTGTGGCATCGCATGCTTGTCTCCATGGAGATGAATGAGTTTAAAGGAGACGTAATATGCTTTTATTCAGGTAATTGGTGTTGAACTTAAACATAAGATAATCATTTCACATCATTTTGCTCATTGTAAACCACATATATCTATAATCTTAATCTATATCGAAAATGGCTTAGTAATAGAAACAGGTCCATTTACTTCCTGTTCAAAACTGTAGAACTGATAAGCCCCGCCTCCTCAGTGTGACATTTCACCGGAACAAGCAGCGGATTGTTATTTACGTGTTTGTACATCTTAAATGTGTCAACGTGACATTTTAGAGCTCTACATGTATCACTCAGAGTCTTCATTTTTCAAACGATCACAACCAAGTTCAAGGATGTGGGCGGGGATAGGGGTTAGGTGGAAACGGACATTTTCTGAACACCTCAGTTGCAAGGTTAACTCAAGCATACAGTAATCAATCAAGATAAAACTTTGAGGAAACGAATGATCAAGACACACTATTTTGAAAAACGCATTATTGTTGTTTTTTGTATAAAATGTCCCCTTTAATGTGGAATCTTCTATGCAGAGAACCTCAATGGACAGACACAAGCAGGTGGCAGACCCTCCTACACAAAAGTCACATAGTGCACCTTTATGAAAACCTGCCAAATAAGAAATCGATCATTTGCAGCGACCCTCACTTCTGATAGTAAACAACCAAAACCCCAAAAAATGGTAAAGCATTTTGGGGATTTATCGGGCGACAAAAATCAAATAATGTTTTTGAGTCGACTGATAAATATATTCAGCAACAACTAACACTTTTTATATTATCTTGTAGATGATATGTTGCCCACTTCTTGATCAAACCAAGACCATTAATTCAAAATGCATAGCACGACACATAAATGCTGTTGTGAGGGGCAGTTGTTGTTGCCCCCGTCAGAGAAAAGGAGGCGTTTCAGACTTCAGAGATGCGCCCAAAATGGAAAACCACAAACGGTCACACCCTACAGTGATGGGAGATGTTATTACTTACCAACATAAATCTAGGAACATCTAAACTTCAAAAAAAAAAAAAATGCTGCCGGATATGTTTAAAGTTAATGGCCTGAAGAGCTAAAGTCTACAGGCGCCTCACACACTCGGCTGAAGCTCATTCCTTAAAGATGTCTTGAATCTGTTTTGTCAAATGACTCTGATGGTTTGTCCAGATTCTTTGGCTACAAGCACTGTCTCCTAGAGATGCACAATTAATCGAAATCGAATAGAAATCGCAGTTTAAATGGATGGAATTTTTAAAGTGCAATAATTTCCTGAACAAACAAAATATCCAGTTTTATTCTGCATACAAACTGCAAACACTGTAGTTTAGATTTGTTTAAACATGTTCCGGGACAGGCGACAAAAATGCGACAAAAGCGTCAAAAACGTGACAAAAAGTGTTAAAAACACAACTAACATTGACAAAAAATGTAACAAAAATGAGACTAAGTGACAAAATTGTGACAAGCTTTACAAAATCGAACTTTCTGAATGACAAAATAATGTTAATTTAATACATACAGCCTAATAAAAAGTACTTTAAATTTTAGGTGTATTTATGGACAATACATTGAATCAAAAAAGACAACATTTAGCTTCTAAAATTGTCACGATTATTATATTTTAGTTTATTGTGACTAAGGCTTAAACAAAAATGTATTTCTAATTAATAAAATGCACACTATTAGAACATTTTTAGGCTGCATTTCTTTAGTTTTGTCGAGATTAAATTTGGTAAAAATGTCTCATTCACGGCCCTTTCATGATCTAAACAACTAATCGAGTAATTGAAAGAAATAATCGACAGACTAGTTGATTAATTGAAGCCCTATTTTGACCTAAATAACGATCGATTAACCATACAACCTTGACATCCCCAGTCAAAATAAACAATAATATAATAACAATCTTGAGGAATTTTGTCAAAAGGGACTTGACTGAGCTTTAATTACAATTATGGCTGACTCGATAATTACTATATTGACTTATCGTTCAATATATAATAGAAAAAATATATATTTGGTGCTCAAGATTTATCATATGGACGGTTTGTATGCTCTTTGGGTAACTTTGTCTTTGTTTTTTGATCAAATTTGAAGATCTGAGAGTGAAATAAGTTACTTTTATGACTCATTTTTGGAACCAACCAACTGAAAATGTGTTTCATTCCGCTATTTATTTATTGTATCTCATGTTTTTACTGATATTTCAAATTTAGAATGACTTTATTTGAGATTATCCAGCTTTATTACTGTGTCAGTGGCATAAAGTAGTTAAATATTGTCTCTTATCGTGACGTTTTCTCTCTTAATGTGTCTATTGCACTTGCAGTATTATTAGTTATTATGACAGGGCTGTACGGACATTAAAGCCACATTACGGCACATAGACAGCTCTTCAGACAGACGTGTCGGCACCTGCATGTGTTTAACTCTGGACCAGACGAGGATCAGGCCTGGATTTTGGTTATTACTGGTTTTGGGCGCAGCAGTCTGATCCAGGTAAAGCCCTTTCACTGCAGCGTTTCTCTCAAATACCTAATTATTTCCACCTCCGGCACCATCCAGCGGATTTTGTTTGCTCAGTTAATAAAAGATGACCCATATATATTTTTTTAGCTCAATATTAGTTGTTTCTGCATTTTATTTGCATTTGTAGGATACTATTTTCATTGTTTAAGCAGAAAATTGTAACAAAACAATACAGTAAATCACTCTTTTATTAGATCTAATTAAGATTGCAGTATTTAGTAGATAAATTTTTTTCTCTTAGCAGTCTTGCAAACATGGGCTTGAATCAAAATTATTGACAAAAATATGCACCACTATTGTTTTTGATTGTCAATATTCAGACAATACTTTTGCAATCCAAAATGTGCTAAACCCTACCTGTAAATGTAGTTGAGTTTCAAGTATCATCCAAAAAGCAAATAGATCATAAAATTATCCACAAACTTCCAGAAATATCTCTTTTTTTTTAATGCTTATTTGGAAGATTACAGTAGAAATGTCAATATTTCTTCCATTTTCTCAGCTCTTTTTGCATCCTCTTTTGAACATCATACTTTATTTCTATTATTAAGCTCCAAAACAACTGCGGTATTTACGTTTTTTGATATCATCACCAAGGGCGGCACAATTATGGCAAAAATTATAATCTCGATTACTTGTGTCATAATTGAAATCCCGATTATTTCAAACAAGTACAGTGATCCCTCGTTTATCGCGGGAGTTGCGTTCCAAGCGAAAAGTGAAATCCGTGAAGTAGTCACAGCTTTATTTTTTATTATTTTACAATGCAATACTGAACTAGCCCAAAATTTGTTTAAAACAATAATTTTAATATAGTAATACAAGGTTGTAAACATTGTCACGTCGTATTTCACAGTCTGTGCCTCTTCGTCCTGACTCCGCTCCGCTGTAGCCTCTGTTTCTACTGAAGGCGCAGGTTAGGGGTAGTTGTTGGCGCTCTTTCTTTTTCTGAGCAAGAAGATTTTTATAAACGGATATGCCACCTTCGATTATATTTGAGAACTGCAATGAACGACTCATCAAAGGGTCCCGTTCTTGTGCGTGCGCTGAAGTTCGGTGGATGCACTGTAAAAATATCCGCACTGTAAAAAAAATCCGTGAAGCAGCGAAGCCGTGAAAGATGAAACGCGATATAGCGAGGGATCACTGTACTTCTATACTGTCAACCGATAGAGAAAATATAGACTGAATATAAAGATGAACATATTATATTAGTAATGTATTAGATTGATCAACTAATCGTGACTGGTCGACTAAAAAAAAAAAATTTGATAATCGTAATCGTTAACTGCACTATACAGACTCAGACACATGTCAAACGCCTTTATAACAAAGACAGCAACGTTATTACATCAAAATGTCAAAAAAGAACACATGACTGCTGATTTTCATCAATAATACACTGTATTTGTAAACATGCAAGAAGCCTTCACTCACCATATTTCAACCTTTAGTTAGTTGATAATCTAAATATACAATAGAAATAATCGTTTGACTACTGAAATAATCATTAGTGACAGCTCTATATATTAATAATGTTTTAGAAAAGGCTGTACGATTGCACTTCAAACTCTGATGCAATTAATTGTATTTTACAACATGTTCAAGATTATATATGATTAATTGCACAACCCTTTTACCACCTCTAATCTCATGTCTCCTCCCTTGTTTCATTCATGTTCTGCTGCCCAGATACGAGGAGTTTACGTAAACCCTCCTCTTGATCCGTGAATCCACCTCTTTGCCGCCCACGCCGCTCATATTAACCATAAATATTGAAGTTCTTCATCGTAAATGCTAATCCCCTGTTGTCAGAACTGTGGTTATTTGGGTTCTTCCCAGAGGCTTCAGTTTTGAGGTCACCCCTCCCCTGTCCCCAGGCAAACTCCCGTCCGGATGAAGAGGGGGTCTTCACACGGCGGACAAAGCCGAGCAGTGCATTAAGTCTTCAGTGAATTAAAACATCGACAGACTCTTTACTTCGCACCATTGACTCTGGTTTAGTCGATCGATAAAGCGATGTCGAGTGACTGGAACAGGCCGTGCGTTCAGCTGTGGGCTCTTCTGTTCACTGACCCTTTAACTTGAATATTTAAGACGGTTTTATTTGCAAATTTCACTTCCTCAACAATATTTACATGAGTTTCTAGGGTTTTTATTTAAAGAGCCTGTGCCTGACTTTTGTTTTCTTTAGTTCAAGGGGAAAAAAATACTTTTGCAACGTGTTTTGTAAAAGCAATTGTGAAGAAAATGAGACTGAAGGAAATGATCTCTATTTCACAAGGCACTTTGTTGGATGAGAACCATATACAAACAGCTGCTGTGGACGCTGTTTTTGTTTTCTGATCAGAACATTGTAGAAAGCAGAGATGCCAGCTTTTCAGAGAGCTACAAACGACCAAGTGTTAGCAAAAGAAAAGAATAAGCCCAAAACAGTCGACTCAAGCCCCAAAAATGTCAAACACTTTAACATAATTTACATATTTAAAACGTTAACAGGTTGTATTTTTTTAATGTGAAGCAAAACTGGAAATAAAAACAACAAAAAAACACCACATTTATGGATTGGGGGATACAGCTTTGTTGATCTTGTGATGTAACTTTTTCTGCTTGGGATGTTCTGCAGAAGTCGTTGAACGTTTATCTTTCTCAAAGGGGACAATCTGCGGAAAGAACACAATCGGAATAAGAATGCATCTCTGTCGCGGCATTTTGAACAAACTTGGAATTGAACACATGGACGATTTGCGTTTAATGCCATACTGTGGGACATCAAAGCAAGATTTGTTTTAGAGTTGTACGATTTAGGGAAAAAATCTACTTGTGATTTTTCTGACCAGAATTGGGATTACAATTTGTGATTTATATTTTTATTAGGAGGATTCTGTTCAAAGTTTACATTTGAAAAACAACCAGGAGAATTAACAAAAACACTGAAACAAGAGCTGAAAAACTAAGAAGAATGTGTTTCAGAAAGTTTTCGTCACATTTTGGTGCTTTTTGGTAGCTTTTTTTTTTTTTCTCGCTTTAAGTTTTGTAACTTTTAGTGTCGCTTTTGTCACTTTCAGTCACATTTTTGTCCATGTTAGTCGGCTTGTGTTGCTTTCAGCCAAGTTTTTGTCAGTTTTAGCTGCATTTTAGTCACTCTTAGATGCCTTTTTGTCGCATTTTTTTTACTTTTAGGCAAGTTTTTGTTGTTTTTGGTCGTGCTTTAGCCGCAATTAGTTCTGTTCCTGTCACTTTTAATCTAATTTTTGTCGCTTTTAGTCACATTTTAGTCAATTTTAGTCACATTTTCGTCACTTTTAGTTACATTTTTGTCGCTTTTAGTCACTTTCTTGTCGCCTTTGACATGGATTTGTCAATTTTTTTGTTTCATTTTTGTCGCTTTTAGTCACTGTATTATCGCCTTTAGACTCGGTTTTGTCACTTTTAGTAGCATTTTTGTCACTTGTTTCAGAACTTGTTTTAACAAATCTAAAGTACAGCAGGTTTTATGTGGAGGAAATTATTGCACTTCAAAAATTCCGGCCTTGCAGTTTGCCAATTGTGTCCATTCAAATTGCGATTTCAGTTCGATTACGATTAGTCGTGCAGCCCTCTGTGCACAGAGACGAGCAGGAGACACACCCCGAACGTAAAAAGTTACACAATGCACCTTTAATTTGCACATCTATAGTGTTGTAATAATGTTGGCCACCGCTGTATGTTGTGATTTGTTGCAGGACTGTGTTTCCCTGAGCAGGAGGCGGTCCGAGAGGGCTGCCCAGAGATTTCCCACAATTCATTGAGACTCAGAGCCGTGGCCCATGACATCATTCTCCCGCTGTCTGTGTGACTTGTGTGCTGTTGTGTGGACTTCCTGTCTCTCTCTCTCCTCCATAGAGCTGCCTGTTTGTCTGTCTGCATGTCGTGTACAAAACTGCATAAAACATACACTCTTGAGTATTTATATCCAAATGTAATCTGAGTACAACAAGGAGAAAGGCCGCAGTTACGTTTTTTGGACTCCTGAATCCCAATATATTGTAGGGCTGCAAGCAATGATTATTTTAAAACAAAACTAGTCACCAATTATTCTTTTGATTTGAGATTTTAATTACATTTTTTAATCAAATAAAGGCTGGAATATGGTGACTGGACGCTCCTGGATAAAGAATAGTTACAAATAGTGTATTGCAAATAGTGAATAAAGTGTATTATTCATAAAAAAATGACATTTTAGTACAATATATCACTGCCTTTGTGATAAAAGGTCTTTTCAGAGGCGTTTTAGAGTCTGTAAAGTCCATTTAACGATAATTATCAACAAAAAAATACAGTTATGATTCTTTTTAAGTCGACTAGTCATGATTATTCTGTTGCAGCACAACAACAGTAATCGCATCTTTGGACCTACAAGACCTGATTTAGTCCTGGCATAGTTTAGTCCGATAGTTTAGTACTTGCTTAGTAAGTCCTGGTTTTGTCTTTGCTCAATTTTCTGATGATTCTGGTTTAGAGCAGGTTAAGACTTTATACCTGTTGTTACCAGTTTATGCCTAGTTTAGTCCTGATTTAGTCCTTGTTTGATCCACTTCATCCAAAATTTCACCTTATATTTTTTAGACTTTAAACTGTAATAAATCAGGCTTCGAATTAGATATCAACAAATCCTTCTGTATGTTCTGTCATTATCTTTTCAAGTCAAGTTTGGTTTGTGTAAGTGCTACTTTAAGGTGTGTCTTTATGAGAAATGCGTTTCAATAAAACGGCTTTTGAAGTTACAATGTCCCAAAGAAATCTATGGATGAAGTGGATTAAATGAAATAATAAAATGTCTTTAGGAGCAGATCGGACAAGTTTGCTGTTTCCACATGAAAGCTTATTTGTTGTGTGCATGTGTAAACTGAGCAAAAACACAAAATAAATTTATAAAATGTCTCTTTTATAGCTTTTCAGATCTGTATTAGTCTTTGTTTAGCCACTTTATTAACCTAGTGTTGTCTAGATACAGCATTAGTCCATTATTACATTACCAAAATAGAATAATATACAAACTTGCCAGTGTACATGTCTTAATTCACTCATCATTGTGCAGTTTTACATATTTACTGAATGCTTCCCGTCACTTCCACACGTCTCCATCTGTGTGTTTTAACCTCATTCACAGCCTCTGCCTGCTGCACCTCCTCCCTCCTCCTCCTCCTCCTCCACGTTTTTGAAAGTACCTTGGCTTGCACTGACAACGCAGAGTGTGTTACTGACAGCCCCCTTTGTCCACAGGGGCTCGTCCTAACTCAACCCCGGGACCACCTCACGTAACAAACTGCACCTCGTGTGGGGCCGCAGACTTGCACCCGCGGCTTGTGTTTTGAAACGCCGTAGATTTAGACGACGGAGAATGCGTTTCGTATTCGTTAAGCGTGTAATAATGTGATGTTTTCTTGCGTGTTTTTGTTGCAGACACTACCCCAGCACAAAATTCACTGTGGTGGCCGACACTCCAGAGAACCTTCGTCTTAAAGCGCAGTCGGAGAATCAGAGCCAGGTAAACTCCAAAACACTGTCCATTTGTCACAGTTTCTATTGCTTTTCGTCTTATCTTACAATTTATCAAAGCCATAATCTCATGTCTTCAATGTAACACATGAAAATACGTTAAAATATGCATCTTGTCTTCTTAATTAGAATACATTCGGTGTTTCTTCATTATCAGACAATTACATCATCTCTTACCTATTGACTGATGTAGAAGAAACGCCAAAAGTAACATGAAAATCCCAAATTTTACATTATTTAGCTCTAGTTTGTGCCATGTTTTGTCCATTTATACTGAGTTAACAGCAACACTAGGTCTCGATTTCTAGTTTATCATAATCCAAAATAATAACTTTTCTTTCCTTTAAGTCTATATGACGGGTTCTCATCATATACTAATTAAGGCTTAGTTTGGTGGGACGGTTCCTGTGGTAAATATTTAGCATAGTTATACACTTTTTGCATAATTTTGCAGAGTTGTGAAACGGAATCCCTCTGTGATGTCATCAAAAAGCGACGCGTTATTGAAAATTGTTGAGACAATTTGCGCACAAGTGACATTTTTTTCACGGTTTAAACGCTCTTTCAACAAAATAAAGGTGTTATCAGGTATTATTATTTGTCAAAACATAATTATTTTGTAATTTCTAAGGATTTTGACCCTTGTTTACATTATTGTTGCTAAGTAACAGTTGTGGAATATACTCTAACTATGTCTTATTTGCTGCTCACGTTCAAACCAGGAAGTAACATTATAAACATTACCAAGACTATCAAACTGGGGACAAATAGGCAAAATGGTTTGTAAAATCTGAAATATAATCATGCTCATCACATTTTAGTTCAATAATGTAGTCTAACCTGTCATATAGACTTCAAGAGGCTTTAATTGTTCTTATCAATATGTTGTTCTGGTTTAGTTCTGGAGTTAGTTTTGGTCATGTTTGTGGTCTTCTATTTTAGCGTTGGATTGTTCAGGTTTAGTCTTTTATTATATTTAGTTTATTTCATAAGACAAAAGAACCTTTATTTGTCCCACAATGGGGAAATACACTGTGAATAAAATACAAAATGGAGTTTTAAAAATGCTTGCCTTATCTAATCTAATATAGTTCCTGGTTAGAACTGGTTTAGTCTTATTTGCATGTTTTGTAGTTTACATTTGCTTTGTCAGTGGCTATGTTCACAAGCACACCAATATATGATCATTATTTGATTTTTGGAGCTTAAATATTGTTTAAATGACATGCAAACTGTCATGTCTTCAATATAACATGTAAAAACCCCAAATTAGACATTATTTAGCCCTGGTTTACGCTGCGTTTTGTCTATATTTCCTTCAGGGGTTTTTATTGACCTTTTAATTGTAATTGCATTGTTCTAATTTAAATTTCGTTTGTTTGTTGTCTAGCAATGGATTGTTCATGTTTGGTCGTTTTATTAATTTCATTTTGTAAGAAAAGAGAACTATGTTTTTCAGTATAACAACACAAAGTAACAGCAGAAGAATAGAAATATGCACAAATCACGCTAAATGCTAAAATAAGATGAATACTTTTCTGTCTATCCATTTAAATTGAAATATAATTTGAATAAAATGCAAAAGGAGTTTAAAAATGCTTGTCTAATCTTTGCATAGTTCCTGGTTAGAGCTGGTTTAGGTTGTCAGGATTTGGAAATGTTTTGTTTAGATTTGTCAGTGGTGATGTTCACATGTGCACAACAAAATCGGATTATTATCTGATTTCTGGACATTAAAATGTTATTTAAATGACATGCAAACCACAAATCTGATGTGAGTAATCGGAGGGATCACGATCAGAAAGAAATCAGATGTTTTTACGGTTTACGCATCATTTTATTAATACTTAAACTCCAAAAATCTGTTAATAATCAGATTTGGAGCGCACATGTAACTGCGACTGCTCATACTGTGTCATTCTGGCTTAGACTCGTGTTGTTTTTGTGGCTTCTCTTTTTTTAGCCGTGAACTTTAGAGTAAACGCTGGTGTTTTTATTTCCCTTCATGACTCGGATAGGCCTTGGCCACCTGTGTCTGAAGGGATTTACAAAATATAAATAAAGAATACTGTCCATCCCAGGTGTAATCGCACAAACTACTGCTTGTCCCGCTGCAGAAATAGCCAGAGTGAAGATATTTTGAGGTGAAAGTTAAAAATATCCGTACAAAGTGGGTCACGAGAGCAGCTTTAATAAGACGAGGCTCGTGGAGGAAGATATTTTAACTTGGCACAGTAGGATTTTGGACAGAATTGAGGTGATTTCAAAGATGGCGTTTGCGTATTAGCTGTTAATGTCAGATGTCATAATCGAGTGAATGGGATCAGTCTTTTGTGGGACGCTGGGGTGAGGGGGGGGTTTGTTGTCACTAGTTGTAGGGATTGTGGCACAGATGGTGTTTTTCTACATGGTTTATGCCTCGAACAATAGAAACAGACCGACAGTGAGTGAGGAGGACCTATACAATATTATTATCAGTGTTTTTGGTAGACTTCAGGGAAACTGTTTTGTGTTAAAATGGCTGTACCTGATTTGTACTGTTTTGAAACGGGAAAAACTGAACTGCTCTGCAAAAAGTAATTATTAAAGAAGTTAAAATGACTTGAATCATGAATATTCTATTTTGTTTTCAGTGGATTTGACTTGATAAGTAAAATTTTCTACCAATCGGACGAGACTTTTTGTCCTTAAAATGAGAAAAACAGCAACTCTTTGCACGTAAAATTTGAAATAAATCTCATGTTGCTTGAATTAAGAAAAAATATCTTGTTCTATTCGTAGATAATTATACTTGACATGTTGAATCTACTCAAATCAAAATAATACATTCTTGATTTAAGTCATTTTAACTCACCTAGATATTACTTTCGGCAGTTCATGTTCCCAATTTTTTTGCATGTAACAAAGTCAACTTTGTGTTGCCCCAGTACAGATATATTGTAAAAGCAAGTGAAAATGAGACCTCAGCGCTTTAAAAAAAAAAAAATTCTACGAGAAGCAGGAAGTGCGGCGTTAGCATGCTAATGTTTGTTAGCTTTACCCGGGACGCTTTGGGTTTAGAGGCTCTTGAAAACTGCAGATAAACTCATCGCAGTGAATATTTAGGATTCTGGGAGTGAAGTGAGTGAAGTGAGTGATACATGTGACTGATGTAAAGACTTTAACATGGACTAGTTATGTTTTTCACGTTTCAAAACAGTAAAAATCAGATAAGAAATGTTGCCACAGAAAAATAACATGTTTAAAGCTGTGGTACCTAATGTTCACACAGCAAAACCAAAAGTAGGTATTTGACTTGTTCCTTGCTCTCACAAAACCTTTGGCACATCATTAATATCCTATTCTTGTTCAGGTGCAGGCTTAGCTTTTGAACGTTTTTTTAAAAGTTTTTTTCCGACTGCAAACTTTATTTACATAGACAACAATTGTACATACCACTTTTGGTGGTGTGCCGCAGAGTATTTTCAACCAAAAAGTGTGCCGTGACGTGTGAAACTGTGGTTGAAATCGGGGCAGAGTGGCACACACAAGTGTGAAATGTAGTTGTATAATATTGTGCGTTTACTTTTTAGTTATTTTAAATGTTCATTTTCAACTGCCCTAAAAGCCTCTCCATGGATGAAAACATTTGAATCTGGTTTGTCCGATGTCCATATTAAACAAATAAAAAATAATAAAAATAAAATAAGAGTGTTGAAAAACTGTTCTCATGTGAGACCAGCTTCATGAAATCAACTTTCTGAATGATAAAGTAAAGTCACTGTGGAATAAACAGCCAGATAAAGAGACATTATGCTTTTTTGGGAGGAATTTTTGGCTTCTAAATTTGTGACTGTAGTGATCTCCACATTAACTTTAAAGTGAAATACATTGACTGGAGCCGACAGTGTGGGCTGTTGAATCCAGTTAGAGAATCAGAGGAGACAGGATTTCTTCAGAATGTCTTTAATTTGGCAGTGTGTGGTAAACAAGTATGTGTTTGTGGCCCCAGTGTTTGTGTGTGTGGTCTGTAACAGAGAAAACAATGAGCCTGAATTAGTTACAATATAAACGGAAAGGAAACGCAGAATAAATCACATTGCACAATAAGATTCAGACGCAAATGACGGAGAAACAGCGAAAATAAAACGATGAAGTCATAGAGTTTATCGTAATAATGTGCAGAAACAAAACACACAAAAAGTGATGATGCCATCTATTACTATTTGCAACAGTTGAAACGCGGACACAACTTTGGTTCTCCCATCAGTCTTTCTGACAGTCAAGATTATTATTCTTTTTTTAGTTCTTAAAATTATATTATGAGAGGTGAGCAATACTGAAAAAAAATGTACATCTCAATATGTTTTTAGTTTGCCAATAACAATATTCAGATGATATTGTGTAAAATCAACAGAAATGTGTTAAAACATGTCTTTAAATGCATTAGTTGAGATTTAATTACCAAATAAATTTTAAATATCTGTCAAATTAATCATAAAAGCGTAGAAATATCAGTTTACAACATAACCATTTTCCTTTTTATTTCTAATCAGCTCTTTTTTTTAGCCTTTTCTTTCTATAAACTGTACACTTCATATTTAAAAACAGCATATCTTTATCAATTTATCAAAATATCCTCTTGACACTTCTTCTACCCACAAACAACCTCTTCCCTTTTCGCCTTTTCGCCTTGAACTGCAGCACTGTCCAGCGCTCGCAGAAGTTGTTTATTTGGGGAACTACTTCGTGACCCTATTGCCATGGCAACCGGCTCTAAGTCTGCCACACCTCATTACAAGACGTTTTCAGAGCACAAAACGGAAAGGAAAGGGGGGAAAAAAAACCAAAATGCACGGACGAGGAGGGATGGGGCGATGACGAAAATGGAGAAAGAAGAAGAAGACGGAGGAGGTGGAGGAGAGACAGGAAGAAGGCAGCGGCGCGGAGAGAGATAAAAGTCCAAAATCCCCCCGAGGACAGAGGGAGGCGACGGCGCTACAGGAATGCAAATACGAGAGGCAGATTCTAATGAGTTGGAGCTTTTTCGCCAGTGCTGCTCCTGTTGTTGTTGTTGTTGATGCAGTAAAATATGAATGAATGAAGCGAGTAGACGAAGGAGGTGGGAAGAGAGCGAGCGAGGAGGAGATCAAGCTGTTACATAAAGCAGTGTTTCCCAAAAGAGGGTACGAGGAAGGTTGGGAAAACACGAGCAATGACCAGAAGCTACTGAGTTCATTTCGGATTTAAAAAGAAGAGGAAACTGATTGGCATTTGAATAGAAAACGTTTTTGTACTCAATTTTACATAATTGACAATGTTTTCAAGCGAGTTTTGTTAGCGCTGGAAACGGCTGCTTCTTCTGGAATTTCCCCATTGTGGGACAATTAAAGGATCTCTCATTCTCATTCTCATTCTCATTTTCATTCATTGATTTTGGACCTAAACATCATTAAAACGATAAAATGTAAGAGTAATCATTGACAAAAGACAAGTTAAAAGATTATACTTTCACTTTTACTCGGTTTAGGGGGTCCTTGAGACTAGGGATGCAAGGATTATTTAGTTAACAATCGATAATCCTGGTTATTCAGGTCACAATATAATCGTAAGAACTAAAAAAAAAAAGTTATAATTGTGAGAGTCGTAGGCAGCAACAATGAGTAATTTTGGTTTAATCTATAGACCATTCTCTGTGAAGTGTGACTGTCCAGATGAGAGCAAACCATAGGAGAAAACACTTGAGGCTGGACCGTGTTTCATGACTTTTCACTGGTTAAACAGAGTCATGTGATCACCTGCCGATCAAAAAATGAAATTTGTGGTGCCAGCTTTGATAACTTTCAGGATTTTCAAAATACAATTAAAAGCAACAAAAAAAAAAAAGAGTAAACAATGCTCTAAAAATGACAAAAAAGCGCATGTAGGTACCAAAAAAATGTGATATAAGCAACAAAAACATGGCTATCAAAAATGTAATTAGAGGCGACATAAACTTGACTATAAGGGACAAAAACGTGACTATAAGCATCAAAAACTGAACTATAAGGGACTCAAACATGACTATAAGCAACAAAAAGGTGACTATAATCATCAAAAATGTAACTATAAGGGACAAAAACGCATCTATAATAGACAAAAACGTGGCTATAAGCAACAAAAACGTATAAGGGACAAAAACTTAACTATAAGCGACAAAAAAATGGCAAACATTTCTTCTTCTTTTATTAGTTTGTCTGTTCATATTTCAATATTTTTGTTAATTCTCCTTTTGCGATTAAAACAAGAACTTCCATTATTAAAACATATCGCAATACTGGTCGGGAAAATTTCATATTTTTCCCAAATTGTGCAGCTCTAAAGCAAACCCAAAGTCACATTCACCCTTAACGGACCATTGTGCAGTGAACCCTGTCTAAGGCTCACACTGTTGTTGAATCCTGACCGAATATTTGAGAGATGAAGACACATTTGTCATAGTTATTCCCTTTAATCTTATGACTTCAGTGCTCTGACTTAATAACAGCCTTAATTGTCGGTGTAGAGCAGGTCATAGTCGGCTTGATTGCTGATAGTGGCTTATGTCATGTCACTGTTGATCGCTGATATGGACAAAGGCCTTGAACAGCTTTTAGCACATTAGCAGCAGGAAAGAGTGACTCACAAACTCGTCATGACAAGCAATGTCGAGGAGGAGGGGAAGTCTGCTTAAGTCTGTGGACTGCAGGGCTGTGGTCGACCAAAGAAATTCTTGGTCAAATAAAGACTTGCCCTGACTATTGATTATTTGATTTGAAGGTGTGGAGCTGGTAAAAACTCTCTAAACCAGTGTTTTTATCCTTTTTTGAGTCACAACACACTTTTTTGGTTGTAAAGATTAAGGTTTAGTGGTTGCGGTTAAAAGGATGAATATATTTGCAGTGCATTTTTGTGTATTATTGAACGTCTGGTGTCATGTGTTTTTAAACCATCAGTGTTAAGTACAAGTTGTAAAAGGGGGAAGATAACATAAGATTGCGCTTCTTTCTGCTCCTTTTCATTCATTTTTTTTCTGTGTTTGATATAATGTCTCTGTATTTTTATGGCATGAATGAAATAAAAGAATAAATCAAATAAAATAAGGTATCACTCGACCTACTAAAACAATCTCAAATCAAACATTTTAGTAAAGAATGTTGTAAATAATGTGGCGAATAATGTCCATATCACATATCCGGTTCTTTAAAGTTGGCTATGGTCATCATTTGTTTTCTTTTCTGATAAAGAAATATGTTCGTGACACTCAAAAATGGTAAAACCTTCAATTAAATCTCATGTGTGAATCCAAATTGGACATTTTCATTGTACATTTTGATGTCATACTAGTGTTCCCCACTTGTTGAAAATCAAGGCTCTAAACTATGAAGTATCTCTATGAGCTAATCAAATATCTGACCCAAACTGCACTTACAAGACCACAAACTCACAGCATTTCAAAAATAACTTGTAAAAGTGCTAGTAAGCTATATATTCACATGTAAAAAGGAAAAAATAAACATCCAATTTACTCCTAAATCCTTATGATCCCAGTAAAATAAGTCAATTACTGATACAATAGTTATGTTAAGCCAACAGAAATGTGTTAAAACATATCTTCAAACGTATAAGTTGAGGTTTAACTATCAGACAAAAGTAAAATGTCTCTCAAATGACTCACAAAGATACAGAAATATCACCTAAACCCTTTGGTTAAAGTTTACAACATCACTTTATTTCATTTTTTATTTTTAATCAGCTATTTTTCTAGCATTTGTTACTAAACAAAATACTCTCTATTCAAATTTTCCATATCTTACCACAATATTATCTAAATGTTGATATATTTCCCACTTCTAATTGATACTACAACTAGTTTATTCCTGTTTGCAAAGACAATAAGCATGATATTCCACTTGTATCATGTATGTGTAATATATATATTTATATAATGTGTATGTGTAGACGCTGTGGGAGCTGGGGTTGGGGGAGGTCTGTCGGTGTGGAGGACGTCAGGAGTTTGATGTGGTCAGTTTAGTCACTCAGCTGTGTCCAAGGGCATTTTACAAAGGATTACAGCACCGCGACCCGAGGCTCTTTCACTGGAAAGAACGACTCATTCAGAAGGCTTTAGTACAGTGTTCAGTATTACAATTGTATTCAAGTTTTTTAGTTCAAATATTACCATCCAAGTAGGGCTTGCACAATTCATTGAAATCAAATCGAAATCGCAATTTGAATGGAGGCAATTAACAAATCACAAAGGCTACAGTTTTTGAAGTGATGATTTTTATTTATAGAGCACTTTTCCACAGGCATTCAAAGTGCAATAATGTCCCCCACAAACAACAAAATATCCTGTTTTTCTGCATATAAAAAGTCTTAACCCTGTAGTTTAGATATTTTAAAACATGCTCTGAAACAAGTGACAAAAACGCGACCACAAGCAACAAAAACGCGACCACAAGCAACAAAAACGCAACTAGACGCAAAAAAAGTCTTAAAACAACAAAAATGCTTCTAATAGTGACTCAAATGTGACTTAAAGTGACAAAAACGGAACTACAAGCGAAAATAATGCGCCTTAAAGTGACAATAACTTGACTAAAACTGACAAAAACGCATCTTAAAGTGATAATGTTACAAAAAGCAACAAAAACATCTGAAACACACAATTCCTTTATTCGTCTGTCGCAGTAATAATTGTGACAGGCTTATATATCTGACGGCATTGTCCCTGTCAAATAAATGGATACAATTAACAAATCTAGAGTGCAATAATTTCCTCCAAACAAAATATCCAGTTTTGTTCTGTACAAAAACTGCTTTTGATTTGTTAAAACTTGTTCTGTGACAAGCGACAAAAACACAGCAAAAGTGACAAAATGTGACCAAAAGAGTCAAAAAACGTAAAAAACATATAAGCGACTAAAAGCATAAAATAAAACACGACTTAAAGTGACAAAAACACACCCTAAAGCAACAAAAATCTTGACAAACACTTCTAAAACTGACAAATATGTGACTTAGACCGACTAAAACTGTTAAAAACATGTCTTTAAGTGACAAAAATGTGCCTTAAAGTGACAAAAACTCTATCCAAAGCGACAAAAATGTTCCGAAACAAGTGATTCTTTTATTAGTTTGTCAGGTCATATTTCAGTCTTTTTGTCAATTCTCCTGATTGTGTTTAAAATGTGAACTTTAAACAGAATCCAAAAACACAAATCTAATCACAATTAGGTATTTCTCCCAAATAGTGCAGCTCTTGTATGAAGAAACAATACAATTACTTTTTTCTCTCTTCTCTCAACTCTGATATTTTAATATTTTCTCCGTATTTAACTGTGTAGAAACTTTCCTCCTCCTCTTCACCTTCTGTAACCAACCGCAGTTCAACACACAGAGCTCAAAATAATCCACAACCTTTCGTTTTTTGTCAGAGAAACTTTATAGACAGGTTGAATTACTGCACATCAGCGCTGAGTTGGTGCAGTGCAATTTCTGATACTCATCTTGGGCTGCTGGGTGGACATTTCCGCCTCCGTCCCGGCTCAGGATGGCCCAAAAAACACACGTAGACACACGCGGCGCAGTCATACCTCTCACATGACCATATATGGAGCTGCCAGTCGCCTTAATGCCCCACCAAACAGGAAGTAAGAGTCACCTCAACAGCAGCACGAGGCTAAACGTGTGTAGATTGGTTTGCTTACACACAATACGCCAAAAGTAAAGCACAAGTGTCTGCAGCCACTTCCAACTGCACATTTATTTAGCTTTCATTCATAAAAGTGTTCAGAAAGTAAATCCAAATCCACTTTCAGACTCTGCAGGTCAATAGGAAACAATCTTAAATGTAAAGATATCAATTTGAAACTTCTCCTGTTGTTTACTCTCATAAATGTTAGGAAAAAAATGTATTGCAAGTTTTTCATCATGTTATGCTTTCATGTAGAAATAAGGCATTTATGTGTAAAAACTGTCATATTTGGGACATTTAAATCTGAACAATGGACTGAACCAGGTTTAAATGTCTGGGTTCATTTTGTAAACGTGTTAGTTACAAAAAAATATACAAAGGGGATTTTTGATTTCTTATAGTCTAAACTGGATCTGAGTGAAAATTTCCCTTATTTTTTTTTTTTTCTTAAAACTTTAATAAATCAGCTTTAGAATTAGTTAACAACAAATCTTTCAGTAAGTTCTGTCAAAATCTTGTCCAAGATTGTTAAGTATGGTAAGTGTAGGAGCTACTTTAAGGCTGATCTTTGTCTCTGTGGGAGAAAAATGCATTTTAAGAAAATGGCCTTTGAAGTTACAATGTCCCAGAGAAATCTATGGATGACGTGGAATAAATTAAATAATTAAACATCTTTAGGAGCAGATTGGACAAGTTTGTTTCCACATAAAAGCCTGTATGTTTAGAGAGCAAAGTGACCAAAAAACAAAAAAATGAAACAAATGGGTTTTGCCTGTAGAGTCTTGCCTTAATTCATACAGCACATTTTATAAACAGAACAGAACAGTTTCCAAAGTGCTGCAATGTGCAATTTTGGTCGTTTTTACAAATAAAATGACTTTCTAAAAACAATTACATGATGACAAACTTGCAATACATTTTTTTCTTATATTTATATGAGTAAACGACAGGAGAAGTTTCAAATTGATATCTTTAAATTTAAGATTTCGTCCTATTCACCTGCAGTGTCTTCAAGTCTAAAAATCTTGACTCTTGAAACTCTTCTTTAAAGGTGCACTAATGCCTAACTGTGGGACATTTTAGGAATAGCAATCACATCTGTGTGGATACAAGCAAGTGGCAGATGATCTATCAGAAAATCAGACCACTTTATTGATCCTCAAAGGAAAATATTCAGTTGCTGCAGCTTTAATAAATATAAAAACATAATAAAAACACAAAGACAGTTATACATTGCACGTTTGAAGTAAATAAGCAGAAAAGGGAAGTGAAAACTGCACTGCAATGTTTAATCTGTTTGCATTTTGTTTATTTGGTCATTTCCTTTGGTCATATTTTTCTAAAAACACTAAAATGCATGTTTCCCTTCAATCCTGTTTTAGTCTCCTGATCTAATCCTCTTTGTCAGTAAAACAAAAAGATTACTCGACCTTTTGACATTTTTGTGGTGGATTTTGATGTAGCTGGCAGTTCCTTTACATTGTGTTCATTTGTCCAATTCTTTACTTTACATTTTCTAATTTAATAAAAGTTCTGCGGGACACGCTGGTTTGTCATGTTTTGGATTTATTTCTGCGTTTTCACGATTTCATGTGTTTGTTTTGCAGGTTCTCTACAAACAGGACTTTGAGAAGAACAAAGGGAAAGGCTACAGCGTAGTCACAGATACACCAGAGATGGAAAGACTCAAGAAAACGCAGCAACAAATCAGCGATGTAAGTTACACACATTTACAGCACGAGGAATGATTGTGCGTCAGTATTATAAGTCCAGAGTGTTTAATATCATACTGTGTTATAATGTTAAATGTCTAGAAAATATAATATCTTTGTGCTGGAAACGGCCTTGTTCTTTTTATATTTTTGAACAGACTTAGCACCAGCCAGGCTAAAAAATAATAAAAAACAGTTGTGGTTGTTTAGCCTGGCCTCCATTTCTAATCTCTATCTATTATTCAATTCACCTTATTCTGCCCCGCCCACTTTTGCGTCTTTTTGCCACAAATACGCACTTCCGTTTGACGAGAACTCAGTTAACGCTTATATCGAACGAGGGAAAAGTCTCGCCACCAAAATGTTATATAAAGTAGATTGATTTGTGTAAAGTATTTAATGAACACGAGCAACAACAAGTCAACACTGCACAGATTTCCTGGGTGTCCTGAAAAGGGCTTTTTAGTCCGTGTAGAACTTATTTTCTGTTGAGCTCGTCTGCTCCGTGTAAACTAATACAACGGAAACAAAATGGCGGCGCGTACGGCAACCTCCGGAACAAGGTGAATACTGTTGATTAGTCTGGAAGTGCTGCCACACAATTTGACTTCAGTGGAGCAGGAAAAGCATGCATCAATCAGACAAACAAACAGTGAACGTGACGACAGCAGTGGGACGAGTAGCAGAGAGCTGTGGCTGTCAGTCCAAAATGACATGTAGCTGTAAACCTTCCCCTGGCTGTGGTTTTAACGACACGTCCTGGTCTTTTAAAACAGAGGAGAGAGCCCTGAACATTTTCTGTGTCGTGGACGCCGTCTTGCTTGTTATCGCTTGTAATCGCGGCACACGGATGTGACGTTCTCCTCTCACGGCTCGATTGCTGCAGAATAGAGGAAGCAGGGAGTTTACCGATCATGCTTTCAAAATTTAACGATTTTGAAAGATGTTGGGAATGGCTGGTCAGGCTAGTGGTTGTCACAAAATCAATTGTTACTGTTACAATTAGAACATCAATGACTCAACTCAGTGCTGATTCTAAAGAAAAGGCTTGATTCTCGATTTCAGTTGACATGATTATGTACTTTTTTAACATAAAATATAGTAGTTTATATAGTATTAGCATATCGTCCAATCAAGAGCAGTAGTTCAGTTGGCAGTGGTCGTCTTCTGATCCCAAATACAATCCTTTTTTTTCCTATCTTTCCTTTTTATTACAACAAAAACAATCACACAAATCTGACAAAACTGTCTCTCCTGAATAGTTGTACAATGGTTTTGATCTACATCAGAACTGTAAAACCACTTGGCAATAATAACTAATTTGTGTTGAAAGTCAATTAATCGCAACTAATTGATTATACACATGTCTGTCAGCTAATTAAATAATTAAATAATGGTTAACTTGTCCATGCACAGACTCCAAAACATTGTATGAGCTGAAAAAAGAAGTTTTGTGACTCAGACGGACCAGGAATCACACAAAAACAGCACAAGAAAGATGTAAATTGTGTGTTTTTGATTGAAATACTAGCTCATCTATAAATATTCTCCACCAGGACGTCATCAAAAGGCTTCACTTCAGCTTAATTTGACTAAAACTGAGACTTTAGAGTTCTAAACAACTAATCGAATAATAGAAAGAATAATTGCTAGACTGATCGATTACCAAAATGATCGTTAGTTGCAGCCTCCATTGAAAACATGTGGGGTTTTTTGTCGTTGTGGCATCAAAGCTGGTTTCGAATATCAAGCCTTTCCTTATGTATGTAAATAAGTTCTAAGTATCGTGACTAAACACTAAAACCACATCATGCTCTCCACTTCCTCCTCCTAAAACGACCCCATCATAACCTTCAAAAACTCCCTGTAAAAGTGCTTTTCACATGGTTTGTTCCTGGCGCTCTCCTCTGGTGTCCCTCAGCTGAAGTTATTGATCGTGTTCTCTGTAAATACCAAACAGTGTTGCAGAAATACTCAGAGTGCTGAAGTCGGCTCGGGGAGGCGCTTATTTGCATGGGAAAGTCATTATGAGTCATCGCACATTAGAGCCGGGCACGTCGTCGACAAGATATTGATATTGTTGTCTTGAAATATGCAAAGATGCACTGCCCGGCCAAGGAAAAAAGTTACAGCAGAAAAAAAGGTCTAACAGGGTATATGCAGGATAGGGCTGAGCGATACGGTGATAAAAATCGAATCGTGAGCTGGTCCCTGTGACAAACTTGTGAAATTGTCAAATCTTGATTCACTGTTTGTCTCTTTAATGCAGCTGTCTGTTCAAATACACTTTTTCTCCTGTTGTTTAGTCTCTGAAGCCTCTGAGCAGATGACTTTATTCACCTGTTAAAGGCCAGAGCTACACAATTAAACTAAATTCACACAAAATTGCAATTTTAATGGATGCAATTAGCAAATCGCAAAGGTTGCAATTTTTGAAGTGCAATAATTTCTTCCACAAACAACAAAATGTCTTGCTTTGATTGGAATCTGCTAACACTGTAGTTTGGATTTGTACAACCATGTTCTGAAACAAGTGACAAAAGTTCAACCAAAAGCGATAAAAATGTGTTCAGAAGCAAAAAAAATGTGTTCAAAAGTGATAAAAATCTGTTCAAATGTGGAAAAAATGTTTTGAAGTGCAATAATTTCTTCCACAAACAACAAAATGTCTTGCTTTGATTGGAATAAAAACTGCTAACACTGTGGTTTGGATTTGTACAAACATGCTCTGAAACAAGTGACAAAAGTTCAACCAAAAGCGATAAAAATGTGTTCAGAAGCAAAAAAAATGTATTCAAAAGCGAAAATACGCACTTACAAACATCAAACACAACACCATGTACCAAAACACAACTAAAAGAGACAAAAACAACTAAAAACAACAAAGAAGTGTGTAAATATGACAAACACAACTGAACGTGACTAACACATGACTAAAAGTGACAAAAGGGTGTTTAAAATTTGAATAGAATGCTATTATTAAAACATAAATCACATCCAATGAATCAATCAATCTAATCGCAATCGCACTGGTCAGTAAAATCACAATTAGATATTAGCTCTATTAAAGGCAAGACAAAAATACAAATCCTGATTAAAAATCTAAATCATGATCTGGCCACAAGAAAATCGCCCAGCTCTATACAGGGATCCCAGAGTCAATTTAAAACCCTTTTGAAGACCTTTATGGAAATCTTTAAGACCCTATCGCAACAAATAACAGTTTTTGGAACTTCAAACACACCCCATTGAAGAACAGATATAGACATATTTTAGAAATGATTTTAGTTTATTGATTATTAAATAAATGGTACACAATATCAATGGCAGATTTAACTTTGTGGTCTGTGTATTAAGAGTTAGAGTGTATTTATGTTGTATGTCAAAATAAGTATCGTTCAGTACAAGTTAAAGTATTGATTATGACTCAAATAACACTCATTTTGTGTCTTCATATCGATTCTTATGTTTGTTTTAAGGCGGCAACTAAAGATTATTTTGGTAATGATTAGTCTAGCGATTATTCCTTCGATTAATTGATTAGTTGTTTAGAGCGTGAAAGACTCTTGAATATATGAATTTGACTAAATTTTACCCAATTAAAGCTGAAGTGAAGCCATTTGACGACATCCTGATGGAGAATATTTATAGATGAAGAAGTATTTTAATCAAAAACACACAATTGAAATGTTTCCTGTGTGTTTTTTGTGTCATTCCTGTTCTGTCTGAGTGATAAAACCTCTTCTTTCAACTCATAGAATATTTTGGAGTCGGTGTATAGACAACTTAACGATTACACAATTATTTAATTAGCTGACAACCATTTTTATAAGTGATTAGTTGTGATTAATCAATGAAGTTGTTGTAGCTGTAGTTTGTTTGTTTTTTCACCCCAACCCTGTTATATACAATAATCCTGACGATATTCATATTATTTTGTGTTTGATTTTAAACATCAGACCAGGCAACACTTTTCTGATGGGTTACAAATATGATCTGGCTTTCATTCTCAGGAGGCAAATTTAAAATCGAAACAAAAACGATGTGATTTTATTTTGGTCACATTTTCCTGTCCCTTCTGCACATGACCAGCGCTGCAGCGACGGCCTGTCTAATTGTATAATGAGTGTGGAGGGCACTGGCTAATTATGGCTCCCTTTTGATGAGGGATTTGCGCGTCTGGGATCAAGGGCGAGAAAAACCATACCATTGACTCCAGTTGAGGACTTCAAATCAAATTAAAATGATTACTGATTGTGCTTTTTGAACAAAAACGGGTCAATACAATATCAGGAAAACACTAAATGACGTAATTTCCTGCAAAAATATAATAGGATTTCAATTTCAAGGACCTAAAATGACCTTCATCAAAAAGTGCATTACATTGTCGTCTTTCGCTTCATCTTTAAATGATCTTTGTGGTCTTCCTCTAGACTTGTAATTCTTTCTGTCTCTCACCATCTTTTCTTGTCCATGTTTTGATATCACAACAAGCTAATAACACCAGGGTCCTTCTAGAGCAGCACGATTTGGGAAAAATATGCAATTGCTATTTTTCAGAAGGTTTTTGTTGCTTCTAGTCGCGTTTTTGTCGCTTTTGTTTTGCTCTGGTTTCCCCGACCACTAAAACCATGTACAATAGCTGTGTGAATGAGAGTGAATACAGGATAACATTAAAACAAGTCCGTGTCTAATTACGGCGTTGCATGTTCATTAAAATGCACTGTCCTGACCAAATAAACAAATAAATTAAAAATAAATTAAGATGAATCGCAATCTAATCTAAATTGCAATTAGCAAAACCCAAAAGCTGCATAAGTGACTTAATTTCTAACAAAATATCCTGTTTTATTCTGTTTATAAAAGCTCCTAACTCTGTAGTTTAGACCTGTACAAATGTGTTCTGAAACATGGGATTTTTAAAAATGTGTTTATATTTCAGTATTATCTGTAAGGTTTGTGCTTCTAGACGTGTGTAAAATCTGAACATTGAACAAAATTCATTACCACTTTATAATAACTACATCTTATTTTGCCTAAATAAAGCATTAACAAGAATTAAATTAATAAACAATTAATATATAGTTGATTAAACTTGATTCAGGCTTAGTAGCTGCTTAATTAAGGTTAAAGTTAGGGTTAGAAATTTGTTAGAATATTTGTTAAATAGTTTCTAAGCCTGAATCATTCTTAATAAACTATTTGTTCATTATGAATTAAGTCTTTGTTCATGCTTTATTGAGGCAGGAATACTATTTTGCAATGATAACATCAAAAAATCTAATCGCAAAGCTTGTCTGAAGTATTGATATTTTGCCAAAATCGTTCAGCTCTAGTTTTAGCTGCAGCAGTAACTTGACCGGACTCGACACCCAATATTCATTCTTTGTACTTTTACTTGTGTTGAATATTATAACGCCGTTCCCGACAGGTGTTTGGTGCCCGATAGTTGTTGCAATATTCATTTTCAAACGCCTCATCTCTTTTGAAAGCCTGGAATTTGAGCCGGGCGTGGCTAGTTTATTTAGTTTGTTACTTTTGCTCACGGGCTGCGTCCCATCTGTCGAGGCTGCTACAATCTCTCTTACACTCTTCTTCACAGCGTAACATATTGCACTTTGAGAAAACATGTCTTCCCCCTCACTTAGCGCACTGTTCTTTGTGGAGAAACACTCGATTTGGTCCAACTATAGTCTGAATCGGCCTCTCATCTCACTGCGGGCTGACAGTGGGCTCATTCAGCGTTAGTCTGACTGGACAGACCCTGGTTGTGAAGTCCAGAGTGAGCCACTGTTAGTCACAGTTAGAGCCCAGTTAGTGAGTGAGCTCATTGAACAGTCACTGAGTTTTATGATGCAGCCCTGACAAGAGTGGAAGAAATGGTAAAAAATGAATATGGCAGTTGTCAAAAATACAATAAATGCTGATTAAAAATGTCTAGAAATGTCAATGTAATCATCCAAACACTATTGTAAAGTGGTATGTTGTGGTTCCTTTATTGCAGGGCTTTTCAACTGAAGGCCCGGGGGCCAAATCAGGCCCTCCAAGGGATATGATCCGGCCCTCAACCCATCTTCAATAATATACAAACTATTTAATCTGTTATTGGTTTAGATCTGGTTTAGTCCTTGTTTAGTCCTCATTTAGACCTGATTTTAATCCTGTTTTGTCCTGGTTTAGATTTTCTCTTGGTTTAGACCCAGATTTTTCCCTGGTTTAGACCCAGTTTAGTCCCGGTTCAGACCAGATTTAGTCCTAGTTCAGTTCTGCAGATGTTGTTAAAGCCTTTTGTACATGTTTCTCATATTTCAAAAGCGTTGGACACGTTGAGTTGAAAATCCATGCTTTTGTGGTTCATATTATGGTTCATTCATGTTTTGTGCAATTCACAGCAGAAAATGTTTAACTGTCCTCACGTAAATGACTTCAGTTTATCAATTTTATCTGGATTTGAGTCATTTTGATTGATGAGATTTAATTGCTGACGTGATGCAGAATATTTCACTGGTTTCAAGATATTTCTGACGGATCATGCGATAATTTAGCTTAAAATTAAAAAACACATTTGCCACAAGGGTAAGTACATTTTAATTGTGATAATGATCGAAATGACTCAAAATAAAATAAGATTATATGTACTTTAATTAAGCAATGTTTATCTGAAGATATTATCAGAAAAAAGCAACTGCATTTGAAATAAGAAAAAGAAATGCTTGTTCCATTGGCATATCATGTTAAGATACAGAAATTCAGATAAATATTACTTAATTCAAACACTTGTTAGCACATGGTCTCATTTTTTATTATAATAATGCAGTTTCAAGCTCATTTTATTCTGTTAAACTTCACTGAACTGTGATACTTTCTGGTGAGGGGAAGCTGCGTACAGTATAATAGTCTACATTTTGGCAAGATAAGTTTAATGCCACACTAAGGAACATTTCATGAACCTCACTCGACACATTTACGGACACATTTAGCACATTTCTGATGCGCAGTTAAACATCTGAATAAAGTCCAGCGCTGGCCCTGAATGCGGTCTTGACACTAATGCAACGGTTTCCTGTTTGATCATCAGTTATTTTAAAACGTTTGAAAAGAAATGTCTGAGTTCAGTAAGAAGTATTAAGAAAGAAAACTTCTTGGATTATTCATTACTTTACCTCTAAACTGAAGCATGGGTTTAATGCTTGTACTGAAATAAGATGATCTGAATGAGATGCTAAAAAGTGTTTGTAATAAGAAGTATTTATCTTTTTTTGTGTATTTTCACCGTTTTAAAATAAGATTACTAATGGAACCAGCATAAAATATCTCGTTTTACTTAAAATTAGAAAAGACAAGCATTTTCAAACTTGAAATATGAACAGAACACAGAACACATAAAAATAAAGACAAGAAAAACATGTTTAAAAAGTAGCAAAACTAAAAGAAATACCTTACAGAAGTCTTACACATACGTGCCACTTAAATCTATCTAATATGTCCATTTTCAAATTAAATCTGAATGTCTTTTTCCATTTGTCTGATGTTTGTTTTATGACGATGACAGAGAAATGACACAGGAAGCTTGTAAATGTGTTTTTGATTAAGTTGTCTGTCACTTTAGCTTCATCTTGATCGAACTTGCATGAGCACTTTTTACAATCTAAAGACCGATAAGCGATTAGATGATTAGATCAGATTAATTTAAAAACAATAACCACTAGATTAATCCAATAGTAAATCAATCATTAGTTGCAGGCCTGGTGTTCTTTGTAAATTGCTTTAGTGTAAAGAGGGTTTGTATCTGTGCTAACAATTTAGTCTGTAGCCCTATTGATTGTGATTTTGAGCAGATTCATAAACATAATTAACTTTCTTCTGCTTAAATTACTAATCACAATTTCATTTATTCCAAGCAATAATCCAATTTGTGTCCTTTTATTCATATTTGTATAACACCTGTTAGTCCTGTAGTTTTGGCCTCTTCAAACGTGCTCTGAAATACATTAATTCTTCATTTAGTTGTTCATATTTTGGTCTTCTCTCAAATGTTAATGCACCTGGATATGTTTAAAATGTGCAATCTTGTTATTAAAAGATATATTTCTAATCTAATAAGTTCCTAAATTCAAAACTGTATGTTCCCAGAATAGTTCAGCTATAGTTTTTGTTCTCGATAAAGTGGTTAACCTCTTCCTCCATTCATTAACACATCACCAGGAAACACAAAGGCATTCAAGCAGCGGTTAGTTTCCCCCTTTTCCGCTTCACCTGTTTGCAGTGATGTGTCACCAGAGGTTTCTATGGCGACTTCTACTTCCTGTCTCTGATATGTCACTTCCTGTCACCGTCAAAGCCTCTGCTGCCTTCAGGCTTTGAACGCAGCCCCACCTTTTCTCACAGGACACAGCGAGGCACAAAAGAGACCTCTGCTGGACAAAAAAGGAATTTTCTGGTAATAAATGTGGACTAATTAAGTGTTTAATTTTCTGTTTTTCAGGTCAGGTACCACGAGACTGAGAAGGGAAAATACCCGATGCCAAGTACCCCGGGTATGATTTTTTAATCCTCTGTACACAAACCTTCCCAATGGGCCCCTAATAAATAATTTTGTATATTTATTTATCCAGGCAAATTTAGTTATTGTTATTTTTTCATTCACAATTGCTAGATTATACACTGGTTTGTACATTAACAATAAGTAGAGGATTTAAGAGAACATCCTGTGTAGATTCCAGCTTTATTATGATACAATACTGTTTAGTTTTTGCAATAATTTGTAGGCAGATTTCACAAAAATCCTGAAACTTATTGTAACAATAAGGAAATACACTAACAGTAGATAATAATGACTATTTGCCCCCTGAAATGCACCATCACAGACTTTGGCCTTTTTAAATCAAGGCTTAAAACGTATTTATTCAGACTGGCTTTTAACATTCGGTAATGCAGTGACATTTTATTCTGTACACTTAGTTTCATTGATTATACTGTTGAATGCATTGTATTATGGATTTATCTTTTAAATTTTTATGTATTGGAAAGCACTTTGATCACCTTGAGTGTTGTAAAGGGCGATATAAATAATAGTTATAATAGTAATAGATAGTTTTATTTGTAAACAACTAATATTTTACTTTTTTAAAACGGTGATAGGGCTCTCAGATCTAATGCAGAATTGTATTTAATAGACTCTGAAGGCATTTACACTGCATTTTATTACAATGAATCAATACATTAAAGTGTAGAAAAATGCAGCTGAGTTAATAATTTGATAGAATCTGCATGTATTTTATGGACAAGAAATTATTTACTGAAAGTTGTTGACATTCATGTTGATATATAAAAAGATATACTTTAGAACATCCCAGTTTTTAATTTTAACAGCACTTAACGATGAAAGCCTGGTCTTAATAACTGCATTTAATTATAAGTGCCATCTCTTTTAGAAATTAGCATCTTCAGTATGAAAATGCTTTGTTGTTTGTTTACATATTGCATATATAATTGTGCCTATTCACTTTTAAATTCCTAGTTAGATGTTTCAGACCAGTGCTCGCCAAACATAAACTCAAGTTCACATGAAAAGACTAAAAATTAAGAATAAAAATGTGTGCGACAACAAAGCAAGAAGAGAACATGTGTTGTTTAAAGTGCATATGACTGGTTAGAGTTCACTGCAATGTAGTTTACATCATTTAAATAACATTTTGTTCCCTCATTTGACATTTTTGGTGAAGTTTATGGTTATTACATACTTGTTACATAGCAACCGTAAGGACCAAAGCTCATCTAATTTACATAATAGTTCTAATTCGTCAAATGAAAAGATCATTGTTTTGTTAAATTAATGTGACACTGTTAGAAAAATGTGTTCTTTGTGTGTAAATTGTCCCTGGATGAAAGTTTGTGTTTTAATGTGAAAAATAGAAGAATACATTGCCTAATTTTCAACTTTTTTCACAAACTGCCACTTGACTTTGACAAATATTTACCACATGTGCAATGTAATGATTAGAAAAAGCATTAAAAAAACCTGTCATTTGCACTTAAAAGATCATTTTCAGTTAATTATTTGAAGTATAAAACCTCAAACGAAAAGGTGCAACTAGCCATTTCACCATAAAGCAAGCTACTATATTGTTGGACACTTGAAAATGCCTATTCTGTCCTTTCATAAACCAGCGGCGCTTGTTTTTTCTGTGCTAAACATGTGCTGTAAATCTTATGCAGTATCAGTATGTCTCGGATAGGTGAGGATTCAAACTGAGCTGCTGTTTTTGTCTTCTTCCAAATACTGAGGAGCTTTGTCTTGGAGGTTGTGTAACTAGAAATTAATGCATGCAAGTTTTAGCTTGTTTTCAATACCCGTGAGAAAGAAAAACGGTTCAAAAATGCACACCAGAGGCACATGTCCATACATTCATTCACAAAATTTAAGAAGCAGAACTCAGACTCGGTTCACTGTCTTATTTCAACTTTTAATTGCAATTCTGATCTTTTTAATGACACAATCTAAATAAGGTAATAAGTGCTTGAATTAATAAATATTTATGTTGATTTGAGGATATTCTGACTGCATTTAAATAAGATTTGTCAATGGAACAAGCATAAAATGTCTTACTTTACTTAAAGACAAATACAAGCATTTTGTCACATCAAATGGCTTGTTCCATTGGCAATTCTAATTTTGAGATAGTAAAAATGTACTGAAATTAAGATAAATATTACGTTATTCAAGCATTTATTTGCCCAATATGTTAATTTTATTTTAGATTATAATAATGCAGTTTCAGGCACATTTGGTTGTGCTAAACAATAAATAACGATTAATAAAAGAAGTAAATGTCATTGGCTGAGAGTTCACACTTTACTGAAATGGTTAGATCCACTTGTCAATCACTCAGAGCCTGAGGTTGACCAACAGGGGGCGTAGGTGGGGAAAAGTGCATAGAGCTGCGCTAACTAAAAAAACTGAAACACCAAAAAAAAGCAGATGATCACATGGATCTGCTCACTGTATTTATCACCGTATCACCCAGCCCTAGTTGATCTTGATATTTTCTGTAGCGATATATCACCGTTCAAAATGTGTTATTAGTCATTGTGATCTAATATTCTTTCTCTCTTCTCAGACAACCAGCCGGGCTCTGCTCCCCTCCAGAACTACTACCACGAGCCACAGCCATCGCGTGTCCCTGACCGCGCCGTGGAGCGTGCGCCCGAGCGCGCCCCTGAGCCCGCCGCTTCTGCCGGGGTGAGTCCTCATCCATCCTGTTCTATTGTTTTCATGCTTTGAATTAGGGTTGTAGGGCTGCACAATTAATCAAAATCACTGTTTGAAGGGGCGCAATTGGCAAATCGCAAATAATAATTTCCTCCACAAACGACAAAATAATCTGTTTTATTCTGCACACTATCTTGTTAATTCCTGATCTCATCACATTTCGGTTGCATCTGGTTAGTATTTGAAAGACCATTAGGAATAGAGAGAGCCACAGTGAGACTGTTGTGGCTCTCGGGGCTATTCAACTTTATTTTACTAAGTACATTGCCAAGTTAATCAGGTCTAAACCAGGTTTAAACCAGGTCTAAATTGGGACTAAACCAGGTCTAAACCAATAACAGGAGATACAATATTTTCTGTATTTTTGGAAGATGGGTTAAGGGCCGGATCATAACCCTTTGAGGGTCTGATTTGCCCCTGGGCCTTAAGTTGAATAGCCTTGGGCTAGTAAACCAAGACACTTCACACTCCATGTCTGATAGAAATGTGAGAGTGTTATTTTGGAAAAGCGCTATATGAGACTGAGCATATTATATCTATATAAGTCTGTTTGACATGTTTTTCTAATTATGACTTTAGTGGAGGACACTTTTGTTAAATATTGATCATAGTTTTTTTTTTGAAAGATAAAAGTTTGAAATTACAGGGAGTAGTACTTAGTTTTAAAACTGAATCTCTCTGTGATGTCATCTAAAGGCGACGTACCACTGAACTACAGCAACTGAAATATTTTTCTGACATTTTAAACCATCATGGAACAAAATAAAGCCATTGTCAGGTATTATTTATTGTGAATTCCTAAATATTGTTTAATGTTTATGGATTTTGGCCCTTGTTTACAGTATGGTTGCTAGGTAACAGTTGTGGAATTACCTCAACCAGGAAGTAACATCATAAACATTACAAAAACTGTCAAACTGGGACAAGTAGGCAAAATACTTAGTAAATGTCAAATATAATCACTACGTTTTAGTGAAATGTGCAGTCAAACCTGTCATAAAAACTTAAAGGTGATTTCATTTCCCTTTGCTTCAGAAACGATACCGAGCGCTATACGACTACTCCGCTGCCGACGATGACGAGGTTTCTTTTATGGACGGCGACGTGATCGTGGGCGCGCAGCAGATCGACGATGGCTGGATGCACGGCTGTGTGGAGCGCACCGGCCAAGTGGGCATGCTCCCCTCCAACTACGTGGAGCTGATCTGAGCCGCGAAGAGGATAACGAAAAGCGAGAGAGAGAGAGAGAGTCTAGAGGAGGGAGGGAGGGAGAGAAGTAAAGAAAAAACGCCCAGTGCCATCTCATCTTAATCTTAACGCCGCTTTCTATTGATTTTTATACCGTTTCTTTAGTGTCTTTTCTTCTCCTTTCCTGCCCGCTCCCATCTGCCCTGCTCACCCCCATCCACCTTAAATTCGAATGTCTTTGTCTGCCTGCCACTTCTGTCTGTGAGTGCCGTCTCAAGTATGGACAAAAGGCATCCCGTACATCTTTTATTCTGTGTTTAAATTAACCGATCATTGCTTTGTGGAACCTGCAGCGCTCATCCCTTGCACTTAAAACAAAACTACGGTTCATATTATAACAAATTCAATTCAAATGTCATGCAATTCTTTTAGATACTGGTGTGTGCAAATAGTTTAAGCTGGTTGGAAGACTTAAGAGTTGCTTGGTGCTTAAAGCTGGGGTACTTGATTTTCACACTGCGAAACCTGAAGTACCTTTTTAACTCTGTGTAACTGAACCCTGTGGCACATTGTTCATATTCAAACGCATTCATTTTTGGGCTCTTGCACGGCTTTAAAACTGCTTTTTTCAGACGATGAAGTAAAACTAGGGTGGTCCGCCCAAGCACAGCCAATCAGAGCGCTGTTTTCAGCTCTTGACAAGACAGAAAATACTTTATTGTTAGATGCAGACGGCGTGCAACAGTCTAATTTGTGTCACAATGTGCTGCTTTTACAATAAACTCGTGGTGGAAAAAACAACATTGACTCATTTTCTAAATTAAAGCCAGGTACCCCAGCTTTAAAGATTATATCAAATACACATTATTTCACGATGAGCAATTATTAATTCACCTCATAAGCCTATTTTTAGACGCTGAGAGGATGACGGGGCATGCACAATTAAACATATTAGAAATCACATTTTGAAATGCCCTTTTAAACTAATTACATGTGCAAGTTTAGTACAATATCAATTTAAATGCAAATTCTTTGGGCTTTAGCTGCTCTTATTTCAAAACAGTTTGTACTTTAAGCATCAACTGAATTCTTCAACTTGCATTTGGATAAATTAAGAACATTGCACCGTAATTTTAAAGCATTCTTATCTACTCGCTTAAAAACATCTGCACAATTCTAAAAGGACATACTTCACGTCTACATTTTGCAACACAAACTTGGCCAGACTGGAAACAACAACAACAACAAAGTGTAGAAACTCAAAGATGTATTAACCTTAGCTTAACTTGTATACATTCCTTTTTAATATGTTCTCTTCAATAATAAGCCACTTCAATATAATTCAAGAGTTTTTAATATATTTATATGTGGACAAATAGAAGTTCAGCACTGCATTGTGGGTTGTAAAACTGGAATTGTAGCGTCGCAGGAGAGCACTTCCTGTAGCTAACAAGAGGCATCAGGGACAAGTTTGAGGGGACGCGGTCAGTCCACCTTAAACAGCCTCACTGGAAATTCCACCTTAAGTTAGTGCGGATATAGCTACAATCTTTTATTCCTGTCTTTGCCGCCTGGATGCCTTCAGTTTTAGACAGAAAAAAAATAGTAGAAATTGTTGATCGGTGATGGACGCAACTTCCTATTCCACATAAACTATTCACTGTCCATTTTAAAGTTACACTTGTTCTCGTTTTAAAAGGTTTAGTTGCCAAGTTTTTCGCTGATTCGTGTTCATTTCTGTGATCCCTGGTTTCAATTTGAGTTCATTTCTGCTACGACTTGCCTGGTTAGTTAGTTTTTTACGTTTAGAAGCGCTAGAACAAGTGTATCTGATAAAATGATTACAGATTGTAAATGTTGTGTATAAAGGACAAGGCCAAGCACAACTCGATATTGTAGTCTTTAATTGTTTTTCTGCAATTCAACATTCCTCTCTTGATTTCTTGAGACGTGGGTTCGAATCTTCGCTGTGACTTTTATTTCGTTACTCCATGTAGGTTCTGTTCCCTACACCTTTTGCTTGTCGTATTTTAAAACGAAAGAATTGCCAGCAACCGTGTCGAAAAATATGTTCTTAGACACAGTATTAACAAATAATAACAAACGTGTAGCTCGAGTCGAAGCTAGCGCCAAATAATGTCTTCAAAACTAAAATTTCAATTTTATCGGTGGTCGCTGAAATGCAAAGACGGTTGCAAAGTTTAGCGTTTGTTTTGCTGGCAATTTCACAGAAGTGCTGTATTGTTCATGATTTTGATGCCGCAATTCTGTGAGTAAAAATATTTCACTTTTAAATAACTTTAAATAACATAGTGGTGTAAATATCGCACTCGTCCTGGCCATACAAGTCGATGTCTTTTGGCTTACGGGCGTCAAATCTCTAGCTTTCTTCATTAAAAAAAATAAATCTTGGCTCTCACGATGTAGCTAGATGACTTTGTACAATTATATGTATCATAATGATGAGTTAGGGGAATTATTTTACTGGTCATGGTGCTCTGGGAAGTGGCTGCCTGCGAAAAAAAAAAGCGGTTCCAATATTTTTGTGAATGAATAAGGGTCGAAGGCGATGGAATTTTTGTTTTTTAAAGGATGCATAAAAACATCAGTGTGGCGCAAGTTAAGTGTTCATAAAAAATGCAACTTTATAATGTAACGAATCGTAGAAAATGAATTTTTTGAAAGCGTTTTGGCGAAATCGACTGCCAAACTCGATGAAAGAACTTACTGTGTGTGTATGCCTGTATCGTTAACCTTTTTATCGAGAAAAAAAAAATGCAAAGCTAGATCATATCGCTGTTTTTGATGGGTAGTTTCGCGATTACCACTCGAAACGAACGTCTCCAAATCCAAAATGTTACTTGTCTGTTTGTGGGTCGTTGGATGAAATGAAAGTGACAAAAGGCAGCCAAGATTGTACGGTTTTTGTCGGGAGTTTGAAAAGCTATCGTAGCTTCGTTAAGGCAGGGCAAGTTGTATGTTTTGACCTAAAAAATAGTCAGGATATAACACTTTTTTCACCAAATATCGCCGTCTACTGAAGTACAACGCCATCTCATAACCGCTGTCCCTTCATTGTCCAATTCTGTCCTGTCTCTCTCATCCTTCTCCCTTTCGAACATCACTGTAAACTCCTTGTCCGATCATGAACTAAAAAGAAAATAATCCCTTGCATCCATCAATGAAACTGGTTTAAAATTGTAGACTTTGCTGAGAAAATGTAATCCAGTTTTTGTGCATTCCATTTTAATTTCTTTTTTGATATATATTTTTGTTTTTTAAATGAAATAGATGACCATAACATGCATACCGAGGAAATAAACTCAAACAGAACAGAACATATGCATAACGGACCTGGTCTGATCTCCTGTCGCCGTGTTACATCAAATTGTACTTATGATTCTGCAGATTCAATAAAATGTCATTTTTCTCACACTGTGGTCTTCGCTTTACTCAGGAAATTGTATAAATGGAAGATTATTTGTTTCATTGGATTTTGAACTTCAAATATTGTCTGATTTCCAACTTTTTAATCTTGAAAAAACACGTTTGAGTTGTTTTCATTCTAAATTTCTCTCATTAAACTTGTCATAGTTTTTCAAGTTGTCAAATTCAACAGTTTAAATCCAGAGTTTAAAATTCACAGCAAAGATTCAAGATGCTCAGATTGACAATCACTAATGCCTTGCTTTGCTAAATTCTCTGCAGATTTTCTAATTCTTTCTGTTGAAAATGAGAAGAAGAAGAAGAAGAAGAATTTTTATTTATAGAGCGCTTTTCCACCTAATAGGCACCCAAAGCGCGTGAGGGATGCGCTGAATTTTGAATTTTTTAACTGACAAAAACAAAAAGAAAATGTATACTGTCAATGTATGCGACGGAAATTCAGAGTATGAGAAATTCAAACATGTTTTTTCATGGTTTAGTGAGACATTTGCAACCATTTAAAATTCAATATCTGATGGATTTATAACACTGGTCTGCCCTGCTATGGGAATACACCTATTTTAAAGTTGCACTATATTACCTCTTTAGATAGAAAGTCTGCCACCCGCTTAGAAGGTTTGCATTGCATAGAATGTTCCGCAGTGGCATTACACGTTTCAATCTACATTGAGACAAGCAAGTGGCACCAGACCAAATCAGATCTGTGAAGATGTGGCTCTGCTCACAGTAACAATGCACATGTTTTGAGATATTTTTAAGCAACAAAAGCACCTGGAATGCGAGACGTATCAATTTAAAGCTACAATTTGGAACATTGTCTTGCAAATGATCAAAATATGTGCATTTTTTTTTACATTTAGGTAATAAATCATAGCCTACCTTAATACAATATAAGGATGGCTTGAGGATGGTGTTCATTAGCCCTGTAGAGTTTATTAAAGACAGTGTTTTGTTTTGTTTTTTATTGAAAAGCAATATAGTAAAATATAATAAGCCATACTGGTTACAAATCACATTGTAAAGTAATTGAAGCAGTATTTTTGTCCAAATATACTGCGAGGGTATTGTTTTACCAAGTGTTCTAATGTAGTCTATATTGGTCCTTCTCTAAAACGCATCAAAGATTTAGACGAGTGCAAATGCTTTGTTCTGCACTTTTCTGTTTCTATAAAAACTAAACGGTGGATAATAACATTGTTTTCGTGTTGAACGTCCATATTTTAAAGCCTAGCTTTGCACAGCTCTAATATTTCTTAACCCTTTATACTGATTATTCTCGTATTTTCGCTGGAGGGGCTGGGATGGGCGAGGCGTGCGTCCTTACGTAAACTCCCGAGTGTTTCCGATCCGCTCCGATCCGCTGCACCGGCCGTGGCTCCGTCTGCACCGACACGGTCTCCATCATGGTGGACATTTTGATGTTGATGTTCTTCGCCATCATGGGCCTGGTTTTCCTCTCTTACATCATCTACATGCTATGAAGACGAAGACATGATGAAGAGCCGTGGTCCCGAGCCCCCCGGAGCGACCGCGCGCCGCGGGGAGGTGCGCTTCCGTGTCCCGCATCCCTGGCTGCCATCATGGACAGCGGTGAGTGCGCACGGGGCACTGGAAACATGCGACTAAGACTGCTTTGGCGACTGCACAAACGGATTATTATTAAAGGGAAAAGATTAAAAGAATGTGCGGAAATTGCTGTTATATTAAATTACATTTGAAGGCTTTTTCCTTATATAACATTTTAGGATATTGGATTAAGTATTTGTTGTAGCTATAGCCTAATGACCAAACACCAAAATTGTTGCACAAATGACAAACGATTTAGTCTAGAGTTGTGCAGAAATTGAATATTATTTTGCACGACAGGGGGCTGTATCAATAACATCAAACTACGGAGCAAATTAAATACATTTAAGCTACATTATTATTATAAATTCACAAAATTTAAGAGACTAAAACTGCTCTGGCTACAGCACAAACAAATGATTACATTATGTTTTATGGCTTTATCTGGGACTAAGCTTTTCCCATAACATTAAGGATATTGTTTTAATACAGTTATAGCTATAGCCTGATGATTAAACACCTAAATTATTGCGCAAATAACATGATTTAGATTTGTGCTGAAATGCAATATTATTTTGCACAATAAAGGGCACAAGAAACAATAACATCAAACTACGGAGCAAATAAAATGCATTTAAGCTACATTATGCATTTGAATGTGAAGGCTTTACCAAAAAAATCCTCATTTACACCGGTACCTAATTGTGACTATACTAATAAATGACATGTCAAGAAAAATAACACTAAACAACACCCTATCGTTCCAAAACTTAATAAATTCACAAAATTTCAGAGACTAAAACTGCTCTGGCTGCAGCCCAAACTAATTAATAATAAATAAAGTATCTTAAAAGAATGTACAGAGATTGTTGTTATATCGGATTACATTTTAAGGCTTAGTCTGTGACAATTTTCCCATAACATTAAAGATATTGTTGTAATACAGTTATAGCTATAGCCTGATGATTAAATACCAAAATTGTTGCGCAAATTACAAACGATTTAGTCTAAAGTTGTGCAGAAATTGAATATTATTTTGCACGACAGGGGGCTGTTTCAATAACATCAAACTACGGAGCAAATTAAATACATTTCAGATACATTATGCAGTTGAATGTGAAGCCTTTAGTGACTATACTAATAAATGAATGTCACGAAAAATAACACTAAACAACACCGTATCACTCCAACTAAAACTGAAACTCACCTTATTCTGGAAGTTGCCGTGGGCGCCGCATCTTTTTTCCGTTGTATTAGTTTACACAGAGCAGACAAGTGCAACAGAAAATAAGTTCTACATGGACTACAAAGCTGTTTTCAGACCGCCCAGGAAATTGGTGCATTGTGACTTGTGGTTGCACGTGTACATTAAACATTTTACACAATTCAATCAAATTTATATATTGCTTTAGCGGCGAAACTTTTCCCTTGTTCACCTTTTACGTGAACGGAGTTTTTGTCCAACCGGAAGTGCGTTTACAACAGAAGTTCGTATCTGTGGTAAAAAGACAGAGGGCAGAATAAGGTGAACAGGGCCAAACAGTTTTTTGATCGCGTTAAATCTGATTTATCATGGAATTTATATCTGTTGAATCCTGCCTCTTCAATTAAACATCAGAAACAGAATCTGCAACTTTGAATATTGATTTTAAGCACATTCACCTCAGACACATGTCCTCACAGCTATAGTCAAACAGTGAATCTAAAATTGCTACCACAAGTTTTATGCTGTCAATAGCACAACATTTTTGGCAATAAAGGTTCTGAGTGCGTTTATGTGTTTCCCTCCAGGGAGAAGAGCTGAGCCGCGTTGCGATGTGACCTGGACTCACCTGAGATCAACAAACTCCAGGACAAAAACATGAGCTGAAGCCAAATGTTCTGCTTCCCCTTTTTCTATCATTTATCCACCCTTTGTCATTACACCCGTCACAGTGTTGGCTTTTTCACTGTGAAGAGCGACAAAAGTTTTATGTTATCATTTTGTCCATTTCTTTTCAAAGAGTGGAGCACAATTTGCCTTTTAATAATAGCACTACAAACATGTGTCTTGTACAGCATTTGTGGCCAATATCTTTCTGTTTTGTTTTCAAATCAGGCCTATATAATATCAAGTGTGCATTTTGTCTCTCCTCAATGTTTCTATCATGTGTTGCCAATATTTTCTTATCTCTTATGGCAATCAGGGTTCCTCATATGTCAAAGGGGAATGAATCACAGTATCACATCTGCCACCAAAACTATTTAAATGGCTGTAACTGGTAACTAAGCAAACGACAACAGTGTTAAATAATATAAATCTAACTCTATCCACATATGTGTTTCTGTTATAACACCACCAGACCTCAAATGTTTTATTAAATAAGAGACATGTTTACGGATGCACTAATTGTTGCAGTATTTAATTACTATATGGCTTAATAAAGATTTCGGTATATTTACTTTCTCGTCATCCTTATTATTGTCTGTTTTTGTCGATTTTGGGCCATCAAATTCCTGTAAATATACATTTTTAAAGGTGGTATTGAATTATTCACTATTTTAAGTGATCAAATTGTATCCACTTGTTAATTGCTACACAGCATTGTAGAAACAGACACTTAATTGATCCTGTGGGAAATCTACTGCAGATCTAGCAGGAGTATTGAAAACAGGGACAAATATACTTTTATAGCTGTTATCAATGACTTTACAGAAGCCTATTGTGATACAGAACCAGAGGTGGCGCGGTAGCAAAAGCTTGTCTGTCCCTTGAGGATGAACTGATTGGCAGAAGTTAGCCTTTTGTTATGCTGCTTCCACAGCTTGGAATTCTCTCCTTTGCTTCTAAATGTAGTTCAGTTTTAGTCTTTATACAATGTCTCTTGTGGTCATCTTTGAAAGAGATTTCAATCTTATTTGGTTGAGTAAAGTTACTTGAGTAAATGTAAGTATTACCCACCACCTGTGGTCAGGCTTCACATTATTCGTTCAATGTGAGAAGTACTGGTGCATAAACATCATGCATTTCTCAAGTAAGTCTTGTCTTATCAAATACTTCTTTGCATTAGGCTTCACTTTAATTGGCTGTATACTTGTTTTTCCCTGGAATGTTCCACAGTATGATATTAAACTGACCCATCTCCACAAGTGACATGTCATGATCTGAAGTGCGAAGTCCACTCACAAAGAGAATTAATGTATATTTTCCAAGGTAATTATTTATCAATAGACTTTGATTGCTATACTATGGAACATTTCAACCCAAGCAAGCGATCAAATCTGACAAAACTGCCTTTACCTGGCCAAAGTAGTAGCCATTACATATATTTTTTGCCTGTGTAACAAAGCTTGATTAACCCCTTAAAGTGGTAATTTTTGATAATATTTGTCAAACAATATATAAGTTATAGTGCCGTGTATGAGAAACACTTGAGGTGGTGATTCAGGGCTGTCTGTAGTGCCATAACGGGTGGTCGCCTGTGCCCCTCACTGCAGGCGTCCCAGCTGAGCTCCTCCACTGCTGTTTGAAGTGTCACCCAATTAACTTTCTCCTATTCTCTTTACACAAAAATTAGCTTCATCAATTGCTCATCAGATAGAAAGAATCTTTACATTAAAACATAATAAATATGTATTGCCTATTTAAAACAAAACAAAAAACAAAACACAAAAAATGCCATAGGTTTGCTGCAGTGCTTCATGGATCCAGCAGATGGTGCTGTTTACCTTCTTAGAGCTGATGTCATTTCTGGCGTTTGGACCTGAAGAAGCAACTGTCCAGGTCGAAGGAAAAACAGGTATCGTGTTTTTAAAATGTACACTTTTCACAGCAGCCTACTACACTTTTACGAACTTATATAAACTTGCATTTTAATTAACACGCATTTTATGAATTTGAACGTTGTTTTTGTTTTTTAAACAACGTGACTTTTTTAGCCTCTTACTTGTGATATTTTTTAGCTCAAGGCTGAATCCGTCTGTCCAGAAGCAGATGACATATTGGTAAGATCTTTTATTATTTTACTATAAATCCATTGCCCATAATTCGAAAGTACGATGTTCTTAAAGAAGCAATATGTAACTTTTTTGCGGCCTCTTCTGCCACCTGCTTGTGACCATGGAAATGTTGTTGCTTTGATCATATTGCTCCACAGAAATACATTTAACACGTCAATCTAACATTTTTTTCATTTACCAATGTTATTTTTCTTGCTCAAAAAATTAAAAACCCCTTGAGAAATAGGCATTCTTTATGTGAACAAGCTCGCCTCTCCACAGATCTGTCCTGTAACATGACCTGGAGGTGCCGCTTGTCTACATGGAGATAGATAAGGTCATATAGTTTAATGCCAGAAAGCGCAATTTGAATCTTGCACAGTGTCAGTGTCAATAATATACAATACAGGCTAATCATTTTCGATAAAGTAATCAATTTAAAACAAAAAAAATCTGTCCCTTTAAAGTCGGTCCCTGTCTTTTGCTGCTGCTCGTCTAAAGTTTCTGCCTCGTGCGCTGACAGGACCACTCTGGGAAATAATCAGAATTCCTTTGCTGATAGTTTAATCTCTCCCTGTTACAAAACACCGGCTGTTCTTCTGTCCACAGCCACCGGCGAACATTGCACTTCAATTTACATTTTGTAGCTGGACCCACAGTGAGTTTAAGAACAGCAATTACAGCCAAAGAAAAACAATTACATTTACACAGTGAGTCTGCACAAACAGATTGATGTAACATGCCACTGTGTAAGATTTCAGCCAAAAAATATACTTAAAATAACGGCATAAACTGACCTGTCTCTATGGAGAATGTTCCATAGTTTGGGTTTAACTTTTTATCGCTATGGAAACAGCTGGAAACACGCCCTCTACCAGGAATACGTGGTGCTGAGTGGCATTTCTGACCAACCTATTTGTATATTCACATGTTCCAGTTTCTTGATAATATAATGTTGGATCATACTATTATGGATTAATTAAAGGTGGAGGATCTGCTACCTGCCTCTCTTCATGGAGATATTACTGCTTTGCCTGAAATGTTCCACAGTAAGGCATTACACTTAAAGCCTACCCATGCTTTAGAAGACGCAGGAAGTTTGCTCTTGCACCTTGGGCTGCAAGAATGAAATGACGTCATGCTGTTTGGAGTTCTTGCAGCTTGTTCACACATCTGCTGAATTGGTTGGATTTTCAAAGTGGGCATTGTAAATCTGTTTCTCTTTTGTGAAATTAAGATAAATAACAAATGATAATACCGTTCGATTAGCATCTAACAATAATGAAAACATACTTGTGTCCAACACCAACAGAAGTATTTGTTCTTTCAGCCTCAAGAAGAAGAACAAACGTCTTGTATTTTATCACATATGAATTGGGCTTTAACTATCTCCATGGAGACAAGCAAGAGACACCACCAGGTGAAGTTACAGGTCAGATCTGTGGAAAGGTGTTCTGCTCACAGTAAGATTGCATGTTTTTCAAGGTATTTTGTGCATAAAATTAATTCTTCCAATGAATCAATTAGTTGTTAAGAACGCAAAAAGCCAACAAATATCAGATTTTATAATATTTAACTGAAGCTAAAAATGCTGCTTGACAACATCTTCACAGAGTATACTTAAATAGCTTTTTCTATGAAAACACTTAAATCTACATATTTCTTGTGTCATTTTATGGCAATTCCTGCTCCATCTGAGTGATAACACACATACAGTAAGACAAGCGTTTACGTTGCATATAGTTAAAAAAAAAAAAAAATTTGATTTTCAAATTGGTTGATCATTGCTTAATTAATTGATTAGTTGCGATTAAACGATACATTTTTTTTTAGCCCCAAACTAAATGTATGCAAGATAGAAAAGTTTAATGCCAGACTGGGTGCGTTCAGACTTGCTCATTCACCACATCAAAATTGAAACTAAACCAGGACTAAACTCGAAACTAAACCTGGACTAGACTAGGACAAAAGGAGCTAGAACAGGACCAAAACAAGTCCAAATCAGGTTTAAAATGGGTTAAATTTAGGACAAAGTGTGAATGCATTCATTGTTTAACATTCCAGCATCTCCACCCAACAAGCAGGCGACATACTCTCCACCAGAAAAGTTCCATAGTGCACCTTTAAGTCACAGTAAGTCATTCCAGGTGCTCTATTGTTCCTCTGTCGTTGGGTTTCCTCTTGCAGAGTATTTTGGGGAGAGACCACAATCCATGACAAAGATGCCTTTAAAAGGAAATATCTAAACCACAAACGTACTTTTACTGGACAAACGCCAGATATTTCTAAACCGATTTCGTTCATCTGTATTTGCTTCAAACATTGGAAATCATGACAAATGTTCACTATGGGACAATGGTATGGCCAGATGTTTCCAATGCAAGCAGCGATAAATAATGAAAGTGAAGATAAAGCAGAACTTTGTCTTTCAAAATATCTTTTCTTTTGGGTAATATTTCAGCAAAGGGGTCAAATTATTGGTCGCTCAAACATATTTTAGGCTCAGAAGCAGAGTAACTCAACACATAATAACTTTGGGAATGCACTGAACATACCAAAGCGCTGACTTACAGCACAATTAAGTGAGCTCTGAAAAGTGATGTTAGCTGAAGTGTTTAATAAATATCTAACTTTTATTGTTTTATTTCAGAAATTGTAATTGACAAATGTGCTCTCTCTCTCTGTGGAAACAAAAGTGTGGAGTGTAATTTGAGAAAGCGTTAAAAAGAAATGTTTTTAAAGGCTGGTTATGTTCATGATTTAGTTCTTGTTTAAAATGTGTTTTTTGTTTTGTTTTTTTATATTATAATCTATCCCTTAGTCCTGATATAGACCATTTTAATATTGGGTTTAGACTAGGATTGTACTCGACAAGTCATTCATTAAGTCGATATATCAGTCGATGTACTTTGACCAAGTTTTTCATAGAATTTCTTGCACAGTTAAAAAATGAATGAATGCAATTGCCAAATCGTAAAGGCTGCAATTTTTGAAGTGCAATAATTTCCTTCACAAACAACAAAAATATCCTGTTTTGTTGTTTGTTTGCTGTATAAAAACTGCTAACTCTGTAGTTTAGATTAGTTAAAACATGTTCTGAAACAAGCAACAAAAAACGCGACACAAACGCGACTAAGGGACAAAAACGCAACTGAAAGTGACAAAAATGCAAATAAAAGTGAACAAAAAGCTACTGAAAGTGACATAAACGCTACTTAAATTGACAAAATGTGACAAAAAGTGACAAAAACTATACTTAAAGCAACAAAACGTGCCAAAAACAATATTCAAATAGACAAACCGTGACAAAACGCGACAAAAACGATACTTAAAGTGACAAAAACGTGCCAAAAACAATATTCAAATAGACAAAAACGTGACAAAAAGTGACAAAACCATTCCTAAACACGTGTTCGTTTATCAGTTCATATTTCAGTCTTTTTGCCAATTCTCTTGATTGTATTTAAAATGTGAACTTTGAACAAAATCTCCATTATTAAAACATACAGTAAATCGCGAATCCAACTGCAATCGCAATACTACTCAAAAAATAAATAAATAAAATTGCAATTCGATATCTTTCCCAAATCGTGCAGCTCTAATTTTTCCTATAAACATATGTTCTCCACCTCTACAAAACTCTACAGTATTTATAGCTACACAAGCCTATCCCAACTGTAAATATTCCTTATAATGAACAGTGCACCGTGACCCGTGACACAAATATGAGCCGTTTGTAAAGTGTCAACTCCTCTTTGCACCTGTAACCTCCAGTAACCTCCGCTCGAATCCCAGTGACACCCACCTGAGGGGCGGAGCGTAAATCAGCACGGGACGATAACACAAAACACGCAGGGAAAGAGGTCAAAGACAGAGCAAATAAAGAAAAGCGGGCAATAAATAGGCGTGTCATAGTGGTTCGGGTTGGATTTGTGTGAAAAAAGGGTGGAGGAAGAGGCTCGGTGTGGGTTAAACGTGGCCTTCAGAGCTGGTTGTGGTTCCTGTTGTTTTCGGTGGGAGTTTCCCTGAGTGTGAACTGAGAGGGAAACTGCAGAGGATGTCTTTTTCCTGAACAACTATAATGCCGGGTTTTTTTTACTCTTGACTGTCTGTTTTATTTGCATGTTTAATTGTTTATGATGCTAAGTGGAAATGAAAAGAGCTAATATTTGGGGCGTGCTGAAGATTGTCAGTGCCTTTACCCTTAATTCACCTTTCTCTCTCGCTATTTATATTTATTACGGTTGTCAAATGTATACAAAAAATCAGATACTTATCCTGAAATTAGATACTCGTTTTAGCAAGTATGATACAAAAAAAGGACAAATAATTTTCCTTTTCCTGAACAGTTTTCCTGAAAGATTCAGAGCTACAATAAGACTACATGGTAACATGAATAAATTACTATTATTTTGGGTTGAAAATTATATTAATTTGTCTAAAAAAAGCATCGACCGCCAATTCCTAAGTATTAGAATCAGGTTTAAAATTACACTAAACACTAATGACTATATATAACTTCAACCATTTTATGCAACATATATTTTACTTTTCTTGATTGCAACTTGAGAAGTCTGTACAGTAATCCTTCATGGATATTTATTGCTGTGGCAGGACTTTTATTTAGTTTCAAAATGTTGCTTAAAAGATTTGATAACTTTCTTTTTCTTTATGTGTTGTTACAGCAAACTATCTCTCTCCAACTGAGCAGGTAAGAACAAAAAAGTTAAAACTTAAAGGAACTTTAAGTGGCAAGAAATGGACTGTATTTGGAAAGGAACATTGTTGACCAATCCTGTTGACCAGTCTAAATGTTCTTATCTTATTTTCTGAGAAAGACACAAGTAGGGCTGCAACTAATGATAATTTTAGTACTTTATTCCATTTCTATTAGTCAGCTTGTCAAATGATTATTTCTATTGTATTTTGAGACATTTTCAACCAAAAAGGGTTTATAGATGGTGCCTGATGGCTTCTAGATAGAGAATAGTTACAAAAAAAAATAGCATTGATGAAAATCAGCCATTTTAAATTCGGTTTTTACATTTTTATTTAATAATGGCACCGTCTTTGTTATAAAAGGTATATTTGGATGTAGTGAGACTGTCAAGTCCAGAAAACGATTATAGTTATTTTTGTAGTAAACTAGTCACAATTATTCTGATTAATCAGTGCAGCCACAAGTATCATGTTTTCACATTAAAGCCCTTTATTTGTCTTAACTTCATCCTTACATTAGTGCAATTAAGTTGGCCCGTGTTTCATTTGCTATTATTGCACGTATTCATTTGTTATTTACTTATCATTTTCAGCTCTGCTTTGAATTTCTTACTTTGAAATATGGGTCAAACACTCCTCGTACTTGAACTTTGAGGACGCCAGTCTGTTTACTGCTGCTCCCAGTCAAGACTACACGTCCCAGCATGCCCCCCTGCGTCTTCACACTCCCACAATAAGACACATACACAGAACGAGGCATCGGACGGGGGCCATAATAAATCCTCTCCAGCCAATCACCTCCTGACCTGGGCTCTGTTGTCAATGGTAACTGAGGTTTTCAGGTTGGACAGCTGGTGGAGGGTCTGTCAGAGCTCCGCCGGGCGTCACATGGGCTCCGGTCGACCAATCGCATCGCTCCTGCTTCGCTATTGGCTGTCCGCGGGCGGGGGGGCTCTGTCTGTGTGCGTCGCTGCAGCAGGAGAGAGGGAGGGAGGGGGGAGGGGAGATTTGGGAGGGAGGGGTCCGGGCGAGGGGCCAGCTTTACACAGGCGCTTGAGAACAAGAAGCGGGAGTCTCCTTCTCTGCCTCCCTCCCTCTCTCCCTCTTCTGTTTCTCTCTCTTCTGTGTCTCATCAAGAAGATATCCAAGCGCCCACTAAAAACACAACTATTTCTCTCATCTAGGACCATGCCAGCGCTGCACCGGGACTTGGAAAACACCGGATAGCTCTGTTCCTGTGGATGTATGAAACTGTCAAATTGGGATCTACGTCAGGAAGAAGAAGCAGCGTGTGTGGACCATGCCTTCTGCTGCTGCTGCTTCTCTGACGTGAGGACAGCCGGCTTTTACTACTTCTTCTACCGCTTCTTCTTCCTCTTCTTCTTCTTTGCGATTTGGGACGAGGAGACACGGGGAGGAAAGGTCACAGCGCAACGAGGAAGCTGAACATCCAGTGCCATGACCGGGATGAAGAGGAGAGAGGAGGCTGTCTGCTAGAATGGACCAGGTAAGGACACGAGACGAGACGCACAAGCTTTTCGAGGACACGCATCGTTCATTCATTTGTGTTTCCAGCCAGCGAAAACAAACAAACAAGCATGCCTCGCACACACGCTCACGCCTCGTACCACAGGGTGTGTTTTTCACTATGTACCGGTGGAATAGGTTGGGTGGGAGCAGCCAGGCAGGGGGAGGGGGACAGACTGCCGGCAAGTGCAAACCTCCAGAGACGTGACACAGCCCAAAACATCACCTCTTAAGTCTGATTATGACCGACTACAGAGATGCCGTGGGGAAATTGGGAGAAAGGGTGAAAGCAGAAGGGGTGTGGTTGGAGTGAAATGGCTTGTCGGGCTAATTTACGCTCAGATACGTGTAGTTTGAGGTCCTTAACGTCGTGGCTAAATGGATTGGATGCAGGGAGGGCGTGCAACAGGGCTTAAAGGCTGCACTGACAGTTGGTTGTTTGGTTTTGTTACACTGTGTGCTCAAGTCACCTGGCCCTAACGGAGCGCCCGGCTGTGTGTTTGTGTGTGTGGAGGGAAACGAAGCCACCAGGAAAAAAAGGATGTTTAATCTGAATCCTGTTTTGTGACATTTGCTGTGTGTAATGAGTGTGTAAAGACAGGTGCAGCTGTACGTTAATGAAATAATGTGGTGCTAGGAGCTTCGTCTGATCGTACTCTGACAGTTCATACTTTAGAGATCTTCTTTAGGGCTGCAACAAGTTCATAGATTAATCGCAACTAATCGATTGTTGAAATGGTAGAGCAGTGATTCCCAACTTTTTTAGGCTGGAGTACCCCCTAAGCCTGTTTCACACTCAGAGTACCCCTTAACTTGAATTTTAGACAAATAAATTGGTTTACTAGTCACATATTGTCAATTATTACATTTATATTTTGTGTTTTAATTATGTTTATTGTCCAAGATACTCTAAAAAGATGGCTAAAATGACAACTAATTACACATTTTATTCAGATAAAAGCACATTTCATCTTCTTTTAAAACCTGAAACCATTCCAAGTACCCCCTGGTAATTCCTCACGTACCCCTTGGGGTCCCCGTACCCCTGGTTGGGAAACACTGTGGTAGAGGTTATGCAGATGACAACATTCTGAATTTTAGCAGTGAGTGGTAAAAAAGCATGAGAGTCAAAGGTGAGTCATGACATTTTCTCCTGTAAAAGCTCAAAACACAACTAAAATGTGGAACAGTTGCTAAAGTCTGATAACAAATATAAAACTCTACAACTCTGGTAAATATTTCGTTTGACATCTAAAAAAACATTTGTAGAAAACCAGATAAACAACAGGAACACTGCAGCTCCGCTCACATTTACTACTGACACAGACTTTGGATCACACACAGTTGAACTCATTATATTTCTGTCCTTAAATAAGATGATTCTGAGTCCAAGTGTTGAGGATATTAATTGTGGTTCTGCAGTTGAAGTGTCATAAATCTGCGGACAAACTGTGGAGAGACTACTTCCAGTTTACGTTTTACTCTATAAAGTTGATTTGAGCAAAGCAAAAGCTCCATGGAAAAAAATAGGTCAAAGAAAAGCAAAGAAACACATTTTATCAGGTTGTGCTGCCTGTACTTCTGCCACTCAGTCTGAATGTTGAGAGGTATTTTTCAAATAAAAGACTGTCTCTGCATAACCTCTGTTGGGATTGTTGATTGTGATGATGTCATCACTCTTTCCTCAGGGTCCAGCCCATTCATTATTTTAAAAAAGCTATTTTCAAATTTAAAACTGCACAAACATAATCAGTGAAGTCTGGTTTTCTTTTAGAGATCATTTTTACATATTAGTACAAAATGTAATATCATATTTATTTATTTCCATTAAAATCTGGGCCTAAAAAAATTAAAATGTACAGATAAATCAGGACTAAACCAGGTCTTAAGACTCCAAACCAAGACTAGTTTAAGTGACGTGAAGAGGGTAGATAATGTTTTTACTTGTACTGGTTGGCCCCAGTTCAGTCTTGATGTTGACTTATTTTGGTCCTGTTCTAGTCCTGGTTTTGTCCCGGTCTAGTCCAGGTTTAGTTCCATGTTGTTTATTTTGTGCAAGTGTGAACACATCCTAAAGTATGTGACTATTAGATCAAGACTTGATTTATTAACTATTTATGAAACTGTTTAATAATGAAATCAAACAGGACTAAACATGGTCTAAAATTAAACAGAACAGGAGCTATTTAAAACAATTATTATTAAATCACACTTCAGTTTGACAGCCAAGGAGTAATTTGTCACATCAGTGTTGTCTCCGCACAAGTAGTTCTGTGTGATCTTCCCGCCGTGTTTGTTGTAATAATTAATAATACATTGTGTAGTTCTAGTTTTGGCTCTCGAGGCGATCACGTGGAGCTGGTTTGATGAATGGTTTGTTAGACAGACTCGCTCCCTCGCCCTTCGAAACACCTCCGTCTTTGCCCTCAAGTGTGCAGCGTCCCGGCCATTGATTACCTCATTCTCTGTCTCCTCTGCTGAAGGCGTATGCGTCAGGTTTGGGAGAAATGAGAGCGTCCTGTAGGTGAATAAAACATGTTTGAGCTTCAAGAATAATCACTATTTGAATGGAGCTGTCAAGTCGCACTCATTGCAGTTATTTGGGTGATTATTCGGGGCGGGGCGAGACACAATTCCCAGACGAGAAGGCGTTTTTGGACATAATTGGAGACATGATTTTGATATAATTCATAATAAATAAATGGTGTGGTTCAGTTTGCCTTTAGGGTATTAGTCCTTTAGTCGTTTAATCGGTCGGTAAATAATCTATATTGACAAGAGCAGAAATGAGAAGAGTAATCTGGAGTTTTTGACAGTTAAATCTGCCTTTTCACTTATAAATACTCTGTGTACTCTTCTTTAGTGGGAGTACAGTAGTTTTTGTGTAAGATATGGATAATTTTGTAAACTTTTGTCAGAGCCACACCACCTTTTCGCCAACTAATTGATGAAAGTTATGTCTTAAGTTGGCCAAGCATTTCATTAGTCGACTAAAGCCGTATTACTTACAGTTTCCATTTCTTTGCAGTATTTGTCGGCTTTTTGAAACTACAGCTTCACAAGAGGTTTAACTCACCAGCATTAACCCTTTTTTGTCCAAGCCCGATGTCAAAAACACTGGGAAAAAACCAATTTTATCTTGTGAGATCTTGCGACAGGAGATCCATCAGTAATTATGTGTAAAACTTGATGACTTTATTCTTTAGGCTTTTATGAAAATGAAATGCCTGTGATTCTTGTAGCGTATTGGTACATATTTCACTCTTTGAAATGTTAATGCTCACAGAAGAGTTAAAATGAAACTCTGAACTTAATCCTACTCAAGTTTGTGAGGACGTCAAGTTTGTGAGGACGTCAAGTTTGTGAGGACGTCAAGTTTGTGAGGAAGTCGAGTTTGTGAGTAAATCGCAATATTATCCCAGATTTGTTCAGCCGATAATCCATCCTGACATGTTTAAAATTGTGCACCGTAAAAGTGCTGTGTGTTGAAAAACTATATCCAATAATGCTTTAGCTACTTTTTTAGACAACAGAATGTTATTTTCATCATCATATATCATAATTTCTTCTAGTACCACATAGTTTTATAATATTTCTGATAAATATCAAGACCAACCTAAAGCAATTCAAAAAAATGTCAATGTTGGTCCTTTATATGTGATATTTTTTTCCCAGTATTGACATAAAAAGAGTACCTAGTTAATACCTGAATCAATCTGTATCTTTTTTGACAATCCTACTCCTATAAATAATAATAATTTGTTTTATATTGAGCACTAATTTTACCTTTTGTTTAGTTTTTTATGTTTTGATCCTGTGCAGCACTTTGGAAACTGTTCTGTTTTTAAATGTGCTATAAAGTTGATTTGAATTTGGATTATACTGCGCTTTTTGAGACGTTTCACCCGACAAAAAATAAAACCGTCAGTTTAAAGATGTTACCTTGTGCTCTGTGAACTGAATCTTACTTTTAAAACACAGTTAAAATCAAATCTTTTCTGTTTTTCTATATCTTTCTGTCATCGTCCGGCTCTGTTGCAGCAGGGAATCCAAAAGGAGGCACACACTCCCTTCTCCTCGCCGCGCGTCGAGGTCAGCGTGACGTTAGCTCCCCTTTTTAGCCTTTTGGTGGTGGATGATGTCACCGCTCCAGCAGCCGGACGACGCGCTTGTTTGGGTCCTCACGCCCCGCTGCACACGCAAGACGTCTTTATGTTCAGCGCGCAGGTTTAAGGTCAGACGGACAAAAGAACAAGCCCGCTGTTTGTTTATCTGCTTATCTCATAACCTTATTCCCGTCGAATGGGAAGCCCGAGGCAGCCACACAGAGTGCGCAGTGTGTTGGAAAAATGCGAAGGCCACATGTGTAGAGTTCACGGCCTCAGCGCGACATAGTTAGATAAAGTCATGGTCCTCTTCTGGTCAGCGCGGCTGGTAAACAAACAAACAAGTATTTCAACAATAGCGTGTCTGTGGAGGTCAAAAGGTAAAGTATTTCTGAGCAGTGAAAACACCTTGAGTAATGAAAAATAGATTTAAAGTCTATATGACAGGTAAGACTACTCGTTTTACTAAAACGTAGTGATTATATTTAAGATTTTACTAAACATTTTGCCTATTTATCTCCAGTTTGACAGTTTTTGTAAAGTTTATAATGTTACTTCCTGGTTGGACATGAGCAGCAAATATGACAGAGATAGAGGTAAACAACTGTTAGCAACCATTTTGAAAACAACGGCCAAAATCCATGTAAAGTACAAAAATTGATGATTTGACAAATAATAATACCTTTTAACAACTTTATTTTGTTGAATGACTGTTTAAACTGACAGACAAATGTGTCCGTTGTTTGTAAATTGTTTCTGTATTTTCAACGGTTCGTCGCATTTTGATGACATCACAGAGGGATTCCATTTTAACTTTTATTTTTCAAGTTTTCTTCACAATCTGCAACTTCACAAATGTAAAATTATGCTAAATATTTACCACAGGTGCCCTCCCACTAAACAAAGTTATAATTAGAATATCATGAGAACCTGTCGTATAGACTTTAATGGCATATTGTGTAACATTTCGGTTGAATAAATAGCTTGCACGACTTGACTAATGTGTTTCATTCTGATATTTATGTATTATTATGTATATTATATTATATTATATTATATAATATTTATTGCGACTCATGTTTTTTTTTTAAATTGGTATTGTACATTTAGAATCATTTTTGGTGGGAGATTATTCATCTGTGTCAATGGCATAAATAAATTTCTATTCTATCGTTTATTGTTTATATTCTCTTCTGTATGGTCCCGATAACTATTACAAATATTAAATACAACTATTATTATTTTTTATACTGTGTATATATAGTATATCTATTTTTTCTTTAATAAACAGTAACACAGCTTTATAATTACAATCAACGTGCCTAAGTGTTAAGTGCAGCAGTGAAAGCTTCTTAGATGTAACAAGAAACCTTTATAAAAAGAAATCTGGCATCGGTGTTAAATCTATACTGTCCTGAAACGTAATTTTATCTTGGTAATAAAATCCCTCCATCCATTTTCTCTGTTCATGAAAACGTAGCCCGGTGTCTCTTTCAGCCTTTTATGTCTGAGGAAACAAACACTATTTATACTCGTGCAGGGAAATGCTGACTCGACATGGCCTTGGTGCAGAGCTGGACCTGTTACTGTGATAGATGCAAAATGTTGTTTACGTAACGCCCAAATATGTTTATACTGTACACTGTAAACAGAAATCAAATTCCAGATAAGTTAAAATGACTTGAATTCAGGATATTAATCTTAAATTCAACACATTTGAAAATTTAAGATTTGTTAACTTAATGGGCCTAGATTTGTTTTCTTGTTTAACTGCGCTTCTGACTTGTTTTAGTCTTATTTGTTCTTATTTTTAGCTAAATTATTTGCTGATGGTGTAAGAATGTTTTACTTAACTCATTGGCAAATTCATTTTCTTGTTTCAAGATAAATAATCTTCATTAATTAATCTTGATTAAGTCCGTATATATTCACTTCAATGTATTGAATTCAGTCAAATATTCTTTGTCACATAAGCAACTAAATCTAACCTGGTCAAAATAACCCAAATTAAGATTATTATTACGAATTCAGGTCATTTTAAACAAAGCTAGATATACATTTTTTTGCAAAAAACATATTTTTGGTAGAGTTAAAATGTCTTGATTACAAGATATTAATCTTAATTTCAGACATTTTGACGAGTTAAGATTAAACTCTTTATTTGATTAAACTAGAATATTTTACTTATTTAAACCCTGATTTGTTTACATTTACTTGTTTCTTACTTGTTTCAGTACACTACTTCTTACTTCAAGCCAAATTATCTGCAAATGGGCCAAGATAATTTTATTTACTACACTGGCAAATAAATGTTTGAGCAAATGTTTCAGTCTGAAATACCTTGAAACCTGTGAAACATTCTGTATTACATCAACAATTAAATCTCACTGAGTTAAAACTACTCAAATACAGATAAACAAATAAATGTAAGTCATTTTAAACTAGGGTAGATGTTTTCTGCTGTAGTGTACTTCCTGTGAGTCATGTGACCTCTCGACATTAGTTTGTGGCCGTGAAGCTTTATCTCTTCCGGCTTTTTCCTTCTGGTTTGTTTACACCAGAAAGCCTTCAAATGGTTTGGGATAAATGTTTGTGGGAGAGCAGCTGTCATTAGCATCTGTGGAAAAGAACAAGACATCTTTTCTGTGAATGATAATATCTGTGGGCGACTTTAGTTTAATATAGACTTAATGATGTGATGTTCACAATTGGTCCCAACAGAAGAAGTTTATTCCCAATTCTGAATCCAGCCTTTGAAGCAAAATTGAGTTTGTAATTAGGCCTAAGTGTAATCAGAATCCTTTTATTCCTTAATTGTTACTATGACAAGCATGTTAAAAGTCTATATGACAGGTTTGACTACACAAAAACATATTGTACATGTTACATTTAAGATTTTACGAAACATGTTGCCAATTTGTCCCCAGTTTTGCAGTTTTCGCTTAATGTTTAATATAGACAGCAAATATGACAGTTAGAGGTAATTCTACAGCTGTTACCTAGCAACCATATTGAAAACAAGGACCAACATCCACATAAATGACTCAAGAGTTTTGATTTGACAAATAATAACGCCTGATAACACCTTTCGTTTGTTAAATGACCGTTAAACTGTCTGTTGTCTGTAAATTGTATCTGTATTTTCAACGGTGCGTTGCTTTTTGCTGACATCACAGAGGGATTCAGTTTTAAAACTCAGCACTACTTCCTGTCATTTTAAACTTTTATATTTCAAAACTTCTTCACAAACTCCGAATGAATGTAAAACTCTGATAAATATTTAGCACAGGTGCCCTCCCACCCAGTTGTAATTTGAAAAACAGGGAAACCTGTCATATAGACTGTAAAAATAGTATTAACAGTTATCAAATTAATGTTTAACGGTTTTAAATAGCACAGACACTTGTCTTGCATCTAAGGGTCTATGATGTGAGCTTTGTAGTTTAGTAACAGCAAGAGACGTATTAGTAACATTTTAAGGCGACAAAGTAGTGTTTGGTTTGCTCAAGCTTTGTCCTGGAAACGAAAGATCTAACACCTAAAGATGTTTTATTATTTTATTTAATCAACCTGCATCGATTTTTACTATTGAATGTTGTAACATAAAAGGCAGTTTTCTTATAATGCATTTTGCAAGAAGCACCTACAGACCTGTCTATTTTTGAAGCCTGTTTTATTAAAGTTTGAACATAAAAGGCAACATTTTTATGCCAGTCTTCAGTAAGATCTAGACTGTCAACAAAATTTAAACCTAGCAAATTTTCAGACCAAGAAGTCCCAGATATTTTTCATTTTGACACATAAATTCCTTTTAAAATGAATGAAAACATGATAAAAATGTGTTTAAAACGCAGTGTCCCATTCAATGATATAGGACTATAGAGGCTGGTTACATAAATATCTTCTGCAGTTCTTTCTTTGTCCCAGTATCGTCTCATTACTGCAATACTTCAAACTACTCTTGACGCACATACTTTTAATCGAGATGGGACTGCGCTTACGAGCCCATAAAACACCAGCTAACTCGATACAAGTTTGTAAAACACAGCGAGGATTAATTGTTACATTCAGTGCATTTGCGTTTGGGTCGTTAGTGCTTTTTCCGATCAATACTAATTAAGGACAGAGTTTGCGGCGGCCACTGTCCACTGAACTCTGGCTTTGGAAATGGATGGGTCCAAAACACGTCCATCACAAACGAGCGGTTTTCTCTATAGCTTTCAGGGCCTCAGAGGGGGCTGGGCAATTAATCGAATTTAAATCGAGGTTAAGTCAAGTCTAATTGTCAGTGATCACCTTGTTTGTTTGCTTTTTATTGAGCCAATCACAGCCAATCTTTTGACAGTTAAAGCAACTGGTTTGAAGCAGCGTTCAGACTTTAAAATAGGAAAATTGGCTATTTTTGTGTACTATTTAAAGATCTGTCTGAGGATAGACCTGTCACCATAACTCATTTTAACATGTGATATATTGTTACTGAAAAGATCACAATAAACAATAATATTGAAACTATTTTGTGCTGCCAACGCAACAACTTTAGAGCAGGAAATTCCCAGTAAACTCTATTCCAAAATGGTAAAAATCATCATAAATAAAGAGCAGAATGAAACACTCTAGTTTGTTTGTGTCATTTATCTATCTACAGCTGAATTTTTAATTTAATAACAAAAAAGAACAAAACGTTACCAATTAGTGCAAATAAAAGATAAACATGACAAAAATATTGTCACTGCTTTCATTTATTGAACGATAAGTTGATTGTAATTACTGTGACAAGCCCATCTGAGTGTCTTATTTGTGATCAATATTGAAAGCCTTTTTATTATTATTTATAGTTTTAGAAAAGAACAAATTAAGATTGATCAATATGAGAAAGGATTATTTTTCTTTTTCGCCCCGTCTTTCCTCAGAGCAAAAGGCATGGAGTCATAGCTTTTATGAATCTATTTGTACAAAGTCTTTCTCACTGATTCCTTCTTTAGTGACAGAGGGATATCCTTATTTAAATCATTTTATGTAACACAAGTTTTGGCTTAAAATGTCATATTGCCAGGGGTGAGAGATATTGACAAAAATGAATATCTCACAATATATTTAATTCTGATTCACACAATATTATGTCACATGTCTTTAAACCTGTCAGTTGAGGTTTAATTGTGAGACAAGTGTGAAACGTCTGTAAACTTAATCACAAAAGTGCAGCATTATCGCTCTATACCCTTATTTTATTTCATTGCATTTTTAACTATAAATTGTAGACTCGATTAGGGCTGCAACTAACTATTATTTTGGTTATCAGTTAGTCTAGCAATTATTCCTTTGATTAATTCATTTAATTTGAAGCGTGAAAGGACCCTTGAATATAAGAATTTTACTCAATTTTACCCAAATAAAGCTAAAGTGAAGCCATTTGACGACATCCTGGTGGAGAATATTTATAGATGAACAAGGATTTTAATCAAAAACACACATTTTCCTGTGTTTTTGTGTCATTCCTGCTCCTTCTGAGTAATAAAACATCTTCTTTCAACTCATACAATGTTTTGGAGTTTACGCATTGACCAGTTAACGATTACTCAATTATTTAATTAGTTGACAACCATTTCTATTATCGATTAATAGATTAACTTGCTGCAGCCCTGTACTCTTTGCATATCCTCACAACAACAAGCACAATATTATTTCAATTTGCATCTACATATTGTTATTTACATTTTTTTGAGCATTATTAATTTTGTATGTTCATGGTTAAGTCAATTAGTTGCAGTTTTTAATGTTTAATGTGTAATGCTAGACTATAACGCCCGCCAGAGTCCTATTTATCAATGGGGAACATATAAAAGTCATTTATGTTCCATATATTTTATTTGGAGATGAGGGGTGGGATTACTTCATCCCACTCCTTTTCGAGCAAAGATAATTAAGAAAATCTTGAGGTATTCAAGTATTTATTTGTTCATTTAAAACATGTTTTCTTTTGTCTTGCTTTTTTTTTTTGTTATATTTAATGAATATCTTTATGTACATTACAAGAAATCTACATGATTGATTCATTGCTCGAATAAAATATTCTCCAAAATTTATGTTTCATATATTTTATTAATGTACAAACAAATATGAAACTCCATTTAACAAAAAGAGCAATCATGTACATTTGTTTGTACAAAAACATAGTACAACAAACGTGCAATAATAATAATATCAAATAAATAAATAAGGGGGGTTTAAAAATGAACAAAAAACAAGGGGCTTAGGAGGATGGTTTAGATGGTTTCATAAAAGTCAATAAAAGTCTTTTTCTTTTTTTTTTTTTTTTAATATGCTTACAGTACCTTTCTTTGAGTATACAAGTAATTTATTATGTCTTATTTACTCTTATGTCACACGCTCGGAGGCATGAGATTATATGCTTTTGCAAAAAACGAATAATAATGATGACACTGCAAAAAACGTATCAAAACTCATCGAAATACTGTAAAAAATCTTTCTTAGGTCTCTTCTTTGTGTTGCTAATCTGAATGTTTTTGCTGTTTTCTTTTTGCTTGTCAAAATCTCCCATGAGGCCAGTTTTAATCTTAGAGCGACATGTTCTTCTGCCCTGTGTGCGTCTGATCTGTGCATTCGGCAGTGCAGCGCTCTCAGCCCCTTTAACTTATCTGCTCAACTGTTTTGTCTGTTTCCCATAGATGTGACTGGAAAGGAATGCAGTCAAAATTAGCTCCGAGCGACGCAGGAGTTTGAAATGTTTTATAAGCGGCAGAAGGATGCGTCTGTGCTAGAGCTGCACGATTTGACAAACATGTACTATATACACTTTTAGTCGAGTTTTTGACGCAATTTTTCGCGTTTTTGTCACTTTTAGATACTTTTTGTGTCATTTTGAGTTGCTTGTTTGCGCTTGGTTTCATTTTATTACTTTTAGTTGCTTTTGTGCCCCTCTTGGTCAATTTAAGATGCTTTTAGTTGCATTTAGTCCAGTTTTTGTCACTCTTATTCAAATATTTCACACTCTTGAACACTTTGATGTCGTGTTTAGCCGCTTTTTGTTGTTGTTTTTTTGCCGCTCTTAGTCACTTTCGCGTTTATTTGCTTTTTGTTGCATTTAGTTGTCAGTCTTAGTCCCATTTTTATCGCTCTTAGTTGTGTTTTTATTGCTAGTAGTTGGGTTTTTGTTGCTTTTGGTCAGATTTGTTGTTGTTCTTAGTTGAATTTTGTCACTCTTAGACACTTTTTGAGGCTTTTTGAGGCTTTTAGTTGCGTTAAGTTGCAATTTTGTTGCTAATGGTCGCGTTATGTCGCTTTTAGTCACGCTTTTGTCGCTTGCGGTCGTGTTTTTGACGCTCTTAGTCGTGTTTTAGTTGCTCTTAGACTCTTGTCGCTTTTAGTCACTTTTTGTTGCGTTTAGTTGTGTTTTTGTTTCTCTTAGTCACTATTTTATGCTTTTAGTCACTTTTAGTTGCATTTAGTTACGTTTTCCCGCTTACTTAATCTAAACTACAGAGTTAGCAGTTTTAATGCAGAATAAAACATAACATTTTGATGTCTGTGGAGAAAATTATTGCTCTTCAAAATTCGCGGTGGATTCGATTCCGTTATTGCCCAGCCCTAGTTCGTGCGAGAGACATGTCGCGCGGCGGTTAGGTTATCAAGCTCAAAATGAACGCTCAAAAACGACAAATGTTTCAGACGAGACGGGGATAAAGGGGAGGAACAGGTGGTCGAATCTAACGCCCCAAAGCCGCTCTACTTAACACGCTTCAATCTTTCTGGACTCTTAGGAATTCCTCACTATTGTTCCGAGTCATAGAAAGTCCAAAAACATCATCTTTGTCCTGCTGTTTTGCATTAAAATTGAAATGAAGGCACATATATAGACGCTCAGAGCAGTGTCTTCACCCGTGCAGAGGACCATAGGGAACTTGCTACGGCCCCTTGACCTAATTGTCCACTTGGAAACCAGCGGTAAAGAAAGGGCTTACAATGAAAATTAACCACACTGCAGGGGGCGCGGACATGTTTTGCAGGGGTTTTGCATGACACGAGCAAAACACGCCGCGCCAGGCTCTTTAGAGACACGAGCGCAGACGCAACAGAGTCCAGGGAGTTTAGCTTGGATACTACTGCAGTCTGTGGAGAATACATGGTGCCACTATTGAGTTACATTAAGTGAAGCATCTGAATTGAATGAGGAAATGAAGTAGCTATTTCAGTGAATAAGGGGAAGTTATGTTAAAGTTTCACCTCATACGGCTTGTTTGGATTAAATAAAATGTGAAACTATAAAATCCAAGATATTACAAGCACTAAAGACACTATTAAAGCTGCGGTACTTGACTTTTTTGGGTGTAATTTACTAAGTTTTGTATTTTCCATTAAATAGTATCTTGTAAGAGCAAGAGCTAAAAGCAGAGTTCTGATTGGCTGTGCTTCGGTGGTCCTCCCCAGTTTCAAATTGTTGTCTGAAAAAAGCAGTTATAAAGCTGTGCACAGGACCGAAAATGAATGCATGTGAATTTTAAGAATGTCCCAAAGGGTTTATGAGAGTGAGGAACGAGTTAGATTTATTTAAAAACCTACTTCTGGTTCCACTGTGTGAAAATCAGGTACCCCAGCTTTAAACAGTAAATGGTAAAACTGGATTCCACAATATGGCTAAATGACAACTTGGTTTCTTTATACAGGTCTGCAATTAGGGCTGCACAATTAATTGGAATCAAACAGAAATTGCAATTTGAATCGGCGCAATTTACAAATTCCAAAAGCTGCAATTTTTGAAGTGCGATCATTTCCTCCACAAACAACAAAATATCCTGTTTTATTCTGCATAAAAACTGGTTGCGTGGTAGTTAAGATTTGTTAAACTTGTTGTATCAAATGCCAAAAATGCGACTAAACGCATCAAACGCTACAAAAAATGTCAAAAACTTATCTTAAAGTGACAAAAATGCGACTAAACGTGACCTAAAGCGACAAGAACGTTACGCGATTCTTTTACTCGTTTGTCAGTTCATATTTCAATCTTTCTGTCTCGTGGTTGTGTTTAAAATGTGAACACAACACACAATGTGAACAGAATCCCAATATTAAAACATACATCGCAAATCGAATCACAATCACAAAACTGGTCAGAAATATTGCAATTAGATTTTTTTCCCAAATCGCGCAGCTCTATCTGCAATAGTTAAAATGAATGCTGTTTTACAATTCTTTTATAATAATAATAAAAAAGAAAACTCATGTCTGTAATTCATTGTAAACTACAGACCACTTAAGAGCAAGCAGCAGAGGTAAATGTATTGTTAGAGTCACATTACATGAATCAGAGCTTGCACAAATTCAAACGGCATCAATTACCCGGCTCATATTTAGTGAAAAGTGTTGAAAAGTGACTTGAAACTTTATTATTAGCTGTATTTATGCCAAGTGCAGTCAGTGGAGCGTGAAGGAGAGTCTGGTTCTTGAATATGAGCAGACAATGCACAGATTGTCCTTAGAAAGAATCTAGGGCAACCTACTTCTGCAAGTAAACAACCAAGATGGCCACTTTAGACCTCGAGTAATAACGACAAAGAAAGCTGCACAATTTGAGGAAAAGTATTGTGTTCCATTGATGTTGAATATGGACTTTTTGGAGGATATTTTGACGTATTAAGTTAATGTTAAACCCTGGATCAACACAGAAAACTTACACCAGATACATGACCCATTTAGAAGTGGATAATTTATGACATTTTCTATTGCGAATGGAAGATATGCAACATTTGAATATCAGGTTTAATAAAAAGTCTCAAAATGATGCATAAAGATGAACTAACTGATTATATAAATAGGACAATAATAATGCATTTGATTTGTATAGCGCTTTTTAGCTGGTAATGAGACTGATCAATTGTATTTTTTATTCTTACTGTGCTGCAAATATTTCACTGTAGTTCCTTAACTTTTGATTTTATTTTTAAATTACTATATTGTTCTGGTGGTTTGCTGCATGTTTATAACAAAAAAACAGCTTTACCTTGACGATGAATAAAAGTAAATCTGATTTTTTTTTTTCACTTTTGTACGGGACTCCGAAAAGAATATTAATTTTGGCAATGTTTAGAAATGGGCAATATATCAAACGTTAGATAATATTGTGAATGTTGTTTTGAAGATAAGAGAAAAATGAAAGTTTAGTATATCGTTTATGATAAAAAAAGAGGTGATTAAAATTAAAAGTTGAAAAAAAAAAAAGTCCAATAAGGCTATGAGGTGATATTTCTGCACTTTCATGTTTAATTTGACAGACATTTAACATTTGTCTAATTATTTAAAAGTTTACACATTACACATTTCTGTTTGATTAACATAATAATATCGTTATCATGATGTTAATTGTTAACAAATGTCAATATCGCCAGCTCCTAGCAATATTACGCTCCATCAATGCATTTAGTTCCAAATATTGCGTTAAATGTGCAGTATTATTATGTAGCCTCCACTTCTACTGTTGTACTTGTTCACTTTCTGCTGGTAAAATCAACTCAACTCTGCGAGGCAACTGCTGATTCTGAGCTTTACAAAAACAAATTGAATTGAATACAATATTACGTTGTCTTGTCCTGGCAAAGGCAATGAGTCTGTGGTCCTTTTGGTGGGTTTAAAGTTGACCTGTGTCATTGAAGCCTCTTGTCAGCAGCACTTTGCATCAGACAACAGAGAAAGAGAATGTTTAGGCCTGAGGTTATGGAGTGACAGCCAAACAATTAGCTGCCTAGTCACTTTTTTGACTCTTTTCTTGTGTTTTGGAGCGATTTTAGTGACATGTTGCCGTTTTTGTTCACGTTCACGTGTCTTTTCTTTGCGTTTGTGTCACTCTTAGTCACTTTTTTAATGCATTTAGTCTCTTTTTGCTGCTTTTAATCTGCTTTTTCTCGCAATTGCAAAGACTGCAGTGGGTTTAAAGTTCACCTGTCAAAGCCCCGTCCTTACATCAGACATTAGAGAAAGAGAATGTTTAGGCCTGAGGTTACGGAGTGACAGCCGAACAATTAGCAGCACACGACACGACTGCAACTCAAGAAGGGCTTTTAGCACAAGAAAAGATACGTTTCAATGGTAACACTTTAAATTACAGCTTACACCCGTATCATCTTTTGTACACAACCTTTATTACAAATGGTTAGGGCTTCAACAAGTTAATAGATTAAACGTAACTAATCGAATATTAAAATAAAAAAAAATCTACTCATTTATTAATCAAATAAACAATAACTGGTCCATACACAAGCTCCAAAACCTGCCATGAGCTGAGAGAAGACGCTTTATGACTCAAATTCAGTCGCAATTGAATGAAAACGACGCAGAAAATGTGTAAATGTATTCTATTTGATGAAAACACTCTTTTGTCCGTAAATATACTCCACCTGGTTTAATTTCGGCTTCATCTGGGTCAAATTTAGTCGCTAGAGTAGACTGATCGATTACCACAATTGTTAGTTATGTGCAGTGTCCAATACTTGCATCTATAACAATTTGTTTATTACCTGTAATATAAACATTCTTTATAAACATATCACATAAAACATATAATCATATTTTCTTTCCATATTATCTTTCCTGTACTAATTTGTTCCTGTTGTACTTTCCAAATTAAGTTATAAAATGACTAGTTTCCTATCAACTCTCTCAGCTGTTGTCTTGATTTGGATTTGCAGTGCGCCCTCGTGTGGCTGCTGCCTGTCACTGCACCTCTCGGGATTATGCTTGAGTAGCAGATGGTGGTTTCTTTGGTAAATTTAGCCTCAATAAGATGTTTGTCAGCGCAGACGGTGATGACTCGGCACTATGAAGGTAATACTATCGTTCTAAAATCCTGTCTAGACCGCTTTTCACTTTGTTTTTTTAATCGAGTTTCCAGGAAATTAGGTTTTGGGGCTTTTCGTCTGTTTGGAGAAAAAGTGAGGTGTGGACATTTTTTTGTTAATTTAGAGTGTGTTCAATGTAAATTTATATTCAAGATATATAATATTTTGTTTAAATTGTTAATCGCTGTGGTCATGAACAGCCAACATTCAAATATAAGTGTTAACTGAGCTGACGACACATTTTCTCATTGTAATATATTTACTGATTAAAATTTAAATTCACTAGTCATCCATTGGGGACTAAATTTAGAACTCAATGTTTTTGTTTGTGTACTAATAAAAAGTATAAAGCAGTTAATCAGATACAATCTTAATAGACATGCAAAATTTATATTTGTATTGACTTTTAAAGTTCTATGATGGTCGACTTGTAAACAGCTGTGTCCATTCACACATTTAAATATAATACATCCCTCAAACTTTGCAGGCAATATTCACGATAGTGCATGAAGCGAAGACTTGTCAAGTCCCTTCGTCTAAAACTTCAGCCACCACAAATACATAACATGATCAAAAACATAAAAATCAATTCCAATGCACATTTACAGTGATTTGTTTGTGATTTTTTTTCCATTTAATTTGCACAAATTATTACTTTGATGACCTAACATCGAACTAGATAAAGCTCTGGGGACCCCATGCAATATCTGGAACCCCCCCTAGAAGTCCCCGCCCCTCAGGTTGGAAACCAATGACCAAGAGAGAGAGTAAATAAAATCTATGGGGGACATACAGTATAATAGGTCATGTGTAAGAACCTGAAGTACTCTAAGAACATTGTGTATCAACAGTTGCTGTGATGAGTGTTCAATGAGCTACTTTTCAATTCAACATTACTTTTAAAATGTGTGTGCTGTTGTGTTATTTGGAATATTGCTAATGTTTTGTAGTTGTGATATGATTTAAATGTCCAGTAACGCCTTGATTTCCCACCAGTGTGCCGGGAAACACTATTGTGACCTTTTTTTTTAGGTTTTGCCAGATGGGCCTTGTCAGATTTAAATGAATAATTTACCATTTTAAAGTGTAATGAGCACCCTTTTCACAAAAATGGAAGATAAACCACCACCATTGCCAAATCTAAATAAGACACACAATGACATCGACAGTATTTGCAACATAAATAACACTTTTTTTCCTAAATGATGTGATTTGGTAACGTTTTTTGATGGTTTGCCATGGAATATTTGCAACCACGACTCAAAAAAGGTTGAAAAACACTGCAGTAATGTGTTTTGAAGAAAAGAAGCACAGAGAGCGTAAGCTTCTGGTCACACACGAAGTTTTAGTTGTTTTGATTTGTTTGATGGTTTGATTGTAATGTTAAGTCGTCCAGTTGACCAAAACAATAAATGAATAAAGAGAAATACATATCCCATCATTGTGTATTGACATTACAAAGGCTTACTTTATCCACTTTCTCCTCCACGTTGAAACTAAATTGTCATTACTGGTTTGTGAACTCTGTCTTTGTGGCCTCTCGGTTGCCGCTTGAAAACACAGCGCACAGTGCATTAAGGCCAAGTCCAGGCCGAGTTATCTCTGAATTTAGAGGCTGAAGAAACACTGGGGTTTAGAAACGATCCCTCAGGCAAACAAGCTATTCCACTTTACTGCATATTTACGTATACATATACGAAAGAGCAGGGCCACAAACAGTACAAAGATTGATAAAGCAGTGTTAAATCTAGAGTAAGACATTTCTGTGTGATTGAAATAATCTAAATTTGTTTCAAAAATAGTTTGTTCGACAATAATCATTTAACGGACATTTAAGGTCTCATTTAATTCAGTTTTTGCATTTTTATTTGTACATATATTTATTTATTTATTGTTGTTTGAGCATCAATTGAGAATTTAAAAGAACCATTGAGTTAATAATAATAATCACATTATTCAAACAGCAAAATGATGTTCAAAAACCAAAAAACAATTCACCCAATACCACTGCAGAGACTGAAAACAGCCTGTTATTTCGTTAAAACAAATGGATGAACATGCATAAACCGGATCCAAATATATTATGCAGCTGTTAACTACAAAAACGACTTTAATTCTAATTACTCTGAGAATGTTTCGGACAAAAAACAACCAGTAAGATCAGTTTATTTGCCCAATCATGTATATATCGACTGAACTGAATGTTGAAGCTGAAAACTTGATTATTTTTTCTTGATCAGCGCCTTTATCCAATACCAGTGTCAGTATCTTGTTTGCAGGATTAAATTAATACTAAATTAGAAGTTAAATTATTATTAGTTCTAGATTATAATATGTATTTACTCAAAAGGTATTACATTTTCTCATTAGTGAATGTAAATTAGCCTTTGTGTAACATATAACAGATCTCAGTTATTTTTATTTCATAATGTAGCCTATTTACATTTTTTCTTCAAAGTATTTCTATAATTGTTTGTTGATGGATAAGATATCTTTGTCTTAGCCCTTCAATGTTCTTTTAAGGTGAGACACTACAGTAAAAGATAGATTTTTACTGAACGTACATAAGGATTTGTGGATATATTTCTTTTTCTTTTCTTTTTTGCATCTATATGTCAGGAAAATAATTAAACTTGGCTTTATCTATTTTAAAATCTTAATATGTGCAATTTTGACACACAAAATACCTTATTTGAAAAAATTACATAAAGTGTAATAACAGTTTTTATCACTATAACATTTCAGATATTTTTTTTTTGTATTCACCTGCCATGTTTCACCTTGATCTGATCTTTCAGTCCTCTCCGCCCGTTCAGGAAACACATTACTTCATCTCTCACCACCACCGCCCGATTTATGCCCCTCAAATGTGACTCATGTTTGGAAATATTTACCCCGATGGAACAGAACATACCCCTGTCTTCCCGAATGTGACCCAAAGACTTCCCCTTAGCCACAACATCGCTATTTCTATTGTCCGCCATAGACAGGAAGTAGAATCCAAAATACGGGAAGTAGAGCTGTGAAACGTAGAAAGCTACTCTATTAGACTTTGAATTAAGCAGGAAGGAAGCCCTCGGCGCTCCTGCTGTTTCTATGAGACCGCTGTTTGTTTTCTCTGTCAGTTATTTAAAGATGGATGTGGTTGGGGAAATCCTCAGACGAAATAGTGTGTCAGACCTTTTTTTTACAGCAGCAGGTCCCTTTTATAGCAACATGGATTCTCCTAAATGTGGATGTGACTCATTTGTTTCGGGCAGGTGCAACTTTAACAGACTGGCCATCACTGTAAAGGGCTACTAGTTTTTAATAGTTGTATATCAGTTGTGTGGTTAATTTGCAGTACTATAAATAATTAAATAAACTGAGTATTACATCGTTTGATATCTTAAATTGTTCGGCCGGTGGTGCAGTTGTAGCAGCACGAGTAGAGTTTATATCACTACCAAATTTTTACAATGGACCAGGTAGGGCTACACAACTAATCAAAATTTTAATGGGCTGCAATTTCTGAAGTGCAATAATTTCCTCCACATACATCCAAATATGTTTAATTCTGCATAAAAACTGCTAAACCCTGTAGTTTAGACTTGCTTAAAACATGTTCTGAAAGAAAAAATTCAACCGAAAGTGACAAAAACATGTCTAAAAGCAACAAAATGCAAGAAGCTGCAAAAAATGTTACTAAAAGCGACAAAAACGTCGCTAAAAGTGACAAAAAAGGCAACCTTAAGTGACAAAAACATGACAAACTGCAACAAAGTCAACTGAAATTGGTCATTTTATCAGTTTGTCAGTTCATATTTCAGTCTTTTGTCAGTTCTCCTGGTTGTGTTTAAAATTTGAACTTTAAACAGAATCCCATTTTTAAAACATTAATCGCAAGTCCAATCGCAATTGCAATACTGGTCAGAAAAATATGATAAATCGTGCAGCTCTAGCACCAGTTAGTGGGCAAAATAATTAGCAGGGTGACAAAAGCCCAATTAGTGGAGTGCTCATCCTCTGATACAAAGGTCGGTTCACATCCCGCTCTCAACATAAACATTGTCAGTTGAGCCCTTTAGATCCACCGATACAGTGTGATTCCAGCTCCCTCGGGTCGTTGTGTCCTTGGGCAAGACACTTAGCCCGTGTATGAACATAAATATCGCTCTGTACTGATAAAAAGCACAGATTACCAATTAAATACATTTACTTCTATTTGTTTATGACAATACCATGAGCATAAAGTTTCTTTTGGTCAATTTTCGGTCAGTTTGTTTGTGGACAATGGGAAAAAAAGATTATAGGGCACTACTTGTCTCCTGTATTAATGGGAAACACTGCTATTTATACAGAAAGGTGTGTACAAAAGACACACGCAGACAAATAAACTTACATTTGAATCCTTATAATCCCAATAAAACAATTAGTTGACTTGTTTAACTACTTAGATCCCATCAACTATCAATAAACTAAATGTCTAAAGGCCTACTCCCCTGTTTGTGTATGTACAATAAAATAAAATGCAATAAAGTTTGGTTAAGTATTGCAGTCGTGTTTAAATGTTTGATTGTTGAAGCAGACATTAATAACATATTGGACTTTTACATTTTTATTTCAGAATCATATTTGAACATAAACAGTATACATGAGTCCTTTCTGATTGCAGTTTCTTCCCTGCTGTGGATATGATTCACTTAAATATCAGGATATTTTTGGACCAGACTGGAGACTTGACGGTATTACTCTGTCACACAGGAACATCCACTACGCTTTTCTGGTGATACATTAAAAGTTATTTCCTCGTCTTTGTTCTTTTATCTCGAACACAGCGACTCTTATCGGCTTTCCCCGCACTCAGGCCAAAAGCGAGAGCGGCATGAAGTGGGGCCTCAGCAGTTTTGGAGATAGTTTATCGGCTTAAACGAGGCATAGAAGAGCTCGAACAATAGACATAGCAAAAAAAAAAAAAAAAATCCTGGCAACATGTTTTATCTTAATAAAGACACCACTTAAAATGACATCTATTGAATACAGTTATAAAAGAATAGCTGAACTGGCTTTGTATGTATGACTTTGACTGCTGCAATTTGCCGACAGTACTAAGAATGTTAAAAGAAAAGTGTAATTTTATTGAGGTTATAATTATTATCCTACAAATGGTGAATAAAAACAAGACGCGGAATTATTGGTTGTCTTAAGTCTTTGTGTTTTTTCTTTTCTTTTTACATTTTTGTTATATTGGATTCTAAAGGGTTTAATTCTTCTTTGTTGATAATGACAGTTGTAGACATTACCATTTCCTAATTCATTCTCAACCATGTTGCACACAGTTAGTGAGATCCTCTGCACATAGTCCTCTGTTGTCTAGATAGGTTCATCGTAAAATAAATTGAATCCTCTCAGCTGGGCAAAAGTTTAGAGTGAATAATACACCGATCCCACAAGAAGCGTCTTTGTTTCTGACAGGATTAAGGCAGTTGCTGACCAGGACTCTGTCAGAACTGAAGAAACTAGGATGTGTCAAAACTTAAAACAAAAGTCCTTCCTTCATGTTAGGGCAGGGGTGTCCAAACTTTTTCCATTGAGGGCCACGTATTGAAATATAGACCAAGCGGAGGAGCTCAAAGTTTTAATACAACAAATTACAACACTCCAATACCATTTTGAAAAAGACCAAATTAAGCCACTGCATTGCCACTTGTACAGGTTATACACTCACATTCTTCATTTTTCTTTGAAAAATGCTCCTCAACATTTGATTGTCAGAATTATGGATAACCCAACTTTCTTTGCACCTTTTTGCGTCAGTTTTGTAGCTGTTGTTTTGTTCAAATTAATATTACATGGCAAAATGTCAACTGAAAGTAGTTTCTCGTTGTTGCTCTGACTGTGAGAGATTAGCTAGCTTGCTCACTAAAGGCAGTTGGGGAGATTTATGACATTTCAGCTGCCCCATGACAATTCATTTCCTCAACACTTGGACTTAGAATCGTGTTATTTAAGGACAGAAAGATATAAGTTCAACTGTGTGTGATCTTAAAGTCTGCATCAGTGATAAATGTGAGTGTAGCTGCAGTGTTCCTGTTGTTTATCTGGTTTTCTACAACTGTTTACTTGATTTTCTTCTTTTAAATGTTTAGCAGAGTTGTAGAATTTTATATTTATTATCAGACTTTAGCAGCTTTTTCACATTTTAGTTGTGTTTTGAGCTTTTACAAGAGAAAATTACTCACCATTGACTCTCATGCGTTTTTGACATCCTCTGCTAAAATTCAGAATGCTTTGGTTGTCTTATCTTTAGCGCACAAAAATACTACAGTAACTTATCTTTGAAGCGTATTTCTAGTGAATCCCTCCAGTGACACCCCCTTGATGTTCTTATGTAAACTGTATTAAAGTGTAACAATGTCCTTTTGTGTGAACCATCAGCTGTTTCCTGCTCTCGTGCCAGTTGTCCCGCCAGACACAGAGCTGCCCCCGTGTCCCGCTGAGACAGAGGCGAATGTAGAGTTTACTGTCCCCCATGACACCCCTCTTCCACACTCAGGACGTCCCACAACTTCTTCGTTAAAGTTATGACAACAGCCCAGTATAAGTATAACAACAAAATATTTAAAAAGTGTTGTGAAATTGCAATATCAACACACAAAAGTGGCCAGTTATTAGGGCAGCGGCTAACGGTTATTTTGGTACTCGACAAGTCAGCGATACATTTTTCAAGGAATCGACTATCAATTAATTATTTCTGTTGTACATTGAGATTATTCAGAATACATTTTGAACCAAATAAAGGTCAAAATGTTGTGACTGAAAGCTTCTATATAGAAAGTATTTACAAATAAAGCGTATTATTGATGAATTTATTCTGAAATTAATTATTCTTTTTTGACATTTTGATTTAAAGAAGACCTATTGCCCTTTTGTCTTCTATACAAGTCTAATGTATGATATCCGTGGGTCATTACGATATATTTTGGACAGCCTAAATCACAATATAAAACGTAAATCTAAAAATTAAGTCCACTCCCAACCGCTGCGCTGATTTGCGTCGGACACTTTAAGTTTGCACAGTTAACAATAGAGAGCAGAGGAATTTTAAAAACTTGTACCAAAATGGCTACATGACAATGACAAATCTTACGTATGTCACTGTTTAAGAAAATAAGTAAAGAGCAGAATTCATAACACGGGGAGCGTAAAAACCTGGACTGACCGCAATGGAGTCTTGTCCACAGGAGAATAAAGATATATGCACAAGTCACTGTTAATACAACTTCAGTGGTTTAATGACAAGGGGGAATAATTAGCTCCTAAAAGTAGATTTTGTACAATTAGTCTTCCTTAATAATTCCACTCTCTTTATTATAAAAGGTATTTTTATATGTGTTTTAGAATCTGTATATTCAAGAGAAAGATATGACTTTTTATGACTTCTTTTTTATAGTCGACTAGTCACAATTAGTTGATTAATCGCTGCATTCAAGAAGCAACAGTAGCTCATGATCCAACATGAAGAAATAAAACACGAAATAACTAATAACATTACTTAGTTTACTGTAGGTTTGAACAATACATCTTAAGGATCTCTTGGTCAAAATGTGGAGGCAGTCCAAACCAACTTTTTGCATTTTAAAACATTTTTATGGTAGAAAACTACATGTCAAGTATTGTAAATTGTGTCTTGGTCCTTCCTTTAATTATGAGTCTTAAGATCAGCAGCTAAACTTTACACATTTGTTATTTACACAGAAGGTTTTTCTTTCATCTGTTCACGTTCAACCCTCTTCATGTTATCTGCAAAGCCATAGTGATAATAACCTGCTTCTTATTGCATTTGCAGAAGGCGAGAATACAGTTACTTTTTTATTAGATTTGCTAAGTGCCAGAGATAGAAAGATAGAGACGCTTCTCGGCCGAGCGAGTCTTAACAATCTCTCAGCTCCAGAAGTTATTGAAAGGTAAACTCTGTTTTTTAAAGATGGCAATGTTTCAATGTCTGGCTAATTACATGTGGGACAGTGTGTTAATGAGTCTGAATGATAGAACACTGTAACCTTCATCAAACTGAAATTGTTTGAATGATCGTAATTAGCAAATCACAATAATAGGCCGCTCCAGTGTTCTTAAACAGAAAGGTCCAGTACATTTTTAGGGAGAAAACAGTACACCGTGTAGCAGAGTTTAGCTTAGTTTATTTGACGTAGCGATCTGTGTCGAAATGTGCACCAATGCTAATGAGTAAACATTTTAAAGATCTGACAAAATGCTGGACAAATCACACAAAATATAACCGTTTGCGAAAGAAATCTATTTTTGTTTTGCCAAGCACCAGAAATCCAACTTAAATGAGTGAAGAAAATGGGGCCGGAAGTTAGATGTTAAACTTCTAACTGAGTGCTTATTCTCTGCACTCCCTGGACTTAGACTCCCTAAGACTTCATCAAACAAATATTATACATAATCTTTTATTATATTCTATCTTATGTTAATTTTGTACTTATTTTGTTTTTTTACTGTACCCTGTGAAGTACTTTGTGACCTTGATCTGTGAAAAGCGTCATACAATTAAAGTTATTTAGTTAAATAGCCTGTACTTAAAGCGCTATACAAATAAAGTTTGCCTACTTAACTGTGACGAACATTTAAACCACGGATGACTCTTTGTTTGTGCTGTCTACAAACGTCCAAATCCATGTTTTTATTGCTGCCTCGTTTAAATTAATGGAATAGGACGTTGCATCTGCAACAAGATTGTGCGCTCATCTATTCTAAACATGTCGGTCCTAGAAAGGTTTGTATATGTCCTTAATAATCCACCACAAATGTTCATCCCTTATGAATTTGGTCATTTCGTATTGTAGCGATGATTACTTGGACTTCTACAGTAATTGGCTTTTAGAGGGAGCTCAGTAACTTGGAGTAAATGGACTGAAACTTGATACGAGAGAACTAGAGACCAGAAAATGGAACGTCCGAGGATGTTGAAACAATTGGAGTGGCAAAGAAAGCAGCGTGAAGTGGCCTAGAAGTCTGAAGGAGCAAAGCATCGAACACAGCTCTGCCGCTTCCTGCCTCCTGGAATGTCAGGGTTCATCAGTCTTACAATTAATTATCATATTAAAGTAGACAGTAAGTCATTTGAAAACTACATTTGTAAGAATTTTAGATTATGAACATATGGGGGTTTCTGAGGACTGTAAGATCTAAACCAGGTCTAAGACTATGTCAGGTCTAAACTTGGGCTAAGATCTATCATATATTGGTTGGTCCTGGTTTGAGTCCAGTTTATTTCTGATGTAGACTTTATTTGATCCTGTTTTAGTCCTGGTTTAGCCCTAGCGACTCACATTAAACAAACATTTTGAACTCTGTTTTGATCGTACAGAAATGCTCTTTAATGACACCAGGAAATGTATTTTCTTTACGATATAATGTAATTTTACCTTTACAATCTAGATCAAGACCAAAACTACACAGAAAGGTCCACATTTGTCACATTTTTCAGTTTTATAAACACATTGAACCAAACAGAAGTAGACTGGAGAGAGTAATAGACAAAAAACAAAGATGAAATTAAACAGACAACAAAAGATTTTTATTTATTTTTAGTCACCTTTTTCCAGCACCGATAGCTCAACTTAGCCTCTTGTTTTGATGCTGGTTTTAGTTTAAATTATCTGAGTATTGTTGTTTTTGACATAGGGCTAGACCATGACTTATGCATCAATATGCGACTAAAAGGTAAACAAACACGACTATAAGTGACAAAAACGTGACAAAAACTATGCGAAAATTGACAAAAACGACATTAAAAGTGACAGAAACAATGCCAAAAGTGACCAAAACGCTACTAAAAGAGAAAAAAACGTTCGTAAACACTTGATTATTAGTTTGTCGTTCATGTGTCATATCTTTGGTCAATTTTGTCAATTCTCCTGGTTGTGTTTAAAATGTTAACTTTGAACAGAATCCCATTAATAAAACACAAATCGTAAATCTAAATCTTAATACTGGTCAGAAAAATTACAAGTAGATATTTTTTCCAAATCGTGCAGCTCTAATAGATAAAATGGATCAAGTAAATTAAGTAAAAAACAACATACAGCAGATAAAAAAGTCGTTTTGTGGTGTGTGTAATTGTGGCAGCCATAATTTTAACATGGGGACTTCCACAGTGAAATCCTATTATTTGCCCTGTTGAGGACACACAGGGAGGAGGCTGTGGGTGTCAGGGCGCGGTCATGCGAGTAAACAGGATGACACTCGTGAATTGGGATTACGTAATGGCTGGAGGGTGCCTTGTCCCCCTCTATGCGGTCTTTGGGTGCTCCCCGCGCGCCCCCGATTCTGCCCCGGGGCCGGGAGAGCGAGGGGTGTCTGCTCGGATTATGATGAGGGCCGTACAGTCACACACCATGAGCTGGAGTGGCCCCCGGCTCTGTCAGGACCAGGACTGACCCAGAGAGAAGACACGTGGCTAATATTAGGGATAAAGACTTCATCCACTGTAAATTGTTATTATCGTTGAGCATTTATTTGAATACAACAAACATTTTAACGTTAAATTATCTGATGCTAATTTACAACTTCAGTCGTTAGGCAGGATTTTGGCTGATCATAATTGAATGCATTATGAAGTTATGAAGTTAGTTATAAAAAGCAGTATAAAGAATAATGTACCGTATTTGAGGAAAGAAGTAGATGTTTAGTTTATAAAGGATGGATGTTGGATTCTTTTTTAAATAGTATTTAACCGATTGCTTAATAGTTATTGTAATAATTGTATAAGTTAGTGCTGGTTTTCAGATGACATCACAGCATTATATCGGCCAATAATAATGGGGGGCAGCCAAAATTAAAATGCTGTTTTTTTGTTATAATACAGCAAGTTGTCAGGAGTAGTTACTAATAGAAACAATCAGGTTGAAATTTTGTGAATTTACTCTTCGTTATTGTATGCTAAAATTCAATGTAATCAATAGGAAAAATTAGCTCTTGCCCCTAATCTGGGAGTATGACATCATCATATGAAAACATTACTGCCATACTGTGCCAACCGCATCTACCACAACCACTATTAGGGATGTCATGATATAAAATTTAACAATTATTGTGAGTACTAAACCCTGCAGTTTTACAATTAATCACAGTTATGAACACTCAAAGTCAAGACAAACAAGCCCTTTGCATTTAGGTTTACTTTTTTGGTACTTTCATCTAATCACGATCATTACAGCTGTGTGACTGCTCAATAACACGGCTAGTATAACAAGCAATGTTTTTACAACATGTGTAATTGCCTCTGCAGCCAGTAGATGGAGCCACAGCTAGGTCTAAAGATTGAGATGTCAAGAGCATGTTTAAAGCCTATAACAATACAAATCATGCATAATATTTGTTCTTTAAGTTACTTTCACAGTGACAATGTGACGACACTCTCTCGCTTTAACACTTCTGCTATTAATAAAACAAGGCTCTTTTTTCTACATTATACCTGACAAGTGGATTTATGTCAGCCCGAGTCTGTCTGTAAATGTGATCCGGGACGAGGCGTGGACAAACCTCAGCTCAGGAGGAGGCACCGGCGCTGGACGCACAGTAAAGTGCAGGGGTCCGGCCTGATTTATCTCTGTGTCTGCGCCAATAGAAAACACATGTAATACAGAATAAGACCCATGTTAAAGAAGGTTTTTGGGTTTCTTTCACGTTGTCTGGGAATCTGTGCACTTTTTGTCATTCTGATATATTTCTACACTTAAAGTTCAGTTAAAGACCTGAAGATTTGGTGCGTGAATCATTCATTCATTCATTTTCTACCGCTTATTCCCGTTAGGGGTCGCGGGTGACTGGAGCCTATCCCAGTGACTTTGGGCCTTAGGCGGGGTACACCCTGGACAGTGGCCAACTCATTGCAGGGCTGACACAGAGAGACAGACAAGGACAGACAAACATTCATTCTCACATTCATTCACTACGGGCAATTTAGAGTTGTCAATTAACCTACACAGTCATGTCTTTGGACGGTGGGAGGAGCCGGAGAACCCGGAGAGAACCCACGGTAACACGGGGAGGACATGCAGACTCCACCCAGAGAGATCGTGTGATGTTAGGGTGGTTCGGAATTCGAAACCACGATGTTGGGGTGGTCTGGGATTCGAACCCACGTTCGCCTTATTGAGAGGCAGAAGCTCTAGCCGCTCTGCCACCGTGCACCCCAGGTGCGTGAATCAGCCATATTTAAATGGTACAATATGTATTTTTAATATGCATGTATGCTTGTCTCGATGTTGTTGCTTTCAGAATCAGAATTTCTCTTAAACGACTATTTCTTTTTGACAGTTTATTAGGTTTAATAGCTAAATCTGTAGACAGAATGAACCTTCACCAAAGACGTAATTACTTTTAAATAATATACTTTAAAAATATCAACTAAAATCAACTAAACTTTCCTGGTCTGAACTATTACATTTACGTTTTACTTAACTTATAAAAACACACTCACAACATATGTTCCACTGTATGGCATTCAACCTATACATTTTGCATTTATTCAAAGGTGTTTCTATTGTTAAATAACACCTTGAACTACAGTAACTTTATCTGGTGCTGTCTTCTGTTTGGCCCGTTAAGTTTAATGCCCTACTGTGAAACATTCCAGGCAAAGAAATGGCTCCTCCTTGTGGACAAGCAGGTGGCAAATCCTCCACTATAAAAGCTACAAAGTGCAGCTCATAATTAATAAGTCTGCTGCTATATATATATTAGTTGAACATCGTTGATAAAAGCATTGTTATATATCTTTATTTATTCTATAATCTATACAAATAGAACTTGTGGTAAATATTTCTCAGAGTTTTACATCCATAAAGTTGCAGTTTGTGAAGAGATTTTGAAAAATAAAAGTTTAAAATTACAGGAAGTAGTGCTGAGTCCTAAAAACAATGTGACTGTGAAATTCTAACAATTTACACACAACTGACCCATTTTTCTGACAGTTTAAACGATCATTCAACAAAATAAAGGTGCAATAAGGTATTATTTATTGTCAATTATTAAATTTGTGTAATTTCTATGGATTTTGGCCCTTGTTCACAGTCTGGTTGCTAGATAACTGTTGTGTGTCATATTTGTTGCTCATGTTCAACCAGGAAGTAACATTATAAACTTTACAAAAACTGTCAAACTGGGAGCAAATAGGTAAAATGTTTAGTAAAATCTGAAATATAATCATGTTCACTGTGTTTTAGAGAAATAAGAAGTCTATCCTGTCATATAGACCTTAAACACAGTCATGGATTTCGGTTGTGAATCTCGCAGACGTCCCCCGGTGCGTTACGTAAAGACATGTCTCTTTTTTTTACTTTGGAATCCCTATCTTTGCGCACATTAAAGACGGACCATCTGCCCGTTTCACCTTAAGACCCGGGATACCTCAGCTAAGTCCCACTGGGCTCTGGTGGATTTCCACAGAGCCCCGGAGCTTGTTCAAGTCCACTGCCCTGAACCAGGACGGATTTGGGAAGACATGTGGGAATTATCTGGCTGAAATGGGGCTGAGTGTGAGATGAGCGAAGGTCAGAGTCAGGACTTTCGGAGAGTGTCCTGTCTGAGCTTTTGGTCTGGGATCGTGTGTCTGTAAAGAGGAGAGAGTGAGCACAAAAGGCAAAGGTGGAGAGACTATTAAGCGTGCGTTCACGTACAGTATGTCCTTGTTGGGTCCTAGTTTGAGCCCAGTTTAGTCCAGATGTAGACTTGGTTTGGTCTTGTTCTAGTCCTGGTATAGTCATGCTTGAGAAATTCTGATTTTAGTCACAGTATAATTGCAATTTTTATGTGCTTTATGTGCAAGAATGAATTACCAGATTGACCGATATGGGTTATTTTCATGGCTGATGCTAGTACCAATGTTTCAGAATCCAGAGCTGCCAATGGCCAATAACCTCCGCTGATATTTTGGGGCCGATATGTATGGCCAATTTTTATTATTTTTCCCAAAATATATCATTTGAATTGACGACAAACTAAATTACTCTCTATAAAAGCCAGTGCTCTGCATAATAAATAGATCAATCGAAATTATTTTTAGACATCCTCAATCCTGTTTTACAACTAACCCAGAAGTTTAATCACTTTTTGTGTAGTGCCTTCTTTGCACCAAAAATATATATATATATATATATATATATTGAAGCTACACTGAAATTATGAAAACATCACTACATTATTGAGTCATGAAGTGTTACTTTTACAATAATAATCATGATACTAGGACATAATAATACAAGGACATATTAATACTTGTTTACTATAATAATGATGGTACTAGGACATATTAGTGTTACTTTTACTATAATAATAAGGATACAAGGACATATTAATACGCTTACTTTTGCTGTAATAATGGCACTAGGACACATTGATGCTGTGGTAGCTCTATATCCGTGGGAAGCCTCTGCGTCGAGTATTTCTAAGCTCTTCTGTTGTCTGTGTCTGAACTCCATTAAGGCTTTTGAAGTGGCTCTGACACTTGCTCCCTCACAGTAATAGCAGCCACATGTAGCACAGTTTAAAGCTGTCACACCAACATTACAGCCATATATCCCCTTTACCTTTACGTACGACCCCAGTTTTATCTATTTTATCTGCAACATAACTTACACAGTGAAGTTTAGGGCTTAAAACTATAGACCATACTATTCATTTGTACTGAAAAAGAGCCGCATGGCATAATTTAAACACACAAATTCCATAACTGCTGCCTATATAAGTGGGACAAACCTCCGTTAATTTCCACAATATTGACCATTTGACAAATGAAAATACATGAACTCAACTCAATTTAGGTAAAATAATGTTTGAATAGCCAGAAAAATGTGTTCCTTGTACATATTTTTGAGAGTTTTTAGTCAGCCAAGCATAATGTCATGAATATATTTTTGAACTTAACTCGACTTTTTGTAATTTTCAACTTATTTTCCAACTTTTCTTCACAAAATGTTAAGTAAGATAAATATTTACAGCAGACAACAGACTATCCCGCCAAAACAAAGTAGAAATGAGCAAAAAATGAAACAAAACAAATAAAAAAAAACATTAAAACATGTCAGAGAATGCAGACTATTGTAAAGTGCATGCATTTTGGTTGTGTATTGTTCTTTCTTGTCTTAAAAGGCACTTAATTTGAAATGTCTCTGTTGTGGTAAATATTGCGGCGTATATGTATCAGTTAGTCTTCACACTATCCAATGTTTGTTTTCCTGAGCTTTATAGGCAATAGATTTGCGGTTAACAGTTAATAAATGTGAGTTTTTCCACAAGGCCAGGAACAATAAATGACCGATTCCAAATTCCCCCAGTAGGCCGGCCTATGATGTATTTGTACTATTCTTACTGCGCTGATGAGTAAGCTTCCTTTCACTTCTCTATTGACTCACACAATCATTATTTATGCAGCTAAAAATACAGATCTGTCAGCACTGTTCCCAGAACTTTTGAATTATATACACAGTCGGGATGTGGGAGAAATTTAGAGATAAAACCATGTAGCCCAAAGTGACAAGGTGTTGTTTAATGCAGTGTTTTTAAACCTTTTTTAGAGTCGCAGTATACTTTTTTGTTGTTGTAAAGATATCACGGCACATGACCCACTCTGACACTCACCAAATCAGACCTTTCAGTTAAAAAAATATGGATTATAATGTGGCATATATTGTGGTATTATGATCTGATGATTTCTGTAGAATTCAGGACACTCCAAAATTAGGGCTGCAGCTAACGATTACTTCGGTAATCGATTAGTAGAGTGATTACTCCTTCAATTAATTAATTAGTTGTTTAAAACGCGAAAGACCCATACGAGAATTTTACTCAATTTTACCCAGATAAAGCCGTTTAACGCCATCCTAGTGAAGAATATTTAAAGATGAACAAGTATTTTAACCAAAAACACACAATTTACATGTTTCCTATATGTTTTGTGTGTCTTTTCCGCTCCGTCTAAGTAATAAAACCTATTCTTTAAGTGCACAGAATGTTTTGGAGACCGTGTATAGACCAGTTAACGATTACTCGATTATTTAATTACTTGACAACCGTTTCTATAATCGATTAGTTGCGATTAATCGATTAACTTGTTGCAACTTTATCCAAAATATTAATGTTTTCCATTTTTATTTCATTTGTGAATCCAAATTGGACATTTTTTCAAGGCACACAGGTTGAAAAATGTCTTAAGTTTATTAAGATTCACAAATAGGCTGAGCATTTCTGGAATGATTTATGTTGGTATAGCTGCATGTACTGCCCGATCCTTTTAGCTTACATTAGGGAGTTATTTTTTGCATTCTCCGTCATCATTCTCCACTATTGTTTACTTTTTCTGTGCCACGGGCATCTGTGGCATGTAGAGAGAGTCGGTTTGGCGCAGACAGAGGGAGCCCTCACACCGCAGCCTGCAGGGCGGAGCGCGTTCATGCACCCAAACGCACCTCCTGTAATTGAGTGACTGCCTATGCATAGGCAGTCACTATTTGTTCTTGTATTTTCCGGTTTTTCGGCACGTTTCACAGGCCACAGTTTTTTAATTCTTTTAAATTTTTTTGCATCTTTCAATAGTTCCTAGTCTTCTAATGTCTGCTATTACTTTTGGTACATGTACCTTTTGTAGTTTTTTCATAATTTGCCGAGCAATTTTTCCCTATCTTTTACAGTGGGAGCCTTTCTGTTGGTACTCAGGAAAGTTTGCTGTTTAAACTGTTTGTGTTGGGTGCACAGTAGCAGAGCGGCTAGAGCTTCTGCCTCCCAATAAGTAGATTGTGGGTTCGAATCCCGGATCATACCAACATCACACCAATTCAATTGCGCAGTCAATCGCAATAGCTTCAGCTATTGCAACTGCATCTAGTTTGCCTTCGCTCGGGACAAAACGTCAAGTCAGCAATAACGCCCAACTCTGACATCCGCTATATAAATATTTGGGTTTTAATGTTCCAATAAATTGCTTAGTTCCATTGAAATTTGTCTCCATTTGAAGCTATTCTGATGAAAATAGCCTTGCGGTCTGTTTTAACTCCAATAACACCGTCTCGTTTTATCCGATTACTTGTAACTACACTATTTGCTTTCCCAAAATAACACGTTTTATCTATTTGCGCTGTATCTCTAAGCACCAGCCAAGTATTGTCCGTTTACGAGCAGTATTTACTTTTCAAACTCAGACTGCCTCGTCACCTTTTCCTGCCTTTACTTTGAAGGAGCGCTCTTGGCACTTCCCATGGCGCGTGAGTCGTGCGCTGCTGCGGCTCTTGTTTCCAGGCAGGCCGAGCACACACGGAGGGATTTAGTTATGTCCCGCTGCTGAAGAAGAGGAGGAGAAGGGGGAGGCGGGGGGAACAGCCCGAAACAACGGGAACTGAGTGGGATTTTTTTTTAAAGAAGGAAGGAAGCACGGAGAAGAGTTGGACGTATAAGTTTGGAGTTGGAGCGTTTAGCTTCGTTGCGCACGGACCCCCGCGTCTGTCTGTGTTTATTGTCGCTATCGGGGCGACAAAACCTGCCTCTCCCTGTTGCAGAAGAACAGTTCGCGTTGTCCAATGAATGGAGTTGCTTTTTGCCTTGTTGGAATACCACCCTACGCTGAGAACCACGTAAGTACCGCGCGCTGGCACCGTTATGATTCACTGTTATTACCTGCACGTTATTGTGTCGGGACAGCCTGAAGTGTACGCTGCACCGGGGCTGGTCAGAAAGCGTGATTTCCTAAGAGGATTACCACTAGTTTACATAGCCACTGTGTACACACAATGAACTATACTGCGCTGAGACGAAGAAGCTGATCAAAGTTTTTGTGCTGCTTTTTTTGCTTGGTTGCGCGCGTCGCCGGTGCCATGTATTTAATTAAGCCTTTGCTACTCTTACTTCCATAAAACTGATCCAGGCTTGTCTTTACGCGTGGGTTGCTGCAGTCTTTTGTCCGCCTCTCGCTGCATCAGGCTGCTGTCAGACTAGAAACAGGACGTCCCAAACTCAGACTGGGCTTGGAGGCGACAACATTAGAACCAAAGCTGTGCCATCTTTGTCATTTTTGCCAAACAGACATTGTTCAGAATCAGACATTTGCCCATATTTAACATGGAAAAACTCTGCTTATTATGATTGCAAAGATACTGCTGCACTCTTTAAGTGTAAACAGCTGTAAACCCGCAGTTGTCAGTCAATTCATCAGTCAGTGGTGTTTTAGTTGACCAAAATTTGGACTGTTCAATGATTTGTATGTGACAACACCAGATATGCATGGAGTAAGCCACTATTGGGAGTTTTACCTTCCTTTTTACACACAAACACTTCTAGTACTTTTCTGTGCCTTCCTGATTTCTTCTAATTTCTCAAATAGTTGCTTTTTTCATGAACTCCTGTGCAGTTGTGGTCTTGTGAATACTGTTTGGGTTAGATCATAGATACTTTAATGTCCCCTTTAGTCGACTAATTGATCAAGAGGACATGTCTTTAGTTGACCAAGAATTTTGTTTGTCGACTACTAGGCCTCTCACGATAACAAATTTTAAAAATATCAGAATACAACAATATTGGAACTACTTTAAGACCATGTTACAAAGAAGGAAAACCCCTATAAACCATTTTCCAAACATATATTATCATTAAAACATAAGCTGCATAAATAAATAGAAGAATGAAACACTAGTAGTGAGTTGGTATCTATAATTAGTCACAATACAGCTCAAATCTTATCGAAAAAACACAAAAGTGCAAAGAAAAGGTAGATGCAATAAGTATTGGGTCCCAAAACATATTGTTCCAGCTGTTATTTATTGAACGATAAGTCGATATAGCAATTATCATTACAGGCCTATCGACTACACACATTGCTAGTTTTTCGAATACAACTTTTTGCATTTTTCCTGCTTGTACAGTCACTTTTACTCTTACAAAACGACTACATATGTGTCCTATCCTCGCCCATTAGAAGCTAAATCTCCAGGTATGTCTTTAATTGTAAGAGTGTGACTCCGGGAATGTACCGTGAGCGTGGTGTGTCACTGTGGAGTCATGAGGTAGATGTCACTGGGGCGGAGGGCTCTGACTGGACACTGAAGTCTGGCATATGGGCCCAGTATGTTGTGTGTTATGCGGACATGAATTCCCCTGCCTGACCCGGTCCTCTGCATGAATGTGGGATTGTTTGTCGAGGGTTGACGGCAATAATGGCCTTTGTTGTGTCGCAATATTGCTTCGAGCTTCTCCTTCCAGTGCTTGCTACTGTATATTTTGTTTGCTTTAAATGAGACTTGGGCAAACTTTATAGATCCACGAGGAAAACGTCTGTGTCACGCTGTAAAAAAACATATTAAAACTTGTAATGGAGGTGTTATTGCTTTGTCTATATGTCCCAGCATGGTATTAAACTTGTATGTCACCACCAGGCTAAAGTTACAGGTCAGATCTGTGGAGAGGCGAGTCCGTTCACAGTAAGAATGCATGTTTTTAAAGGCAGGAGTTTCCAAACCTTTCAAGCTGAGACCCGCAAAACTGATCCAGGACTTCCATTGTGAAATTAAACTGATGCTTGTAATAATTCTAAGTTGAAAAATATTTAAAAATCAAGTTTAATTGGAGTTATTTGAGTGGTTTATTGTGTTATGGTTTACATTAAAAAAGCAAAAAGTAGGGTTCCAAGAAACAAAATATCCTGTTTTCTTCTGCATAAAAATTGTTAACGAGTGTTTAGATTTGTTTAAAGATGCTCTGAAACAAGCAACAAAAGCGTGTCTAAAAGCAATAAAACATGACAAACACACATCTAAAAATTACAAAAACGCAACTACAAGTGTCAAAAATGTGACAAAAAGAGGCAAAGGTGTTCTGAAATATGTGATTCTTTTATTAGTCTCTCAGTTCATATTTCAGTCTTTTCCTCCTGGCTGTGTTTAAAATGTGAACTTTGAACAGAATCCTAAAACATAAATAATGCCATAAAATCTAATTGCAATCGCAAAATATTAAATATTACAATAATTAAAAAATTATTGATATCTTCACTCAGAATTCACTTTGGAAATCATTGTTGTAAGGTATTTTTGAGCAATAAAACACCTGTAAGTACATAAATATAAGACATAAGTTTTAATGCCCTATTGTGGTACATTCTTCTGTGGTACAAGCAACAACATCTCTATGGAAACCGTCCACCAGAGAAGTTACCAACAATACTAAAGACATAGTAAATTATGAAACTGTTCTAAAATTTACAATATAATCGATGTAAAGTTGGAAAGGAGTGTTTTAAGTTCACTTTCTGATGCTTTTTTGTGTTGCCATGACGATAAATTAATTTTATAAGCCTTTTAGTAAGTGTTTTGACAGACTGGACTCAATCAATCACATCAAAACTGGCCTCGACCGCAACCAATTTATAATTTCGCATACGCATAATTATTATAATTGGTTGTCTCTTCAAAGGAAATCTCATTCGCTTTTGGGCCTAAACCACAACACTTTCCCACAATTTAATGCACCGAGGGTGTTGTCGGAGAAGTAAAAGAAAGTAAAAACGTCTTGTGGAGTTGGTGAGTCTTGGCGTAGGTTTGTTCTAATCTCAACGTCAGAATACACACGTGCTTCTTATCATGTGGGTCTTCATGTTGTTTAAAAAGTGTAAGGCTATTGTTTTTGACATTGTGTTGGTGAAACTCTCTGTAAGTAAGTTTGCCAATTAGCTGGGCTTTATTTTTTTTCCAGGAATCTTTAAATTATTTGTGTTGCCACTTTTTGATGGGGTTTTACAAATTGCTTTCCCAAATTTATTTAGAAAGATATGTCACTGGTGCAAATTGTGGACATTCTACACCACATGCACCTACAAAAATGGAGAACTTACACAGACATTGAATAAATATATGCAAATCAAGGCTAAGGTTATGTTTCACCCATTTTTTTCAGATTTTATGACGTATTGTGCATATTCTTCCATTGTAATGCCATTGTACTAAATTCCCTCTTCTCTAAAAGTCCTCAAAATGACATCCATAACAGCAATGTGAACGTCAGATTTATCAGTAAAGCACATTTAAAACAACCTCGGGCGACTAAAGTGCAACAGGCAGAGAAACATTATAATTCTACACAACAAAAATAGGAAAAATACTGTTTAAATAAGAACAAAACACAAAGATAAAAGCTTATAATCACATCTGGTCTACACTGAAGTAAGCAAGTTTATTTTTAACATTTTGACATAAATAAAATGGAAAATGTGACCAAAACCTGTAAATAACTATGAACTACACTTCTTCATTTACAAACACGCCTATGTCACAAGCCTGTCTTTAGGATTATTATTCAGTATTAATATGCCTTGATTTACAATGATTTGGTTGAAGTTTTAACCTGGATGCCCTTACTAAGACAATCCTGCCCATTAAGCCAAGTTCAGGAGTAGAAACAGCTTGTATTTGAATGTATTAATCTAATCTAAAACATACAATTTCATCAAAAATCCTGCTAAACGCTTACGCAGCACTTTTCCCACCATCTCCCCTGCAAAGATTTTAACATTTCCTGCTCGCGGTGGGCCTATAATTGGACCGCTTTGCTTCTACGTCGCCTTAATAGCTCGTTGCCTTTAAGCGTGTTTAATTCGGCTTTCATCTTTTTTGATTTCAGGCGCACGAAGCTGCTGTAAAACCCCACACAGCCGGTAGTAAGTGCACTGGATACTGCTGTGTCTGAGCCCGCAAAATTGGCCTCCTTAATCAACGCTGGCAAATAAAACATGCCTACAATACTACTCGCTCTGTGTCTCTTTTGCATAGCGGCGTACGGCCCTTTCCACACCTGACCTTTGACCCGGCATATTTGAGCCTACACCCACCAGCTTTAATTTAGCCGCGTCTTTCCGCAAAGCTAATTTCACCTGTCTTTACACGCCGAAAGGAATTTGCCCCATCTGAATATTGGCCAGAACATCTAAATTAAAAACAACAAGGGGTAAGCGAGCGAGTTGGGACAAACAATGCATTTAAAATGGTTTGTTAGTTCGACGCTTTCGAAAGAACAACACAATCATTTAACTTTTTTGTTTGGAGAAACTTTTTTATTTTATTTTTATATTTATTTACTTGACAAAAGAGTATTCTGTCCAGTCATTGTACAATATGGAGCAGGTTTAATTTAGACATATAGAATAATGTTATCTGTTTGATAGAGCAAGACTCACAGATTAAAATAGTGGTGGAAAGTACTGTACTAAATTTGTTGGTATCTGTATTTTACCTAAATTATTTGTACAGTGCACAGTTTTTCTTTTTCTTCACTACATTTGAGAGCAGGAATCTGTACTTTCTACCGCACTAAATTATATAACTGGACTGAAAAGTAGAAAATACATTTCCTGCTTTGAGTAAACCTCGAACAACAAAGAACTACAAACAAAACATATACATAAAATAAGACATAAAATAAGGACATTGATTTTAATTGCTAACCAGAAATCTTCAGTTCTTTCAAAATACACTACATTCAACTAATGTTGTCACAATACCAACTTTTCAAACTTGTTTCGATACTAAGGAATTGGCTCAATACTCGATTCCGATCCCACAATACTTTTTTTCACTATCAATTCTCGTTCAAAAGAGTACCTAGTTACAATACTGGTTTAGTATCAATTAGTATCAGATTTTTGATACCTTTGACAACCCTCGTTCTCCAAATCTGTGTGAAATATTTTTATTTTTTACTCTTAAATTGCATTTCTAAACAGCTACTTCAAAACTTTTACTTTAGTCGATTTTTGTATGTACTACTTTTACTTTCACTTGAGTAATTTTTGCTCCTGTATCTGTACTTTTACTAACAACATGTAGTACTTCTTCCTCCACTGCATTAAAACAACAGCAAAGTACAAACAGATTAACACAAAACTTCAAATACAAACAGGAAAGCGTAAGACGATGACACATAAAAGTAATGTAGATAAAAAGGTATATATTATTTAAGTCAGTGACATGTTTTTCTTATATTGTTGAGTCAAACATATCAAATGTTAAAAATCAAATGAACACATCATGAACCCTTTTAGCCACATGTTTCGAGGAGATACCGCTGATAAAATGTGGCTCAAAATCACTCAATTCAATGTAATTAACCCGTAATTCGTCAGGTCGGCTCCACGTAAATCTATTTTTGCCGTTTCAGAGCTGGTCTGGATGACGCTGCTTTAATGGCTTCCACGGGGACCACACTGTAATAACGTTAGCGTCCGCGGCTAATGTTGTGCAGTGAGATCAATAGAGCCGGAGGGTGGAGGGTGGGGCAGAGGCGAGCCAGGGCTAAAAGCTGCAGGTTTTTTCTTTTTTTCCACGTGATGCTGACTGTATTGATAGCAGGAAACATGAGCGTGCCGTTATGAAAGTCTTGAGTCGGAGCGGTCGATGTCTTTAGTTCGGTGCTGCGTCTGTCAGGATCACATTGTGGCTGGTGCATGACTTTGTTTTTTACATAATGGCTGAATGGCAGTGTTGTTACTGGCAGAGCAGGGTTGGGTTACTGGGCACTGGCCTCAAATGCACTTTCAGTAAAAACATGTAATTAAAATATGCTTTCAATCGCTGTGTTCAAGACTCTGTTTCCTAATCTGTGTGTTTGTATGAACAGTAGGGCTGCAATGATGAATCAACTAATCGTGACTAGTCAACTATAAAAAATAATGGACTTTAAAAACTGATAATTGTAATCGTAAACTGGACTATACAGAGTTTAAAACACATGTCAACAGACCTTTTATAATGAAGACCGTGACATTATTACATCAAAATATCATAAAATAATAGATTATTGCAAATTTTCACCATTAATACACTTAGGGCTGTAGGCGACTTTCACAAAATTGTTGGTCGACTAAAGACATGCCCTATTGATCGATTAGTCGAATAAAAGGAGGTGTGGCAATAGCTGTCGAAATTATGAAGTAACTAGATGTATTTGACCCAAATTGTACTCAAAAGACACCAACTGCACAGGAGTTCATTCATAAACAACTAACTCTACAGAGTGTGTCTAACAGTGTGTTTATATGTTAGTAACATTGTCATGATTCACTCCAAAGTCCTCTGCTGTAACTAGTTTTATATCTTTTCCTTTTTGCTGCTGTCCCATAGAAATCCTTTTAATCTGAATTAAAGAAGTAATCGACTAATAAAAACGTTGGTCGACTAAGACACCATTGATCGATTAATCCATTAAAGAATACTAGACTATAATACACTTCATTCATAAGTATTCTCTCTAGAAGCCTTCAATCGCCATTTTTCAACCTTTATTTGGCTGATTAAGTATTTAAAAAGTTTAAATATACAATAGAAATAAGAATTTGACTGGTCGACTATTAGAATAATCGTTAGTGACAGCTCTAATGGACAGCCAAGAATGAACCGTTTTGACCAAGATGTGAGTCTGGACACTGGTTTTATCTCCCTGAGTTCAGATAGATGTGATCGACAGGTAGATTAGCCCCAACAACGTTCATGATGTCTTCTTTAGTTATATCCACAGGCCGGTTCTGAAGATGGCTTGCAGTTAAGCAGGTGAAACATGTCCACAAGGTAAATACATCTCCTAATTTATTGTCTTCAAGAAGAACCTAAAACTTGGAGGTGGATTAGCCAATCATGAACATGAGTGAGCCATCAATATCCAAACAAATATGGCTGCTTCAAGGAAAGAAAAATCACAGAGGACTGAAGAAATGATGCAGATTTATGCAGAAAAAATGACGAAGCACTAAACAAAGTTAATCTGAGATGAGAGAAGTTTGATTTTATTCCAAATAATAGATGACCCATGAGCTCCTCTGCATCCTGTGCGTCGCTGACATAAACAAAGCTGATTGCATGGCTCTGTCTGAGTTTTGTCTGAGAAGTGAAATAAATGCAGAAAAAGCTGACAAAAAAACGGAAGCCGTGTTTAGTATACACAAGCTTTATCCACCTCTCACAGCGCCACAAACGTATAATTACTAAACGTCTTTTTGTGATTCTGAGACATCCGTTTTAGTTTTTGCTCTCTCTGAAATGCTAATGCTAATATAAATGTGCACTGTGAATTGGATCTTGGTACAAAAACTGTCAGAAAATTTGATATATTTCCCAAATTGTTCATCCTATCCTCACTTAATCGTCTCTCCCAGTTGGATTACTGGTAGCTCAAATGAAGACTTTAAAGAGGCGTATTTTCCTGGTCCACTAATGGCCTTTGTGGATACGTCGGGCCTCAGACCACAGGCAGCAGTGAAGTCAGCAGGTCCAGGCTGATTAAGGCCGCTCTAAGTGAAGACACATGTGCGATGCTGCAGAGGAAAGCATTTCTGAGAGCACTAACAGATGCTCTCGCTCTCTGAGGCACGTAACACCGACTGCAATGTAATCCTGCAAATATTTATGAATGAATTTTGATGATTCTGCCATAAGAAAGATAGATATTTGAGGCTGTGGCTTATTAGAACCCAGTGAGAGGAACTGAAGAAGCTGCTTGCATGAGTGACAAAATGTATGCAGTAATGGGAATATTTAATAACGTGCCAGACATTTAAACAATAAAATATGTTTTAAATTTAGTAGTTGTAGTTGATGGAATAGCAGTGTTGTCAAAACTAGTCACAAACCTAGATACTAGAAGAATTGGACCTTACTGGATTATTTTACAATGATCCTGATCAAGTGCATTTACCAGTTTGACACGTCCTTTAATTTCAGGACGTCGGCAACTAGTTTTGCAATGTTTCTCTGTAGAAGTAAATATAATCTGCTTTAAAATACCCATGTTCCTCCCAGGTTCTATTTTTAGAAGATACTGATTCAGTGGTAACAAGCAAGACAGACCAACCAACCATTACTGACACTCCATGCACGCGAAGCATGGCCTTCACTCCAATATTCAGCGTCTACATACAGTATTTATAATTGAGGTGAATAGGAAAAAAATATTAAATTTGAACATATCACTTTGAAATGTCTTGCGTAGTTTATACACATAAATGTAAGAAAAAATGTATTGCAAGTTTTTTATCATATGTTTTTGTATAGAAATAAGGCATTTTATGTGTAAAAACTGCCAAAATTGTAAATATTTGAGACATTTAAATATGAAAAGTTTTAATTTGTTGGTTCATTTTGTACACATATTAGTTACAAAAAAATTACAGAGAGGATTTGGATCTTCTTGGATATCTAGTTTTTGAGTAAACCAGATCTAATTGAAAATTGACTTAAAAATTTAATAAATCAGTCTTAGAATTATATATCCACAAATCCTTTTATCATGTACTGTAAAGTTTGTTGTGTGTAGGAACTGCTTTAAGGCTGATTTTTATGTCTCTGTGGGAGAAAAATGCATTTGAAGAAAACAGTCTTTGAAGTTACAATGTCCCAGAGAAATCTATGGATGAAGTGGATTAGATGAAATCATAAAACATCTTTAGGAGGAGACTGGACAAGTTATTTGTTTCCACATGAAAGCTTTATGTTGAGAGAGAAAACTGAGCAAAAAAAACTGAAAAATATGAGTTTTGCCTGTAGTGTCTCGCCTTAAACATAACCACAAAAGCCCAAAATGGAAGTATAAGCTTTTTCTGTATAATTCTATAGCTAAATCTAGTTAAACTTGATCTAGTTTAGTGATTCTCTTGAAATACAAAAATCCAGACATATGTTTAAATGTTTCTGCACTTTCATCCTTCTTTTTATTATTGGAGATGCTTCTTTGACCCTATAAATGTGATGTAAACAGCTAAAAGTGCAGTTCAAACACCTGCGCCTGGCCCCACGTGTGTTTGAGTGATCAGAGCATGTCCGCAGCCCACACAGGTTAATGATTGTACACGACAGAAGAGAGCAAGCGAGAGAGAGGGGGGGGTCCTGGACCAGCTGCTAAAGAGGGGAGGAATGTAGAGGAGGTGACGAAAGAGAAAGAGAAGAGGGAGAAGTGCCAGTGGAGTTATGCCAGGGAGATTCTCTGGTAAATCTATTCAAATAACTGCAAATAGTAATATCTGGGTGAGGACTTGAATCAAGAAAGTATTATTTTGATTTGAGTACATTCAACATGTCAAGTAAAATTATCTACCAGTGGAACAATATATTTTTTCTTAATGAGATTTATTTCAAATTTTACGTGCAAAGAGTTGCTTTTTTTCTCATTTTAAGAACAAAAAGTCTTGTTCCATTGGTAGATAATTTTACTTATCAAGTCAAATCCACTGAAATCAGGTTAGATCCGTCTAACTTACCTAAATATTACTTTTTGCAGAGTATGTATTTGTTGTAAAAGTACAAGTTGTCAAAGAGTGGCCATAACGAACTAGATACAAATTTCATAACCAGATAACGTTCCTGGAAAAGTTTCAAAACCACAGAGCCATAGATTCTTTGTCGTCAACAGTGTTTTAATCGACCTAATTATTTCTACGGGAGGAAGAAATATGCACGAAAATGGACTAATGGACTAAAATTTCAAACTCAGCTCAATACTAAGACATGTATTCAATTCACAATACCGATTTGAATGCCACAAGGATAAGTATCAACCTTTAAGTCAAGGTTTTAGACAACAGACTGACATTTTCAGCTCTAAATAATAGTACATAATTTATTAAACATCATGGTCTTATACTAGTTCTGATAAAGCTCAGTATAATTGTAAAACCGTTCACGGAAGGTCCAACTATGTGTTATAAAGGGATTTTTTGTATCAATACTTGCTCAAATGAGTAACTAGTTTTAGTATTGATTAGTGTCTGATTTTCAAACTGGACAAACAAAAATATCTATTGATGTTAAATAAAGCAACTTCATACTATTTGTTTTATTAATGCGTTGGACGGTTCTTACGTATATGCGTAATTTTGAGTAGCCTACTGTTGATCATTCATGTTGTTTTTAATTGTTGCGCTAATTTTTCAATACTCTGAAACCCATGGACATGCTAAAGTTCTTGGAGTTTAGTACAAATAAAGCAGACGGACCTTGTTTAGGCGAAGGACACGAGACAGAGCTGACCTTGTTTACTCGGCGGCTGAGATGGGAGCGGCTCTGTCAGCGGCTGTGTTTCTAAAGCTAATGCCCCTGTATTGATTTGTACAGTCAGTTTACCGTCAATTTGCTTACATCTAAATATACTCTGTTCTGTTGTGTTATTTGTCTGTTGTTTTTGCCCACTGACGAGACGATCTGCACAGATATTGACACACTTGTAAAGATTATGAATTACGCACTTTTTTGTAAATAGTCACATTTTAAAGTTGCTAACTGTAATGCTTTCGCTAGGGGCTGGATTAGCGATACAAAAAGTGACCCAAAAACTCCACAGACAACATTTTATCTTTGTGTAATTTGCTGGAAACTGCTACAACAAAACACATCCAGAAAATGTACATCAGTATCTGTGCCATATAATGTTTTATGGGTTATAGGTAGCTAAAACAAAGACATACACAATTAATTAAAGTAGTTGGCATCATTAGCATCATTAGCATAAGACATTAGCATTTGAATTGGCATACAATTTTCCATATGAATACTACACCAAAAACATGATGACTGTAGCATATTAAACTTAAAGACAGTAGCACAAGTGTCTAATCATTTTGACCATGTAATTACATATAGACAATTGTTAAAACAAACATCAAAACGAAAAGCCATGAATGACGAGCAGCCATCTTGGAAACCATGGCTGGAAACAACAACTTCCTGTCTTGCGCTCTTCTTCTAATGATGTTAAAGGAGTAAATAAAAGCAGCCACTAGATAGCATATTTTAGAAAAAAATGAACATATATTAACAAACACGGTAAACATAACACTAATGTTAGCCGCTTACCTTAGCTTGTGCATGTAAACGATCGATAGTTTTTCACCTGAGGCAAAAATATCTCGGATTTCATGTTGGTGGAGAAAACAAAATTAAGTAAACCTTGCAAGATTAATACTACTTTACAAATACTGCAGGGTAGCTCAAGTTTGCTCCGTCTTTATGGGATAAATGCACTATACTGTAGTTTTTGTGAACTTCTTTTCATGCGGGTGCTTGCTCGGACGCCCTCTGGTTGCGCGATTGTGTATTACACCATAAACAAATAAAGAAACGTGTCAGTTAACCAAGCTCTCTTCACTCGGTTAAACATCTAAGTCACGGTTAATCGTCTAATCAGTTAGCCATGAACAGTCCTACTTTTCACAGACTCATAACATTCTCTTTAAACTAAAACTGATACTGGTCATTTGCGCAGTTAATACATGTTTACATCAGCAACTAGAACCAATATGGTGTTTTGTTTTTCATGAATGCCTGGCAAAAACACAAAGAACGCTAGTTTTGATTGCATTTTAAAATCTTTTCCCATAAAAACAAAATGTCGTTTCAACTCCTGATACAGTATTGACGTTGTTATTGATTGGTGATCAGCTATGTGTGTGGAAAAACCCCACCCCAAGCTGCTAAACAATGGACAAATAGTTGCTTTGTTTGTTTACTGTAGTTCTTCGCAATGATTTATTCTCGGTCGAAGGTTCAGTCTTAAATAAACAACTTGTGTTTTTGAGAAAGCCGTGTTGTTTGGATTAATATGACCATTTGGTTCCAATTTTACTCTGGAAAGTCGGCCTTGGTTTCGACACCAGTCAGAAAGTTAAATTATTTTTTGTTGGATGGTTACTGTTATTGCAGTAGTAGCTGACTATAAAGCGCAGTGGCTTATCGTGTTTTGATCTAGTATTTCCTCGGCTAATTGCTTGTGTGTGAAACATGTGTGTCCAATCGTGCGAAAGAATGTGATGAGATAAAGGAGGAAAGTTATGAGCTTGGGAAAGAAAAGGGACATTTCTGATAGACTCACGATTTAAAACTGTAAAAAGTATTGCCAACAGTTGGAGTACAGTTGTATTTTTGTCAAAACGAATCCATTTGAGATATGTTTTTTTTGAGGAGAAGAAATTATTCCTTTTAATTCTACTCAAAATATGTGTATTTTAACAACAGCTTGGCCAATGATACTCAAGTAAACATCTTTAAAATATGTTCAAATAAAGGCCAACATGTGTATAAATCTAAACCAGGGCTAAACTACGTAAATAGCTGATGACAAACTTGAATTTATAACATAGAGAGAATCTTGAACAAACTAATTCAAACCACTAATGAAGACTGTTTAGCATCGCAGTAACTCCTCACTGAACTGTAAACTTAACTGGTTCAGCAAATCTTCTTAAGTTTATTCTGTAAAACAGCGCTTAGCGAAAGGGCCATTAGACCTGAACGATTTGTGAAAAATGTCTAATTGCGATTTTCTGACAAGAAATGTGGTTACGATTAGATTTGCAATTTGTGTTTTTATAACATTTTCTTCAAAGTTCACATTCTAATTACATCCTGGAGAACTGACACGCATTTCAAAATGTTTTTCTCTTTTTGCCAGTTTTAGTGTCGTTTTTGTCACAATTTGTCACTTTTAATCACGTTTTTTTCACTTTAAAGTCACGGATTTGTCGCTTTTAGTCACGTTTTGATGCGTTAAGTTGTGTTGATATCACTTTTAATTGTTGCTTTTAGTCATGTGGTTATCGCTTGTTTCAGAACATGTTTTAACACAATTAGACTACAGCGCTATCAGTTTTGATGCAGAATAAAACCAGCTAGTTTGTTTATGGAGGAAATTATTTTACTTCAAAAACTGCAGCCTTTGCGCTTTGCTAATAGAATTTTCCAAAACAAGCACAAACTCCTGTATGACATGTATTAAAATAATGTTTCTCATGAACTATATTTGCACACAAACCTTCCACTTTTACGTATTTGGTTTGAAACAATGCTCTGTCAGTATCATTTGAGCTAATTTGATTCGACCGGTTCATACCTCGGCCCGCGTCACTGCTCTCCGTATCCTGGAGATGTGTGTTTTGTTTTCACACAGGAAAATATGCATCTGCTGACGTACAGTTGTGTGAGGGGCTCCGTGTTGATGTGATGGCCCACTCATGTGAAGAATGGAGGAGCAGGTCTGGTCTCGCTCTGATATGCAGCAGACTCTGTATCTGCCTCTGGGATCGGGCGAGAAGGCTGCGGGGCCCGGGTTCGAGTTCAGGGTTCAGGGTTCAGGGGTGACGGGCTCCCCTTGTTACGCACTTGTCCCTCAGTGAAGAGGCTAAACTGACGGGAGGCGCCGGTGTCAATGCAAGCAGCTGGGAGACGGAATAATATTACATCTGTGGACAAGAGTAAAAGTAATTGATGCATAGAGTCGAGAATCACAGGGTAGATAGAGGTTCCGCAAAGATTATTATTTGAAAAATGTTCCTCAACATTCTGACTTGAGTGGTTAAGATGACAAAATGGGTACCACTTTATAATAACTAAACCTTATTTTGCCATAACAATGCATGAAAAGGCTTAATTCATAGTGAACAAATTGTTTATTAAGCATAATTGAACCTTAGTAGCTACTTAATTAAGGTTAGGGTTAGGGTTTGGGCTTAATAAACTAATTGTTCATTATGACCTAAGTCTTTGTTCATGCTTTACAAAGGCAGGAATAGGTGTAGTTATTTTAAAATGTGTTCCTTTGCTTATCTTTGGCCATATTTAGTCAGTTTGTGCTTGTTTTATTTTGCTCAAATCAACTTTATATGTTAAAAAGTTCAACTGAAAGTAGTGTCTCATTGTTGCGCCATCTGAGCAGAGCTTGGCTAGCTTGTTTGCTAACAAAAGTTGGAGATAAAGAACAATTCGACTGATGCGCAACAAGCACTTTCCTCAACACTTGGACTCAGAAACGTCTTATTTAAGGACAGAAATGTAATTAATTAAACTGTGTGTGATGCTAAATCTCTATCAGTGATTAAAAAATTGACCCAAAAATATTATCACATCTATTATTTTTTGAACAATAAGTTGACAGACCTATTTTCTTTGTTGTACAGCAACATATTTGCACTGCAGAGTTTTGTATAACCTGATAATTTTACAAGTAGTATGTGTAGCTACTTCTTTACAAATAGTTTGTGAATTTCACTTTTATACTCCATTCTTGGTTTGCACAAAAAGCCTACTAAGTTGTGAATGACTTTATGCAACTAAAATCTGGAAAAGTCTTGTCTCGTGAGACAATCTTTTGACAATGTTCAAATCCATTCTCACAGTTCTGTTTAGCTGTGCATTTGACTGAAACTATTTTACCAGCACTCTTAAATTTTAGAATGTTTATCTATGTTTTTGTTTGTTAGTAGTTTGATTTTAATGCATCTTTTTCTGTTCTGTAAAGCACGTTGAATCAGTTTGTGTACACATCCTGCTTTACACATAAACTTGCCTTGCTATTGGTACTTTCAGCAAACACATCAGTTTACTAGAATGACATTTCTTCCTGAAAATGTAAGTAAATGAGTTTTCTTTCTGGTTACCCTACATTCATTTTTGGAGTCTCCTTTTGTACCTTTGCACTATTTTGTCATTCCCATTTCTCAATTTCTCACACATTTTTTCCAAAGCGCCATGAAGATTCAAATCTCTCATCCCAGGAAAACATGAATAGCGCTTTGTATCTTGGTGCAATGGCTGTTTTTGAACAAGTTGTGCTGGTATGCAGGAGCGGGGCAGCGTGGAGGAAAGTGACAGATAACAAAATACTGAAAGTGATGTGTCATGGGGCGAGAGTGGCAGACAAAAAACAATGAAGCAATAATGAGATGTGTTGATGGGCCAAAGGAAGGCTTATTCATGGGACAAAGTCACAGATACGTTGCCAAATATTCCTGAAAGGTTGAATGGGTCAAATATTTAGAGACTTACGGTCCTTGGAGAAACATCCTGACATTATTGTGGGTGCACTACATCATGTACTCTGAATGCAAAATAAGCTAAATGTGTTGAGTTTTGTTTTGGAAATGAAATGACAGAGAGGAAGGAAAAGGACAAGGACGAGGTGTAAGATGTTCCAGTCCAAGCAAAATATGTTTGTATGTGCATTCTTAATAGTTTAGACCAGTGTTTTCAACCTTTTTTGAATCACGGCATGGTTAATAATCCGCTGCACACTTCTTACTAAAATATTGCCAAATCACTAGGGCTATTGTCCGACTAAAAACATTTTCCATCGACTAAAGACCGATTAAAAGGGGGTGTTGCAAAAATATTTGAAGACTATAAAGTATCTCCATGTATCCGACCTAAACTGCACTCAAAAGACAACAAATTCACAGGAATTTATACCAAAACAACTTTTTATACAGAAAAGTACTAGGAAACAGAGTATTCAAATGTTAGACGCCATAATCTTTAGCTAATTCACTCCATATCTTCTTGTTTTTTCCACATATATAATTTCAAACTTAATAAAATGATCAGTCGATTAATAAAAATCTTGGTCGACGAAGACACCACTGACCGATTAATCGACTAAACGACTGACCAATCACATCATTAAGAGAAAACAGTGGGACTCAATGTTGCAAATATTGTTCATGCCATTGTCTGGTTCTTTATTTTGGCAGTGTTGATAGTTTTGCTCTCTTTTTTGGTGAAGAAGTTGCTCAGGACACTCCAAAATGGAAAGTTAATCAAGGGTTTATTTATTTATATTAGTTTGCTGCTTCCCCATCTATATCATTGTAGATCTAAAGAGAGTTTATTCTGTGGGAGGTTTGATCTGAGAGCTATTCCATGTTTTTATAATGCGTTCTTGTACATATCCAACTTGTCCTGGTAAAGTCATAATATATTCATTCCATCTCACTTGACCTTATTGCTTACAGGGAGTTTTTGACATTTCTTTGGCTCATGACTTTCACATTTGACGCTTAACTTGTTCATTTAATTGTCCATTGCAGCCCAGACGTTATAGTCGTGACTCATCCACACTTCCTCCATATGGCAAATACAGTCCCTGTGGATTGTTGCAGCAGATACAATTCACATATTTTCAAGGTCTTAAGTGATTTTTTTTTTTCATTGTTATCCATATAAACAGTTTCAATTAGCTATGACATTTGATTTAATATGTTTCCTGTGCCTAAACATACAGACAGTGATGAAGTCACAGTGTTGTCACATTGATGATATCAACAACACTGACACTAACTTTAGATTCTATGTTTTATAAAGTAGACATAACTATAAAACACATTTCACTTTAAAGTCTATATGACAGTTTAGACAACACATTTCAGTAAAACGTTGTGAACATGATTATATTCAAGATTTTACTTAACGCTTTGCCTATTTGCCCCCAGTTTGACAGTTTTAGTAATTTTTAAGATGTTGCTTCCTGTTTGGAAATGGGAGCAAATAGGTAATTCTACAACTGTTACCTAGCAACCATTTTGAAAACAAGGGCCAAAATCTATATAAATTACAGAATAGTTATGATTTGATAAATAATAATAGCTGATAACACCTTGAGTTTGTTGGATGACACTTTAAACTGTCAAAAAGTTGTGTCAGTTGTGTCTGTATTTTCAATGACACGTCGCTTTTTGGTGACATCACAGAGGGATTCCGTTCTGCACTACTTCCTGTCATTTTAAACATTTATTTTTAAACATTTTTTCACAAACTGCACCTTCACCAATGTAAAACTTAAACAAATAGTTGCCACAGATGTCCTCCCACCAAACTAAGTCATAATCAGACAATTTTGAGAAGCTGTCATATAGACTTTAAGCCTGCTTATGTCTTCTGAGCAGCGGTAATCATTTTGTTTGTTTGTTTGTTTGTGGGACGTAGAGGAGGGGGTTGTTTTGACGAGCGAAGTCACAGGACGAGGATTAGCTAATGAGACGACGAGGGGTATGAAGACACATAAAGCTACTGTTTTTTTTCATTCCACAATAAATACATTTTCTATTGTTTTGTGTAAAATTTACGCAATCCAAAAGAAGTCTATGTTTAAGTCTAAATTAGGTGTTAAAGCATAAAACATTTTGTAACAGTATGATGGTAATATATTATTTTTAATTAGAAGTAATAGCAATATAGCAATATATTTTATTTAAAGCACTTTTCAGGACTAACAAAACAGCAAAACAGTCACTTAACCTCAATGTTATGATTAAAAACAGCTTTCTAGGTATAAAATTGTCATCATGTCTTATTTTTAGATTACATAATATACAACCGTGATTTAATGAGATGAGAGCAGGCAAAATTATGATGAAGATTTTGTGATGTATGGACAAATATAAAGGAAGAATAAGCAACTTGACATTATTAATATTTGTTATGAAAGTTTGTTGACACAGGTATTACTGGCTCCTGCGACAGAGAGCAGGACATTGTACACTCTGAAAACTACCAATGTATCTTAACGTAGTCATATGATAAAAGTAGAACATTTGTAAATTTGACCGAAATCTTCTGTCTGCACGTTACTCTTTCATGTTTTCCAACAGTCAACCGTAAACATCTGTAGGAATGTGTTTTGACGCAGATTTCAGATAAACATCACATGAACGGTTTATCACGAAAGCTGCATTTTAAAGTTTGACATTTGACCTTTAAAGCTGCAGTGTTTTGAGTTTTGATCCTTGAAAGTGACCTGATTCAATCAAAGGAGAGTTTTCCTAAACAAATACATTTAAATACATGTTTTAATACATTTCTGTTGAATTAACAAGCAGGACTAAACCAGGACTACAGCAAGACTAAACCAGGACAAAACCTGGGGAAAAAACAGGACTAAAGCAAAACTAAATCAGGATGAAACATGGGTCAAAACTAGGACTAAACCAGTACTAAACCAGGAACAACACCAGGACTACAGCAAGACTAAACCAGAACTAAACCAGGGACTAAACCAGGACTACAGCAAGACTAAGCCAGGACTAAACCAGTGAAAAAATTGGACTAAAACCAAACCAGGATGAAACGGGGGTCAAAACCAACACTAAACCAGGGACAAAACTAGAACAAAGGCAAGACTAAATCAGGACTAAAACTAGACTAAACCAGGACTAAAGAATGACAAAACACCAGGACTAAGGCAAAACTTACAAGGTCCTCAATCCATAGGACTAAAACAGTACTAAACCAGGGACAAATTCAGGACTAAAACAGGACTAAAACAAGGACTAAAATAGGACTAAACCAGGGACAAATTCTGGACTATAACAGGACGAAAAAGAGACTAAAATGGGGCTAAACCAGAGACAAAACTAAGGCTAAAACAGGACTAAACCAGGGACAAATCCAGGACTAAAACAGGACTAAAAAGAGACTAAAATGGGGCTAGACCAGAGACAAAACTACTAGAACTAAACAGGACTAAAGCAGAACTAATACAGAACAAGACAAGACTAAAACAGCGACAAAACCCAGACTAACATCAACAACAAATAATACCGTCTCAATGTCATTATCAGGAGTCTCCAAAAAAGTACTGAGATATTCATTTTTGTCAATATCATCCAGCTCTACTTCATTAAAACAAGAAATAACCTTGAACAAGTCCTCACATAACTCCATAACGGCCATAATCTTGACATTTTGTGCACACGCTCAAACTCTAGTGTCACGTTTGTAGATTTATTAACTGCTGGTCCATGTCCTGTTTCCTCTTTGTGGCACTCCATACGTTTGATAAACTCTTTGTTGTTCAACTTAACCCCGAATTCCTGCGTTCTTGTTTTTCCCGTGACTTTGACAAATCGCTGTCTGCCTGCCCTTCTCCTCCGGCCTCTGCTTCCTTCTTTGGTCATCCCACTCAAATATTCTTCAAACCTCATCTGAACCGTGATATTAAATTTCATTCAACTATTTACAGCGACTCAGATTTCCTCAGATGGTTTTCAAATATGTTCCTATGGGCCATAAAAGGTGTGTTTAGGTCTAATCTGTCCACTGTATATCCTCTGTCCGCTCGTGGACTAAACTAAACTAAACATTCGCTGCGTGTCTTCAAGGTTTTTGTTGTAAGCAGTGCCAGTGAGACTTTGGTATAAAACTGTGGAGATATACCATATGCTCCAGAGTGCAGCACCACTTTGGCTTAAAAGACTCTTTTTTCCACCAAACAGTTAAACACAGGAACAAATTTATATAAAGCCTATCTTAAAAATATCTGAATACATAATTTTCATCTGTATTTGAGTAGTTTTGACTAGGGCGGCTCGTTTATGTCAAAAATTATAATCATGATTATTTGACGCATAATTGCAATCACGATTATTTTTCTAATAATTACTTCTATATTGACAAAATGTTTCCTTAGATGAAGTGTAGACCAGGGGTGCCCAAAGTGGGACCGAAGGGGTGCTGAGATTTGTTTGGAGTAACTATTTGATTACATTTTGTGCTAAAAAGAGTTGCAAAAGAGACCAAATCAAGTCAATTCCCCTCAAACATGTCAACAAAAGACACTTCAATCATCATATCTTTGCAATTAAACATATTAAATGCAACACAAACTTAAGGTTGGCCTTCAGCACGCTAACATTTATAAGTTTTGACCTGCCAAGGAAAAAAATTTACAAATTTTCGCCCATCGACATCACCCTGATGTAGACTGAAATTTTATTAGAAATGTTTTAGAAAAATGCCTTTGCACCAGGCACTTTTCTTCGAGTGGCCAAAGAACTAATAATTGTGAACAAAATGCAATTCATTTTATTTTCGATTTTTGCATTTTTGTAATAACTGAAATTACAATTATACATTTGATTAATCCTACCTGATGGTGTCTCCTGCTTGTCTCCATGAAGTTGTACTTATTGTCTTACTGTAGAACTTTCCAAGCAAAGCAAAAACATCTCAACCGAGCATTTTTGCAATAAACTGTATACAGCAACATGAAACATCTTGGATATTGCGCTTGTTGTGGCTGAAGTCCAAACATTAGCTCCTCTTTTAAGCTGTGCATTTGACATTTAGTTCCTGGCCACTTTTGACTTCTTTCTTTGAGATTATCCCTGCTTTAAAAATCCAACTAACTCAGACTGACAGGAGTTAAACGCCGGGGCATCCACATCAGCCGAGCACATGGAGGACAACACAGAGCCACAGGGAACACTGCTCTTTTCAGACGCCCTTCACTTTGGATCAGTTTTATATCAGTAAACGAGCATCTGGAGGAAGAGGAACGATGGAAAGGACTCAAGATACAGTTTTAGGACAGATTCAATTAACTGTTATTCTGTTGTCAGATATGGGACTAGTGTCATTACAATACTTTTCAAACTCTGTATCGATACTAAAGAATAGGCTTGATACGATATAGCAAGTTCAATACTGCAATCATGATAAAAAATAGACAAAAGACTGAAATAGGAACTGACAAACTACTAAAAGAATCACCTGTTTTGGAAAATGTTTGTCATTTTTTTATTGCTTTAAGTAATGTTTTTATCACTTTAGTATCGTGTCACTTATAGTTGCTTTTATGTCGCTTGTGGTCTCATATCTATCAGTTTTAGTTGTGTTTTTGACATTTTAGTCATTGTGTTTGACATTTTTTGTTGCGCTTTTGTCCCTTTTAGTCACCTTTTTCATGCTTTTAGACTTGTTTTTGTCACTTTACTCACATTTCTCTCGCTTGTTTCAGAACATATAACATAACAAATCTAAACTACAGGTTTGTCAGGTTGCATGCAGAATAAAACTGGACATTTTCATTTGCTAATTGCGTCCATTCAAATTTCGATTCAGTTTTGATTCATTGTGCAGCCCCAGTGAGCGTAGTACATCTCAGTGGGCTTTTGCTGTTCATGTGACCCGTCTGCTGCGCTTCAGGCTCATTGACGTCACACTAGTGTAAAAGAGCTGAATATTCATGTGGAAATTGATTATAGTGTGTGAATACTTTCTCCCAAATGGCATCGTATGTTCAGTGTCTACATTAAAGAGGTCAAATACGAACTGGAAAACTGATTGGGAATTGGAACCAAGCCGGAAAATGTTGGAAATATGGATGCATTATCTGTTCTGTTTAATGTTGTCTTTGCATTATCACTTTATAATATACTCTGTGACTCATAGTTGGACTCTGTGTGCTCTTTTATAGTCATTTTTCTTAACTTTTTTAATGTATTCTTTTGGGAAAATACACTTCATTGGACCGGACCTTATCTTTCCGATGTCAAGCGCCACATGTTATAGTTACACATAGTTTGTTTGCAAATCTTTAACAACTACGATAGAGGTAGATTCTTTAATTTAGCTACTTCCTGGTAAAATACTCATAACATTTTCTTTGATTCCGCCCGTATAACCCTATTTCACAAGTTTATGACTAGAAATTAAACTTTCTGAAGTGAATGCATCAAAAACAGTCAAATAAAAAAGTAGTTTACCTTTAGGTGTATTTTCTTAGACTATAGATTGAAATAAAATGACAAGATTTTGCTTCCGTAAGAGTTGTTTTCCAAGAATCAACTGAATGTGGCCTATTTCTGTTTTAGCTTGGTGTCAGTCCATAATTTAAAAGTTTTTTCCAGATGAAATGGAGTGTTTTGGGTGCTGCCTATGTAAAACGCCTCCTTTTTCGTGAACGGCCCGTGCACTTCCTGGTCGTGGCGTGTGGCAGGAATGCAAAAACCAGATGACCTCAAATGGAAACTGCAGACTGTACGAGTCCATCTCATTTGGTCTAATAAACACTCTTGGCTTTTTTGGTTCCTCTTTTATGCCCCACAGCTCTGTCTCGCATCCAAAGTGCCACGCCCCGACTTTCAGAGAACAATGACGTCACCTCTGGGGCCCTATAGTTATAATTTTCCATCTTTTAATTACACAGGAGCTAAAAATACACCCCTATCCTTTGCCGGGACGGCTGGAGTCTTGTGGTTTCGTGCAACCTCTAAAAGCCACCATCATGAGGGGAAAAAAAGGAGAAAATTTCAAATGTATGGGGGTTGGGCGGGTTCCTATTGCAATGTAGCTGAGACGTGACGCTCTGATTGCTCCCAGCGGTTGTGGTCAGTAAAAAAAGGGGAAAAAAAGGGAAATATGGGTGGTTGTACAGTGCAAAGGGGGAACAGCTCTTTGCCAGATGTCGTCACTGCATGGGCCTCCGAGTATATACTGTAACTGCATTCATAAGAGCGCGAGGAGATGTTTTCAAACGTGAGAGAAAGTCCAGCTGGGGTTATACCTGAACCACTGCAGCTGCCGCACGACTTTTGCAGACGGAGGGGAAACTGGAACGTTTTCAATTAGTTTTGAATTAAATTATTGAAACTATATTGGATTTGTCCACATTAGGGCTGACCATAAGGGTAAAAGACACCAGGAATTACATTTGACGTAAAAACTATGGATGTAACAGTACACAAATGTCACTTTTACGATATTATCACAATATTCATTTCACAAAACAATATTTATTTTGATATTATAAAGAGACAGAATTGTTGATATTATACTTTTTCCCTTTTCCTTGACAAGCCATCAAATCCATTATTGTTATATTCCATAGACCTAAGATACAAAAGTGCTTAAAGGTGCTGTATCTGCAGATTTTTACTGTTTACGTGAAAAACAGAACTAGTTCATTTTAAATCTTCAGTCACATTTATCGCTCACTTTCCAAATGCAGTCCCAGCATCCTAAATATTCACAGCAATGAGTTTATAAGCATTTTTCACGATTCATTGTGACTTGTGACATTAGCACGGTGGACTTCCGGCTTCTTGTAGAATAAAATGCTCGCCTTTAATAACTGTTATTTCTTCATGTTGTCTGCACTGCATTAGAGCAAAGGATCATGGTCTATGTAGTTCCCCCTGTTTCTTTACTGTTACTGTTTAACTGAAGAAACTTTATTAGCTATATTGTGAAATCCCGCAGTATTATTTTGAGACTTTTGACAATACGGTATCACAAAATTGTTACCTCTTTACACAGTGATATAATATGGATTGTCATCAAATTGTAAGATTGTAGTTTGATAAAACTGATACTTTTATGTTTATATTATTCTTGGATTCATATTGTATGGAGTTATATTCTTGATTTTGTTTAGGAATTCCTTTATTATAATGCTGATAAAAGTAAAAGGTGAGAAAAGTATTATGCTTCTACTTTCTCCTTTTCGAATATGAGAAAGAGATTTTTTTATGTGTGTGTGCTATGTTTTGCATATCTGTGGGGTAAAAAGCAGAGAAAACTACACAGACCATAGTCCTTTGCTTCATTGCATTGCAGCCAGTCAACATGAATAAATAATCTTCTTTAATTGTGTCTAAATCCTCATGGCCTTAATTAAAATATGTCAGTATTTATTGCCGTAAAGGCTGTGTTAATACTGTTCAATCAGAGTATTGTTATAACCATAATAAAAACCTCAATCAAATTAAAATATACAGCGCAGAACAGATGATTTGCTGCTCTCTGGAGAAAGGTTCATGGAAAGAGAAGTGAGCTGCTGGAATGTTGTGGCAATTTTAATTGTTGTAAACCAAGAATCTTGTTTCTAAAAATTGCCCTGCCTCACCAAACGTTCATGAACCGGCTCTGACTAGAATGAGGTTTTCAGTGTTAAATTATGCACCTTCAGTCTCCAAAATCAGCTGTGAAAACACGCTTGAACCTTGAAACAAGTGGAAAGTCGTCATCTGTCAAACCCACAGATTTTCTCAAGCCAAAACAGAGCGTTCTTGTTCACACTTTGAGAAAGAGCGTTTGTGAAAAGTGAGATTTGAAACTTGAACTGTTGCAGACTGAGCTTGTGCAGAACGAATGACAAAATAACTCAACTGTATCATTTTAACATAGTTTCACTGTAGCAGCATTTAATTAGTTGTATATTTAAACGAAACTTGAGAATCATGAGAAATAGTTGAGCTTTTGGAAATAACCGTAATGAGAGTATTGTCATATGTTGTTACGGTAATAACCTTTGTGTTAAAACAAATACGGTGCCAGTCTAAACATGATTGTTCAATTCTCTGGGTTTATACATTTGAATAAATTTATGCAAATATTACGCAAATATTTCCAGTTTCATCCATCAGATTCACTCTCAGCCTCCCATAGTTTCCAATGATTTCAGACATACTTTACAGACAGGTGCGGCAGAGGCTTAGTTTGTAGAGAATCAATTTTGTTCCATTATTTACTTGAAGACACAGAAGAAAGTTTCTTCTGTAGTTTATCACTGTTGATTATAAGGCTGCACAATTAATTGAAAACTAATCAAAATCGCAATTTTTAGCTAATCACAAAGGCCACAGTTTTTGAAGTATTGTGATTCTGACGCATAAAAGCATCAGAAATCCCAATTAAAATGTGTTCGATGAGCTGGTGAGATCTGTTTACATAGCATGTATGGCATAAAAAAGTTAAGGTGCAAAAAATGTATTTTAAAAATTGGTAGCGGAAAAACACTTTGCACAGATAACGATGGAAAAAATTGCATAATCGGGTATCACTCCAAAATATCAGTTCAGTTGATATTCTAACAGATCTTTAAATCGATGTATTAAGACTGTTTAGTGGCTCGTGTTGGTTCAGAACGTGTCACGATGTTTGAGCTGTTATTTATACAAAGCTGTTCTGTAGTTAGTGGAAGGATAAATAACAGTTACACGACACATTTGGATCAGTTTTGTCGTACATAATTTTGTTTTAAGAGAAGAAATGCTATTTTAGTCTGTGCAGTGGTGTCGGTTGATATTAAAGTCTATGATTCTCATGTTTCTCTAATCATGACTTAGTTTGGTTGGAAGGGCACCTGTGGTATTTATCATAGTTTCACATCTATGGAATGGCACTTTGTAAAGAAAATTTGAAAAATTAAAAAAAACAACGAGTTTAAACGGTCCTTCAACAAAATAAAGGTGTTATCATGTATTATTATTTGTCAAATCATAACTATTGTGTAATTTATATGGATTTTGGCCCTTGTTTTCATAATGGTTGCTAGGTAACAGTTGTGGAATTACCTCTATGTATGTCATATTTGCTGCTCATGACCAACCAGGAAGTGACATTATAAACTTTACAAAAACTGTCAAACTGGGAACAAACAGGAAAAATGTTGAGTAAAATCATAAACTTAATCATCTTCACTACATTTTAGTGAAATGTGACGTCTAACCTGTCGTATAGACTTTAAGTGAAAGTTGTGTCTGAAAAAGCTGGTTCGTGCATAGAAAACCACATAAGAAGTTTCACTGATTCACTGATTTCAATGATTAAAATACATTGCATTTATTGGATTTATGAATATTGTAGCTTTGTTTTGTCGTTCTGTATAATCAAGAATGCAGCAACTTGTACCAAAAACAGGCATTGTTCAAGTACCGTCACCCAAAAACTACTGAAAAGTGCAACACCAACATCGTGTTTTGTGATTCGCTCTGTCGAAAAAGGACTCCATTTTGCTTTTGTAAACTTGACTCAAGACACTGTTTAAAGCTGTTCAGATGCCACTCCCTTCTTATTAGGTTAAACTCGAGCAGCGCCTCTCCACTTAAGTGCTCTGGGAAACTTAACCAGGATGATTTTAGTTGTGGTTTTCTCTGTTACCGTCTCTCCGGCTCGGTTTCGTTCCCGTTTGATACATGAACACATAAAGGAGCACATAAATGGAACTGCGCTGTTAAAAACGGGGTCAGATTGTTTAGTCGACATATTTAGACGACACTAATTTGATAAACACGCCTCATAGGAAATCTGTGTCAGTCTGTTGTTTTATTCAGCTCTGGGTCACGCGGTGCCACTGAAGACACTTTGATGGCACAAAAGATAAATAAAATATAAAGAAGGGTTTTTATTTGTATCTTTACCTCCCAGAGTGGTTTATACAAATTTATAACACACTGCAATAGATATTAATAAGTAGAGGTGGACGATATTGACAAAACTGAATTCTTTCAAGAGTTCCGATAACGATAGTCAGACAATATTATGTAAATCCGCAGAAATGTGTTCAAACATGTCTTTTAGGGCTGAAACGAGTTAAAGCATATGACACGTTGGACTACTCTTTTGACTAAAACACAGTTAAGATGATTATTTTTAAGATTTCGATAAAAATGTTACAAATTCTATCCCAGTTTAGCAACTTTTTAGGTTTATAATTTTACTTCCTGGTTGTGAATCATGACATCACACTGTTACCTAGCAACCATGTCGTGCACTGGACAAAAACTCCTCTAATGTCTAATGTATGGTCAAATAAAAATATACGAGAACACCTTTATTTTGTTGAATTAATGTTTAAAGGCTTAGAAATGTGTCAAACTTTTGGATGATCTCTGAGTCTCTATGTGATGTGATATGTTTTAAGACTCTGCTCTATTCCTGTAATTTTCAGGATATTTTCCTTTTTTTTCCTTTTTTTATCATTCACTTTTTATTGAGTTTTTATTGTATACAATTTACAATAAAGCAAAACACACCAAACAAAAAAAGGAAACAAAACAAAAAACACCCAAAAGCACAGTGGGAGTAGAGTAGACATTGGTATCTTTATACAAAGACAGGCCTTTTTATTCATACATAAATCAACCATTTTGACCAGTTGTCCTCAAATGAATCTGCCTGTAGCTTGAGTTTGAAGTAATCCTTTCCATTTTAAAGTTGTAGTACACTAAGTCAATCCACTTTATCTTTACTGCATTTTAATTAAATTAGTAGTCCAACCTGTCATAGACACTTTAGCCCTCGTGCTCTCTTCGTTTGAGCAATGCACATTTGGTCAAAGAGCAACATACATTTTCATATCAGGGAAAAAAATATATAGATATTTTTTAAAATGTGCATAATTTGTATGTTAGGTGATGTTTGGACCACTCATGAAAGTTTCATAGCAATAAAATAAAAAAAAGAAAAATCTAGATTGGGTTAAAGGGACCCGGAGATACCAGGATGACATTGCTATCTCCATGGAGATAAGCGGGGGACAACACCAGGCCAAGTTACAGGTCAGTTCTGTGGAGAGTGGGCCCCGGGTCATAGTAAAAAGTGCTTTTTTCAAAAGTATTTTTAGCAGTAAAAACATATGCAGTTGAATAAGTTTAATGCAGTACTGTGGAACCTTTCCCTTCAACAGAAAAATCTCATAATGCACCTTTAAATAGTCAAGCTCTGCCATAAAAATTGTATATTTCTATAAGATTAATCAAAAGGATGACTCTGGACCATGTCTCAATTGAGTCACAGAACGCATCTTCTATAAATCTGCATTTTCTTCTTCATTCTTCACGATCTCTCAGCTCCACTTACATTTTCCCTGTATTTTATCGCGTTGCCCTCGTTTCTCTTTCCCCCTCGGTGTTGTCCAGTGTCCAACATCTGCTGCTGACTCCCCTGCTGCGCACAATACTTTCTCTTTATCCCTCTGCGTTTGGCTCAATGACCGACACTCTGACTCACTCATCCCCCGTGACAAATGAAAAACCAAGATAATGCTGCGAGGATTAGATTTGTGAACAATTCTTGGATAATTTGATTTCTGAGAATATAATTAGTGTGAAAGTATCTTGAGTTATTTTTATTAGTGTCAGACTCCAAAGTTTGGAGACAATGGAGCCAAAATGTGTCATAATCATTGATCAATCAACAGTATAAGTGGGATGTGAACCAAAAACCCTCAGGTTAGTGGACGATTGGCTCTACTGTCTCTGAAAACTATCCTAAAAGTAATTGGAAATAAGAAATTCCGCCCTTTTTTCTACATTTACCTCCAGCCATACTTGTACTACGACTTATATTACACAAGGAATTAAGGTTAAAATGATGTTAAATTGGGCTGAAACTAATAATTATATCAGTATTTAACAAGTTTGCACGGTTTCTATGGTACCTATACATTTTTATATACGTTTTAATCCAGAATTAAAGCTTAAAATAACGTACTTAAGGCTTACACTTAAGTTTTTATACATTATAATAATAGTATAGTATGATTTTTTTTTTTAATACTTTTATTGTTGGATTGTGGTTCCTGGTCTACTGTGGTTTTGATGTGTTTTTATGGTTGTAAAGCACTGACTGATTGAATTAGGGTTGTCAAAAGCATCGAAAGTCAGATACTAATCAATATAAAACCTACTGAAGCTATAGATACTCATTTGTACAAGTACCGATTAAAAAAAACTACACAAACAGGAGACAATGTGAACTCTGAACAGTGAATCTGAACAGTTTTAGAATGACGATGTTGCAAATGTCTCAAAAAGAGCATTTTTTAAAAATTAACAGTTTTGTATCGAAATCTATTCCTTAGGATCCAAATCGAGTTTGACAACGAGATTGATTAGCCAACCCTTTCTTAGTTGCGGCACACTTTTTGGGTTTAAAAGCTACTGCAGCAAACCAAAATACACAAAAACATTACCAAATCAGATCAGTTAGTTTAAAATATGCTATAAAATGAGCCAAATTATGTATAGTGCCACTATCTGGATCATTAAATTTGACAATAGTGATGGTTTTGCATGGCTTTTTATTTTCAAGTGTTTGGCGCTTTTTGATGACATCGCAGAGGGATTACATTTTAGAACTCGTGTCATTTTAAACTTTTATTTTTCAAATTTTCTTCACTATCTTCTTCAATTCACTTCACAGATGTCAGCTATGGTAAATATTTAACACCCTCCCACCAAACTAAGTCAGTATTCGAGAAAAATGAGAACCCGCCATATCGACTTTAACTTTCTTTGCCTTCGTTTGTGTTTTGGCTCATTAAAATATTTGGATAAAGCGACTTCACAAATGTAGGTCAGCTGAAATGGAAAACGTGTGCGGCACAGTTTGTACTCTTTTAACAAGATCGTAAAGTGAAGAAACGGTGGGTTTTTAGCCAAGAGTGACTTAATCAATAAGCGCTGATAACCGAACCCGCAGAAAGCCAAGACGTGTGTGCGTTTGTGCGTTTGTGCGTATGTGTGTGTATGTGGTCCAAGTACACAGTTGATAGTGCGTCGTAAAAAGTTATGAGAACAGAACGGTGGTGTTGTTTGTAAGTGTTCCACAGTAAAATGCGTGACCCGGTGTTTGGAGAGAAGCTGAAGAATGCATGAATAATGTGAGCGAGGAGTCCAGGGTCAGGTGCTGCTGCTGCTGCTGCTGCTCTTAATCCCACGTCTGTAACCGTCAGCGGCGCGTTCGTCGGTATTAACGGCTGAACGGTTTTGAAAAGATCTGTTTGCAAATCTCCGGACAGAAATTGCGGTAAGGTGGGCTATTGATATGTTTTAAAATCAGAATCGTTTTGGACATCTTTTGCACAGCAGCGTTTGACAGAAGACTGACTGTAAAACAAAAAGGCATTTCAGATTTTCAGATTCAGAAAGTTATCCCAAGTCATTTCCATCGTGGATCAATAAAATAAGTCTAAAATCTCAAACGGCATTACAGATTTTAAGTTGAACGCTAACTAAACTACAAGCAGAAGTGCGTAGCCAAAATGGTACTTATTTACATTTTACATCAAATACTTTTTACTTTCATTTCACTACATTTGAGAGCAGGTATCTGTACTTTCTGCTCCACTACATTTGTGAATTGGACTGAAAAGTAAAGTGCTTCTCTGGTTTGAGTCATGGTGATGTCCTGCTTAAAAATGTGGGGTTAAAGACCGAGTTTTGAGAAAAATGATAAACAAAAATGACAAGATAAATTCAGTCACTTCCTTTGACAAAAAATCTGCAAAATTCTTTATCCAGATCACTACACTTGACACTTTAATGGTTCTCAAAGTCTGAAATCTTTCTCTTATAAGTAGATATTTTTTATGATACTTTTACTTAAGTACTTATTCTTCACTGAATGATGGTCTGGTACGTTATAGGGCTGTAGTCGAAGAAAGAAATTCTTTGTCGACGAAAGACATGTTCTGTTGAACAAGTTGAGGCAAAAATATGAAGTATCTCCATGTTTCTAACCTAAACTGCACCTAAAAGACCACAACTGCAGAGGAGTTCATGCAAAAACAACTAATTTTACAGAAAAGTACTTGTAAAGTGTATGTATATGATAGATGTACAGCATTTATAAGTTAGATTAAACTCTTGATTCACAAGATAATATTCTCGTTTTTGCTGTTTTTGCCATTCAACGATCTTAATTAAGATAATGTGCTAATAAGTGCTTGATTTAAGTCATATTTATCTAAATTTAAATATATTTTTACTATCTTAGAATAAGATTTCCCAATGGAACAAGCATTTATTTTTTCTCATTTTTAGCGCAGTAGCTTTTTCTTTCTTCTGTTACTTATTTCAAGGGAGAAAAGTAGTTGCATTTTTCTTATTTTAAGCAAAGCAAGACATTTCATGCTCGTTCACTTGGCAAATCTTATTTTAAGACAGTCAGAATAACCTCAAATGAAGATAAATGCTGCTTAATTCAATCACTTATTCACTTATTATCTTATTTACGACTGTTTTTCTTCTTGATAAGATTCTGAGATAAAATAACTGGTCGACTAAGACAGGGGTTCCCAAAATAGCCATACAACAGACTCGGGACCCCCAAAGCAAAATGAAAATGAGAATAGCAATAATTTTAAGTGTCAAAACATGTTAAATCAGGTTTAATATTGGTTATTTGAATAGTTTGTTGTCTTATTGGACCCTACTTGACTAAAAGATACTGGTATTAATTAAAAAACAGAGCAAATACAATGACATATTCATTAAAATTACATCTTGAAATCATCTCGCGACCCCCAGCACACCCCTCGCGACCCCCCGAGGGGTCCCGACCCCCACTTTGGGAACCACTGGACTAAGACACCATTGACCAATTAATTGACTGAACGACTGAGCAGTTACAGCCCTGGTACATTTTGTGTGGCATTTGACCCTTCTTCAGTTGTTGTTGTTGTTTAATTTCACCGGAATTATCACCCATCCAGCATCTATATAAAGACTTTCCAACTTAGCCCTGTCTAAACTGTTTAAATCCGTCCCGTGGGATGACAAGTGAAAGTGTCTGGGGGTCGGACCACCTGCAGCTGCCGTGTGGACTTAGCGGAGGCTCTGACCTTGTCCCGCCACATCTCCACCTGCTTTCACTTCTGAGGAGCGAGCCGCGACAGGTGCAGGCCCTCCTCGCCGCTCTCCCTCACGCCTCTCAGCCCACAAGCCAGATAACTGCGCTTTCTATTGACTTTAACCATCAACATGTAATTATATTCAACTGTGCATGACTCGTCTCTGTCCCCATTGCCCTCTCGGCCGCGCTCTGCTCTTGAGCTTTGAGGCAGCTGCCCTCTAGTGGACATAATCACGTAACTACAGCCTGGTTGTAATTTCAGTGGATTTATAAGAGATTACTGTTGAAATTAACCTGTTTATACGTGTCGTTTTCACCCGACTATGGATTTAGGGATCATTTGCGTTCATTTTTGAATTAAATTGATTGGCAATGCATTTCTTTAGATTTGAAATATTCTGAATAATCACAAATGTGGCACAAAAAATGGATTTACTTCTTTTTAGTGACTGTTAAGAGTGGATATGTCACAATTACATATTTTAGTGTTAAGATTATTGTGAGAAAAAACATGATTCAACAATTATACACCATTACTGAGAACAGGAACAAACAGCAGACAAATATTTTATAATCTTTCAAAATCATTGTCTAAAACGTTACTATTTCTCAAGTTTGTGACCAGTTTAATGAAAACGATCTTTCTGAATGCCAAAGTAAAGTAAACAAAAACAACCAGATAAACGTTACACCTTGGACTGTAGATTGAATTAAAAAGACTCTATTTAGCTTTTGAAATGGTCACGATTATGTTTTTGTTTTTTGTTTTTTTTTTTAGGTGTCTTCACATCACAAACACTCTTTTTTAAGAAAATATTATAGACTACAGGTGGGAGATAAATTGAAGATTGATAATATCGTAATTTTTTTGTTGAGATATACAAAATTAGAATATTGGGTGTATCGTCTACAGTTACTATTAAAAATTAGCTCAAAACGGGGTACAAAGAGTGACATTTCTGCACTTTTGTGGCTGATTTTATGGTCCATTCACATTTTGTGCAATACTTAAACCTCAAACAAGACATTTACAGGCACATTCCTGATGCTTTTTTAAAATATCATCTGAATATACTGAGATATTGCACACACAAAAAAAAATCAAGATTATTTTTTTGTCATTATCACCCACCCCTATTTTCAACACAAAACAATACTTGGTTCATGTAATACTTTATGTTACCATACTTGTTGTTCTGACAAAGTTCAAGATTATTCGTAAACTGAAAGGTCCAATTTTGTCTTGTTCTTTATATATACTCTATTAACTTTTATACAATTTGCTACGCCCATCTAGTTTCAATAGTTTCAGGATTGATTAGTATCTGCTTTACGTTATGTTTAGAGTGCAGTGAGCTGGACTGAACTTAGCCCTAGAATTGAACCAGAATATATCGGTAAAATATTTAAAAATGTTGTCATGTCCCAGAAAGAACCTTTGTCAAACCTCACTTTCATCCTCACCTCACTAAAACTAGAGCTGTAACTTTAAGAATTTGCTTTTCACTAACATTTTTGCTCCTAAAAATAAGTGTCTGGTTTTGGAGGCGTGTGCACACTTCACTGCCGCCTGGGTTTAAATAGTTTATGGAGCGAGCAGCAGCAGAGACTTGCACTGCGTTTACATGTGAACCCAAAGCACACGAACGCCACATGTCCCTGAGTCACAGATGGGTAAAAATACACTGGTCTGTGTAATTAGGCAGCTCCATAAAGTCCTGGGACTGTTGGGGGTACAAATCCCTGTGCCAACGGACCAGCCCTGCAGCAGACGAGGCAATTCAGGCTTTTATACAACGGTTACTACTTAAAGCATTTTGTTATATTATCAACAAAGGTTCATTTGTTCATACAAGGTTCAAACTTAGAGCTTCCAGCGCAGATACATTCATACTTGTGTTGTGTCCTTCGGCAAGACACTTAATGTAATGTGGGTGATTGTGGCAGTTGTAGCTATTGAAGTTTCTTACCGGCATCAATAAGAGTGAATGAATAATGCATGGAATTTAAAGTGACTTTGAGAGATCTGCATCTGGGAAAAGAAGATGAAGAAAAATATATAAAATATGTAAGTGATGCACTAAAGAAGAAAGTGTTAGCGTCGTAAGATCATTTACTGTAACTCAGAAAGGAAAACGCAGAAGTGAATATAAAAAAAAACAACAAATGTTCAATGCCAATCAGTCATTTTAAAATCTAAAATGATTGTGCCAAGATCCAGAGCAGCAAGATTAATCACACTCAAATCGTGGTCGCAATTTGAATGTTCACAATTACCAAATCGCAATGACGGCAGTTATCTGAGTAACATAATTTCTTGTGGAAACGACAAAATATCCTGTCTCACTAATTTGTAATAAACCTCATACCTTGGGATTGTTTAGACGTCTACAAATATGTTCTGAAAGGAATGTCACTCACCTTTTGCTGTTCGTGTCTCAGTCTTCTCTCAGATGTTAATCTTCCTGGACATGTTTAAATTGTTCACTTTTAACAGAATTCTACAATTAAAACATAATCGCAAATCTAATCGCAATCACAATGCAAATGCAAACTTTGCCAAAATAGTTCAGCCCTGCCAAGATCGTATTTCTTCTTCATCTATAACCTTTTACTGCTACTACTGTTCTACTATTTATTGTTTTTATTTTTATCCATTTGTAGTTAACCAGGACAGTCCCGCTGAGATTTGGAACCTCCTTTTCAGGGGAGTCCTGGTCCCAGGGGGGAGGGGCCTGTTGTACATGTTTTGAGTAGTCGGGGAAACACAGGAAGAACATGCAAACTCCTCACAGAAAGGCCCCACAAGTCAAACCCAGGACCCTATTGCTGTGAGGCATGGTCATAGTCACGACACCACCGTGCTTCCACTTCAGTTACTGAACTAAATTTGCTAAAAGTTTTTTTCTTTTTAAAGTTCTAATCGACTCAACAGTCCAGCTGTGACAGATTTGTTTTCATTGCTCAGTTTTGAACGATGGTCTGTTATTCACTGACAAATGGACTTCACATAAATAAACGGAAATGCACAACAATATACTGTAAGCTTTTCCCAAATCGTCGCAGTCTTTGAACATCAATCATTGTCAAAGACGGAGGAGCGGCTGATTTATTTGCACAAAAGGCTCAAAGTATTCCTTTTCTGTCTTTCATAAAACACTGCGAGCTTTGACGGAGACTCGAGGCCAGGAGTGAAAGAAGCGGCGTTTAGTTACAGTTTACATTGAGGACACAGAGTCACACACGAAGAGCCGTAACAATAACAGGCCTCCCACAGCAGCAGGTCTGAACAGGCACAGAACCCTTCAGCTGTGAGGGGCCGAGACAGAGCACGTCCCCCGAGGCTTTACATGAACCACAAACTGTATCCAGGAGACAGAAACAACTTTTGATTTTGGCATTTGTGTAATACTGGAGGTTAGAAGGTTATGAAATTAAAGTGGTGTTGCCGTTTAAGCATGTTGACAAACGGGGACGTCACAATGTGAAATTATGACTGTTGTAAGAAGAAAAGTTACAAGTTAATGATTATTTGCAATTGAAATCCTTAATTTTCTTACACATTGCTTTATAGAGCAGCATTCTGACTAGCTGGAAATCAAACTCTGAAGTGAAAAACTCAATGGGACATAAAAAGTGAGTGAAGAAAACACTTTATATTCAGGTTACGTTTTTGTGGTATTCACCTTATTCCTGAAGTTGCCTTACGCGCTGCCGTCTTGTTTCTGTTGTATTAGTTCACACAGAGCAGACGAGCTCAACAAAAAATAAGTTCTACACGGACTAAAAAGCTGTTTTCAGACTGACCAGGAAATCGGTGCGTTGTTGACTTGTTGTTGCTCGTGTTCATTAAACATTTTACACAAATCAACCTACTTTATGTAACATTTTAGCGGCGAGACTTTTCCCTCGTTCGTCATTAGCTTTAACGGAGTTCTCGTCAAACGGAAGTGCGTTTACAACAAAAGTGCAAAAAACGGCAAAAGTGGGTGGGGCAGAATAAGGTCAATAGTTTGAATTACAATTAAAGTAATATTTGCAGCTAAAATTCTCGTGATTAGTATTTTTTCTTCATTCTTTCAATTATATTGCGACCTGAACAATCATGACCTATTGACAAACAACCTTTGCTTTATCATCTCATTAAATCATCATCAAATAAGACTTTATTTATGAATAAAGTTTGATTTGGTGATACTGATTTGTTTATATCTATTAATTTTCAACTTTTTCATTACTTTTGAATACTTGAATGTTTTTATTTTTCATATACATTAAAAAAATGAAACAATTTTAACCACTTAATGTCATTCTCAAACTGTGCTTGGTTGTACTCGAGCTTGTTCTGGTTTTACGTTTGTGTCGTCCTGTCTCGTGGTTAAGTTTTGGAATAGAACTGATTTGTAATTGTTTAGAGTAGACCTTGTTTTCCTCCGGTTTTGACCTGGTTGTTTCCTGTTTTATTCAAAGTTCAGACCTGATGCAGTCATTGTTTGGAGGTCGTATTTGAAAAGCCCTACATATTTTACCAATATACAAAATCACTCTTTAACATTTTACATCAATAGAACTTAAAACAAATAAATATGAAATGCTGTTGACTTGACGACAAAACCAGTCCAACAATTTCACACAAATGTCCACTTTTTGACCTGTAGTAATGTTCATAGCTGTAACAATCCAATCGCAACAATTACATAATATTTACAATCCATTCGAGGCAGTCTGGTCTCAAAGCCAGACACGAGAGCCGCTAATCTCAAGGAGCGATGCCTGGTTTTGCCTCCTGCCCTCATGACGACAAACACCGCAGCTGGAAAAGGCCTGGGAGGTGTGGCTAACGCTAACGGCCCGATTAGCTCTCTGATATGTTTTAATCCCCTTCATAACATGGCGACGGCTCAGAAGATTAACAGAAGAATAACAAAGACAGACCCCAAGCAGTTTTTCCATTACAGCGATGGGGAATTTAAGGAGGCGGGACGTAGAGTAGTGTAGTTTAGGCGAAAGGCAGGAAATGGATGGGAAATAATGAAGAAAGAGGTTGTTGAATGATTCTCGTTTAACAAACCAATGTAGACACAACAATTAGTGGGTGTTCTCATTTGACAGCAATGAGACGGGGTCAACGAGGGACAGAGAAGGGATTAATGATGGAGTTTGAAAGTGAAAGTGAAGTGAAAGAAAGTACACTTACAGCTGTGGTACGCAAAACCGGAAGTAGGTTTTTAAATCTGTTTTGGGCACGTGCACAGCTTTAAAACTACTTTTTTCAGACGGCAAAGTGAAACTGGGGTGGACCACCCAAGTGCAGCCAATCAGAGCGCTGCTTTCAGCTCTTATAGTTTATTATTGCATGCAGATGGGCAAACAGGCCTGTACAAGATACTCTTTGAGGGAAAACTTAAAATCTAGCTAAAACATCATATAAATTAGATAGATTTGTGTAAAATGTTTAATGTACACGGGCAACAACAAGTCAGCAATGCATCGATTTCCTGGGGCCTGAAAACGTCTTTGTAGTCCATGTAGAACTTATTTGCTGTTGAAATCTGCTGCTCTTCTGGAGAACAGTCCAAGCAAATACACCTAAATGTGAACAAGTTGAATGAATGGTACTTTCTTTTTCAATTTTTCAGCTTTTAAACGTTATAAACAAAACAAAAAAACACAAAGAACAGATCACGACTAGAGAGAACAGAGAAAAAAAGCAATTAAAGTCATCCAAACAAAATTAAGGCAGACACAGCTCAAAGGAAACTTCCCATTTTGTCCAAAACTTTCAAATTGGTCCAATTCAAAATTAAGTTTGATTTTTTTTTCCATTGTTCGTCTGTTAATTACAGTCAGTTCAGTCCATAATTGTTGGTGCTGTTTGTGTCATCCATTTTTTGTGTTCCCTGCCGCCAAAATTATGCTCCAAATCATGACTTTCTTGTAATTTAATGTTAGAATATAATACATAAAATGGATTATTGGTTTTAAACACAATTGACTTAGTTGTGGTATAGAATTGTTGCAAATATATGGAAAGAATTGTGTCCCAAAATTGTCAGAAGGTTTTAACGTAAAGATGTACAGATGTGAGAAATGCCTCTGGGAAAGGAACGACAGTAACTTGAGTAAAGCAGGAACATTTTTTCTGTGAAATATGATGCATTTAGATGATCTTCGGTTTCAGATGTGCAGACATACCGAGGCCTACAACATACTTCTGTGGTCGGCAGTTATTGTGTCTAGTATTTTCATTTCATTCACACACTGTTTGTGCACCACACTGTTATTTTAAGTTCGGCAAAGTGCAATTTTACCACAAAAACACTTACAGCATGATCTTTTCTCAGAAGCAGTGTTTTCAAACCAAGCAAAATGTGCACAAATAGCACGGAACTGCAACTCATGAGTCTCAAATAGTGTCAAACTTAGAGCTGGGCCAATCGGGGCAATATGAAAAGTGGAACATCGAGATATAATTCCACGTTCACTGCAGCAGATTTCCCTCATAGTTGCGAAGCTAATCTGACATTGCAGCAAATTGTTAATGGCTAGAGACGCGTTAAAAATCAAGGCGATATTATAACAATTGAATACATATTAAATATCCTTAAAGGTTCTACGCTGTATAATTGCACAAAGACAGAACACAGCAGTATCATTTTGACCCGAATAGATGCTTTTACAACATATCTGTGCTGAGGCAGTGATTTTACTTTCTTACATGAAAAAAATGGGTTAAATACCTTTAAAGCAAGTCAAATATTGGTGCCATTGTTAAGTATTTAATCTAGAGTCATTTATATCATCAATTATACCATTATCGCAAACTTTCTCTTTTATATCATGATACAACTCTTGGGCCATATTGTCCTGCTCTAGTCAAACTGTTGGTGTAGTGTGTAATGTTTTTATTTTTTATTGGAGGAGACTCATTGCTGCAAGCGCAATTTATCAAAAACTATTCTAGTTATTATGGGTAATTGACCTTTGAAATGTGACGTCATTAAAATTCCTGAATGGAGGCGACTGGAGGCAAAATGAAGTTGACTGTAAATTTTTCACTGATTCTCTCACATTAGATCTAAATTCTACTGGTCTTAAGTGTTTGTGTTGGAAAAAAGCAACACATTTGAATTTTCAGGGTATAAAGGCCAGTTAGTTTGCTTTTCTACAACAAAGAATGGACAAAATACAATTTTCTAGCCTTAAAATTGTATTTTAGCTTCAAAAGAATCTAAGTTATGGTATAGTATCTGATATATCTTTTTATAAAATGAAAAAAGGATCGTGGTCTCAACATTTTTGGGAGTATTTTTCCAGTGAAACCCATAAATCTGGATTGTTCCTTTATCAAAAATGCAAAGAGTTTATCATAATTTACTTAAACAATAAGTACAATAATAAATGTGTTTAAAGCAGCTCTGATGTCACTCACATGTGTCCGAGTGGTTTTCATTTTCCAAAATCATCTTAATTGTTTCATATTTTGTGATATTCTGAGGTTAAATCCCAGTTTCTCCAGTGAAATCACATTATGTTGCACTTCACTTTTGCCTCCATTCTGAATTTACGTAGTTATTTTTTTGTTTACCAACTTTTAAAGGGTCTATAAAACAGCCACAGCATTGGAAAAGAAATGTTCACAGTGCAGTCACCACACTCATAATTAGATCTGCAACGATTCATTGACTAATTGTGACGCCTACTGTATAAAAAAAAGTTGTATTTTGATCATCGTTATCTAAATTCAGTGGATACAGACTCCAAACTCATCATATAATACACTTTATTTGTAAATATTCTCCATCTATAAGCCTTCTGTCACCATATTTCAACACTTATTTGGTTTAAAAAGTATGTAAAAAGTCTCAATGTGCAATTAACTAATCAAAAATACAAAAATAATCATTAGCTGCCGCAGCACTCACACACATTCATAAAATTAACCGTGCAACGTCTGTGAAGAGTGTCTTATCATTTTGGCTTTGTTCCTGCATAATTTCATATTGCTTTTATTTCCGTCTGTCTTGTCGAGCGCCTCTCCCAAACCCCTGAAGGCCATACACCGTCTCCTTCCCTTTTCTAGTCCGGACTTGTCCCACTTGGCTGTCACAAAGTCTGTCCATTGTGTTTTGACGCACGTTTTGTCACTTTTTGCTTTTCAGTTATGGGAATTCTTCTTATCTAGGACTCAGTTGGACGTCTCTTTTCACACGCAGCTTGGAGGGGCTGGTAGTTTGGTGAGAAGAGCAGGAGCCGGTGGTGGTCCGGACTGATTTAGTGCGCTGGTGTCTAGGTGTCACTGTCCCGGGCTCATGGGTGGGTCCTGTGAACCGGAGCATGAGGGGAGTGTGGGCCCAATAACGAGGTCACGGTGACTGCGAGTGTGGCCTTGTTTCGGGAGCTGTGAAATTCTTGTCATGTCTACTTTCATAACTGTTTGTGGCTGGAAATACTTGACACGTTTAAACATCTGTGACGAGGGTTAGCTGAAGTTTAAGGAGTTTTAAATTTGGGAAGAATGTGTAATTGCGATTTTTCTGACCAGTTTTGCGATCGTGCACCCAAGAGCATTGACAAAAGACTGAAATATGAACTAAACTATATAAACTAAACTAATCTCATTTATTTCAGAATGTTTGTGCAAATCTAATCTACACGTTTACCATTTTTATGCAGAAAAAAACAGGATATGTTGTTGTTTGTGGAGGAAATTAATTGCAGCCTTTGCGATTTGACAGTTGCTTCCTTTCAAATTGCGATTTCGTTGTTGGTCATTTGTACTATTTAGTGTTGTCACAAAACTCGTTTTTAAATCTAAAGAAGAGGCTTGATAGTCAATACTAGGTTCGCAATATCACTCTCTTTTTAGACAAAAGACTATAATTTTCAAGATAACTTTCTTCATTTTACTTTGTGCTTATTTACTAATTTTGATAAAGCTCAAGATCATTTCAAACTGCTTAAGAAACGTCACATTTTGTCATGTCTATGTGATTTCTTTTAGTATCGAGAGTATTGCGTTTTCATACTAGTATACTAGTATACTTTTGAATTGTATAGTAGTATCAATTAAAGTCTGATTTTCAATACTTTTGACGAGCCGTGTACAATTTTGTATTTCTCTGAATATAGTTCATAATGACATGTATTTAAAGTGTATGGCTAGTGGTAGAAGTAGTAAAAGTAGTTGTAGTTGTTGTAGTAGAAAAGTAGGTTTAGTGGTTGTAGTAGTAGTCATAGTTGTAGTACTTGTAGTAGTTGTAGTAGCAGTAAAAGTATGTATAGTAGTAGTCATAGTTGTAGTAGGTGCGGTAGTAGTTAAAGTAGTTGTTGTAGAATAAGCAGAAAAAACACATTGACTAGTTCTGACAAAGTCTAGTTCAATAATAACTTTTCCTTTCCATAATGTCACAGTTATAGTAAAATATGGAGTCATCATTATCAGTTCGTGCATCAACAACTCATATTTTCTTTCCTTTGTGCTTGAAATTGGCCTCTCTTTGCTCCTCTTTTCTGTGCGTTTTGTTTGGAGGGCAGGCGAGCGTGGGCAGGGCCAGCCTTTGTGGAGTTTAGCGGCTGGATTACAGCTTTGTCACTCGCTGTTTGTGTCGCTCAAACACAGACGCACATGTGGATCCAGCAGAACTACTCTTTGCCCTGCCGCGAGCAAGACGGATTTAGCCTTTTAACAACTACAACCGCCTTTAAGGGAGAGGGAGAAGCGAAAGACAGAGGGAGAAACCATTTTGTACTATTTTGACTCAATTTAAAAGAAGAAATTGTGGTAGAACGGAAAGTAAAGAATTGTTTTTAATTAGATTTGAAGAATATCAAGTTCAGGATTTAGTTTTTTCTTCCAATTTAGGCTTTTTTACAGAAATTTCTGGATTTCTTTACCATTTTTTTGGATTTGGTTTGAACATTCTTACTAAACTTGCAAGAAGAAAGTATTATTTTGGATCAATACTGTTTTTGAGTCGCAATGGAAACTTGATTGATTGAATGGAAGACTTTTGAGTTTCAATCTTTGCGCTAAAACCTTAACATTTCAAGGCACAACTAAATTGCCTTCATGTCTTCTGTTTGTATACTTTTGTTTGTTCGTTTTTAAGAAGGCTTGTTTGCTTTTGCTGTTTTTGAGTCGCTACGGGAAAGGAATTGGTTGATTGGAAGACTTTCGAGTTTCAATCTTGGCACTAAAACCTTAACATTTCAAGGCAGTCTTCAGTCTTTTTATATACTTTTGTTTGTTCGTTTTTAAGAAGGCTTGTTTGCTTTTGCAGAGGCATCAAATGAGAAACACTTGAACACCTTGAACTAGAAGATAATCATCTCATGTTTTGTCTGGAATCTTGTTTGTTTCTTCTTTCAACTTCCAAAGTGCCTGACAGATCGCTTCATAATTTCCCCAGCGAGAGTAAACTTTGGGTGAGGGATGTCCAGATTTAGGTAGAGCGACCGGTCAGGAGGGCGGAGTGACAGAGACGGGGAGAGCAGAGCCAGCCCACAGCCGCGTGTTTTGGGGGGTGGACTTTGGTGCTTTGTACGCGGAACATCACCGGACACCAGCCCCGAGAGGAGATGTCATTTGTTTTACAGTGAGTGTGTGAGCGTCTGGGGTGAAACTAGACCTAGCTCTGCTCCATCTGGTGATGCATCTGGACTTTACCAACCCCCTTTGAAGGATTTCCCTCACTCCCGCTCGTCGACCGTCTCCATTTCCAACATCCAAACCGGGATGCGGAGCTTTTGGGATTAAACTTTCCGCGTGCCGAAGTGGAGGGCAGCTGAATGAGCGATTTGTGGACCGGCGTGAAGTTTGCGAGCAGCAGCAGCCATGTGGAGCTAGGTCGCCCTCATGCCCGTTGCCATGCTCCCGTGCCCTCAGCCCGCGGCCCAGTCCGACTGGAGGTTCCAGAACGCGGTGGGGGTGGACTGTAGCGCCCCTGAACCGCGCTGCATCTGGGTGGCGGTGCTGCGCGGAGCCACGAGTCCCACAGAGACAGTCATGCCGAGTGGGCACAGCACATACCAGCCCCGGGTAAGCAGAGTCCACATGAGAGCGCACAAGAGGAGGGAACTAGTTTGTAATGAATATGATAATAGGAAGAGATAATAATAATAAGAAGCAACACTTAATAATAACTACACTTATTCCAGCCTTAATGAAGCATGAACAAAGACTTAATTCATAGTGAACAAATACTTTATGGAGACTGATTCAGGCTTTGTAACTATTTAACAAATACTCTTACCCTAATTCCTAAACCTAACCTTAATTAAGTACTTACTAAGCTTGAATCATGCTTAATAAACTGTTCGTTGTGAATTTAATCTTTTTCATGCTTTGTTAAGGCAAATTAAGGTGTAGTTCTTATAAACTGGAACTGAAATGTTTGTGTTATTATTGTCAGACAAAACATCACCATTTTCTTTGATTATTCACGATTATTGGCTCCACGACCAAACAACATTTTCCTATTTTCCTATTCTTTCGTTCATATTAGATTACCGTTTTCTGTATAGAATGTGACCCGCTTTATGAAATCAAACTTCCTGAATGATGAGGCACAGTTGGGATGTCGAAGTCATTTTTCTTATCGATAATTGTGAGGTCACAATATAATTGTGACAAATTTAGAAGCAAATTTGTCTTTAGAATTCAATCTTTATACAAGTTTAATATTATGGTACACTTTATTGTCCCCAGAGGCAAATGTGTCTTCTGCATTTGACCCGTATGTTGTCCAAAAATACCTGTACTAAATGTTAAGAATGTAATTATCTGACTGTTTTTGTCACATTTGCATTTTATCATTCAGAAAGTTTGATTTCGTAAAGCTTGTCACAAATTTGAGGAATAGTAGCGTGAAAAAACTTTGACTATGTTTGGTCGTGATAATAATCGTGAATAATCATTAAATCAAAGTGGTTTTTTTTCTCAAAATAATCATAACATTCAAATTTAACATCTTAAAGTACAGTTAATATTGTTGAAAGTTTCAAAGGTAGTCATTTGTGCATTTAGTATGACACAAACAGCCTGATTAGACTAAGAGGCACAATTTTTTGCAGTCGTAATATTTGTCTAGTATCCCTGTTTACTTCTTGAATTTCATTGAGTTACTTCTTATAACACTTTTCTTGCTATAAATACATACGTTCTACAGCTGCTAAATGTTCATATTCTTTACTAACACAATAAGCAACTACATCAGATGATACTTTTATATTTTATTGTAGTTTCTGACGCCACATTTTCACTTAATCTCATTCTCTGCAACAACTCTAGCAGCTTTGCACCATTACACTCACGACAACATCCTCCGTCCTCTTAAAAACTGTTGTCGATCACACTTGACAACCAGGTAATCCCCTCTCTGCTGCGTCCATTGTTTAAAGCGCGAAAGCATTTAGCCGCTGACAGATACTTCAAGTGCAAATACTTCACTTGAGGCTCTCTCTTCAAGGTCATTTTGCACCTTTCATTTACACCTAATTTAAAGGAAATGCAAACTGTACTGTAACACAGATAACGTCTGATCCTGCATTTGTTTTTGCTCTGTGGGGGAATCTGTTAGGGTTTCTTTTTCCTTAAAGGGTTGCTAATTAGTGGCTTAAGTTGCAAGTGGCACTTTTAGCGAGGTGCGAGCGAGGAGGGGCAGCAGAAGGCGGGCTGCGAGATTCCCCCATCCCCCTCAAAATGCCCCCAGAATACAGGGCAAGTTTTGCGTTAGCGTAGAATTATAACTGCATTTGTCATTTCTGTGTTTGTGTTTATGTGGCTACCATCCCCCCGTTTGTGTATTCAAATCAGTGACATAGTTTAGAAATCAGGACAGAAGTGCATGTGTTAAAAATGGGGGAGGAGAGAACGCGATTGCACACAGGTCAAGATGAAGTGCACAGATGTAAATGTTGTGTATCTGTTCTTAAGTACGGCGTGTCTATCTCGGTGTCTGATCAGGAGTTTGGGAATTTTGCTTGTTTTGGCTGCGCTTTTTAAAGTTATCAGCCGTCATCAGTTCATCGAAGGATAGATATTCTCGCCTGCACTTGTAATAGAAAAATAAATAAATAAACGGGCCGCAGACGATTTGATTTGGAGTTTGCAAAAGGTTGTAGAAACACGTTCATCGTATAAAAGAGAAGATGCTGTTCAGATCAGATTTGGCAGCTTTCCATTTGCAATCTCTGTTAATCCACAAGCCAATTCAAATATAGTATACATGGTGCTAATTACAATGGAAGGTTGAATGCTAAATCAACTCGTGAAGAAGCAAAGGTTAAAATATTTACAACAATTCTACAATTAACAATGTATTGCAGTTAGGGCTTCAACTAACAACTATTAACAACGATTAAAAGGCAAAAGAACATGAGATTTTTACTCAATTTCACTCGGATAAAGTTAAGATGACGCTGCTTGAGGACGTCCTGGTTGATATATTTACAGACAAAGTTTTTTTTTTTATCAAAAACACCAATTTCTCATGTTTCCTGTGCATTTTTGAAGTAATTCTTGCTTTTGTCCTAATCATAAACCCCTGGAAACTGTTTATATGCCAAATAACGATTATTCTATTAGTTTAGTTTATTTGAATAGGGACAAGTATGCTTCATGAGCTCATGTCACATACTACAACATTTTAGCCAAGGCTAATTCTCAATGTTCGTCCCCAGAAGGGCTTTTACAGAGAAAATACAGTACAATTAAAATACAGAGCTAAATTAGTTTAGATTATCTTCATAATTGATCAGTTACGATTAATCGATAAACTTGTTTCAGCCCTAATTGGATAAGAGATGTAGATAAGAAGTTGAAGAAGTAGTTGGACTTGTGTTGTTTTCATACCCCAAGTTTGAAAATGTATCTGTCAACACATAATGGGAACTTTAAGTTTAATCAATTTTAGTGTTGTTTGTTTCTAATTGTGATTTAAATAATTGTTCAATGACAGAAATCTTGTTATTGAAATATACTATGAATTAACTTCTGTTCAGAATGAAATGTGCACTCGTTCTACCACTAAAAACTCACACAAAACACATTTTTCTAAGCAGGATATATTACGTTTATACTTTTTCTGCAGGTACATTTTGAGAATATAGAAATAAACGTTTGAATTAATCGTGATTTCAATTATGAGCCAAAGAACATGATTATGATTTTTCCCATAATGATCGAGCAGCCCTAATGCTTTATGAACTCTAACCAGGAATGTTGCTCCGTTTCCTTCCTTTATTCATGCCACGTTCTACCAGTTCAACCTGTAAAAACTCCATCTCGCTTTGGAAAACATCCCGGGACATGCTCGTTATGACCAATCCTCACGTGACGAAAGACAAAGAACAATATGTCTCTGGAGCAAGTGAATTTGAAAACCTGTTTAACTGACATGACATCATGAGCCCGCGTCCTATGGCTGAACTGTAAAAGAGGTCAGACAGGTTTACCGCATGCAAACACGTTAATATTGACTTGGCGGCATTAGTTTAGTGAGGTATGACAAGAAGAGCGGGAGGTTTACACATTTTTATGGGAAAAGATTCATCATTTTGATTCGTATTTTTGGATTATGGGACGATGCTTCTAGATTCGCAAAGGTGGCGGAGCGTGCCCTCGTTTTTCTTGGTGAGTCATAGAAATCTGCATTAATATATTCAGGATGTTTTATTATCTCTGAATACATACGCATTTCAGGACGTTATTTAGCAAAATTCAAACTTGTCGTTGCGTTTATGGCATTATATTAGTTGGTAACTGTAACTGTATTAAGAATGATGGAAGAAAAGGAGAAAGTAAAAGCAGTAGTACTAGTTTCTCTGGCAGTAAATAACAGTCTGCTTGAGTCAACAGCAAGCTTTTTAGTAGTAGTGTAGTAGTCGTCTCCAGGGCTGTTGTCGACTAAATAAATTCTTGGTCAACTAAAGACCTGCTTTATCGTCTGATTAATCGACTAAAAGGGGGTGTGGCAAAAATATATGAAAACTATGAAGACCACAACTGCACTGGAATTCATGCTAAAACAAGTATTTATGCAGAAAAGCACTAGTAAACGGTATGTTCATATATTAGATATATTTAAGTTTGATAATCTCATGATTCACTCCAAAATCTGCAGTTCACTCACTCACATCTAATTCTAATTCACATTCTAATTTTTGCTGTTTTTGCAGTTCATCTGTCTTAGATAAGATAATGTGCTAATGAGTGTTTGAGTTTGTGTTTGATATTTATCTTAATTTTAGTATATTTTACCATTTTAAAATAAGATTTGTCAATGGAATAAGACGTTTTTTTCTTTCTAATGTCAAGTCGCTTTTTTTCTTTTGACACAATAATTTTAGTTATAATGAAAATAAACTGTGCATTCCTTAATTAACTCTAAAACAAAAGCTTAAAATTGACAAAACCACAACACTGATTAAGGATATTTGGGGAAAAAAAAAAAAATACATTTTTTAGCAAAAGATAGAGAGGAATGCTCCATGGACCTCCAGGCAGTGATGGAAAGTAGTGAAGAATGGTAAAATAGGTGCTTTTTGACGATGAATTGAATGCACATCTGTAACAAAAAGAATTTCCTCTTAATTTTGATTCTGATTCTGAATGAATTCAAAAAAATAAATACACCAAGTCACTCTCTTATCGTTTAAAATCCCTTAGTTATGGCATGTCTTAAAAAACAAAACAGTACATTTTTGCACACATAAAACAGTCCAGATCAGTTATTGTGTCCGCTAATATTGCTTTACCAATACGTTTTCCATATTTAGTGCAGCTCTGTATATGTCAATTTTTGTTACAGCAATTATCCACATTATCGGGTCAGAAAGTTGGTAAAGTTGTAGTAGTGTTAAAACTGATGGATTAAGTAGCCCAATTGTAGTAGCAGTAGATATATTTCATTCATTTTGGAGCACATTCACCTCTAAAGATCTACATTCGTGGTACTTTTACTTCTCTGTCTGTACTGTACTCTGTCCCGTTGACTCTTGGCAGCCCTGTCCTCGCTCTGTGCAGGACGTAGACAGCCAGGATTAAACCCCGGTCAGCGTTTGTAGCCTCCTAAATCTCCACTTTTCAAACAGGTTGCAGCTCTCAGCTTTTTAAAAGAGCATTATTGTTCTACGGCGGCTCGTCCCCACATTCCTCCTGCAGCTCCGAATGAGACCGGACCTGCTCCCCCAACACCGTCACCATGATTAAAATATCACATTTATAGGGTTTTTTGACAACAGACTATCTTTTTTAGTTAGTTTTGACCAAGCTTATTGTTACCATTTGCCTAAAAGTCCTACAAACATGTGCTAAGAACAATATGGCCTCAAATTTCTATCATGTACTCAAGAAAATGTGCGATAACGATGTAATTGACAAAGATATAATTAGCAAAATACTGAACAGCAGCATCTATAATCTTTGTTTAAGTATATTTCAGTGATAGTTATACATTCTGCTTCCACCCATGATTCGTGTTTTCAGCCTCCAGAGTCCGTGTCGATGTGTCTCTAGGTGTTAGCTTTCCCATTTAGCGGCACAATTTCTGTCGGATTCCTTTCGCGACTTTGGAGGAAGTGCTCATGGAATTGTATCGCAATGTGACAAATTTCACCTTGCCCTGAAAGCAAATGACGATATATTATGAACGTTTCGATATGGTCCAGGCCATCTGAGAACTGCACAGTAATTAGGAAGGCGCTGGGAAATTTAATGGAGCGACTATCGATTCCCTTTCTTCCAATACTGATCCGATTCTTCTCTAGTCACACACAACAATATATTTTTATCAACTTCAAACTAGTAAATTGTGACATTTGAAGCCTCATTTTTAAAGCCCAAAACTTATAGTTGAGTTACTGAGTTTATTTTACAATGTTTTGCTGTTGTAATGTTACTCTTGTGGTGATTATAAAAAATATAATCACCATATTATTTTGATTTCAACAACTCTTTTAGGAAGTTTTGATATTATGAGGAAGCAATCTAATCCCTCTGATTGTCGTTATATGCTGTAAGTTTTGATATTGGTATCTGAAAAAGCTGAAATGTTTTGTTATTTTTTGCACACAAACCAGAGAATTGGCTGTTTAATTCCCACTCCTAGCATTGCACAGTGGAATTGTGTCTTTGGGCATTACACCAGGGCTCTCACTAGCAATTATTTTTTGATTAGTGGAAAAGTCAAGCATTTGTATATTGTATGTTTAAACGTTTAACATACATTATCAGCAAAAAAATGGTTGAAATATGGTGACTAAAAGCTTCTAGATCAAGAATATTATTGGAGGAAATCAGCAATCGTGTATTTTTCTTGGACATTTTTATTTAATAGTTTTGCTGTCTTTGTCATAAAAGGTCTTTTTGACATGTTGTAGAGTCTGCATAGTCCAGGTAATGATAACAATGATCAGTTTTTATGACTCGATTAATCGTTGCAGCTCTAACACTTATATATTCACAGGGAATGGCAATCAGACTTCTGCCAATCCTCTGTCGGACAATTGTTGCTACGTGGATTGACTCTCTGTTTAGTTCTTTTGAAAAGTGCCATGAAAATCAAAGAAAATGCACTCATACTGTATATATATTTTACAATGACATAAAAAGAACATTATTCCTCAATCCTGACATCTTTATCCAGACATTATATTGGAAAAAAGCAGATTGCATTTCCAGATTTGGGCATTATTGCACAATATAGACACACTTTATCTGTCTTTATCTTAATAAAACCTGACTGGGAACATTGTATCCTCTCCAAGTACTGCTTATTTTGTGTAAATATATCCAAACTTTAAAATGATAGCTCTGTAATTGAACTCTGAAGTGGAAATGTCCCTAGGCACGCTGCTTACAAAAACACACTTTATTGACATGAATTTGACACAGGAAGCATTGTGTGGCCTTGGCAATTGGTTATTATTGGGATTTAAGCTATGAATTAATTGGTTAACGGTTTGTTTCCTGTTTGCTTCCCATTGAGGAAATTTGGTTTTAAATGTCTATTCTGAGCAGAGCAATGAGGAGGTTTCCCTTGTCTGGCGCTGAAGCCGAAGGAAGTCAAGTTTAGAACCAAAACCGCAGCAAAAATTTTCCAGGAGTCAAGTTGGTTAAACAATGTCCGACTGGAGCAGCACTCTGCGACAACTCACAAGGTTTAGAGCTGGAATTTAGATATATATGGTTGCGTTTTTTTCATGTGACATGGAAAGTGCTCCAACAGTTTTTCCCCTGAGTTGAAAAAACGGTTTGATAATGTGATAATGTGAACTGTGGAAACGGTTTTGCACTGAATTGTTATTTTATTAAGGGTAAGGAGTTCACATTTTAAACACAACCAGGAGAATTTACAAAAGACTGAAATATGAACTGACAAACTAATACAAGAATCGCATGTTTCAGAACGTTTTTGTCGCTTTTAGTTGTGTTTTTGTCACTGTTAGTCCCACTTTTAGTCACGCTTTTTTTGCGCTCGTTTTTGCCGCTTTTAGTCATGCTTTTGTCGGTCTTAGTTGTGTTTTTGTCGCTCTTGGACACTTTATTGTCACTTTTAATTGCATTTAGTTGGATTTATGTTGCTTTTAGTCAAGTTTTTCTTGCTTGTTTCAGAACATGTTTAAACAAATCTAAACTACAGTTGTCTGCAGAGATGTAATTGGTTAGTCGATATATATAATTATTAGAAACGAATAATTAATGATAATGACAAAAAAAAGTAAATGTTAAAAGGTTGCTCAAATACTAATAGACATGTGGAAATGAATTCAAGATTTCACTGTCATTTCATCGGAGTGTGAGTAATCGTGAATAATCATAAAATCGAGATAGTTTTCTTGACAAAGTTTTAAAATTAAGACATTTGGCTTCCTTGTATTCTGAATTTCAATTTGAGGAACTGGTCCAAGAAACTCACCAACTGACTATAAAGTCTCAGACCAGCTCCTCAGATTGAAAATGACTTTCAGAAGGAAGTCGAAGCATCTTAATTTCAAAACACTGTCCAGATGACTAATTATGAAGCATTTTTCTTCAATAAATTCCTCTTGGATTAATGAGGGATTACACCGTCTCATAAAATAGAGTTGTTTCTTCTATTATCACTATTAATTTGTAGAACGGTTATAGGTGGCAAACTCTAGATCAGTGTTTCCCAACTAGAGGTAAAGGGACCCTAAGGGGTACATGAGGACTTACCAGGGGATACTTGGGTTTCAGGTTTTAAAGGAAGATGGAATTTACTTTTATCTGAAGAAAAAAGTGTCATTAGTTGTAAATTTGGCATTTTTTGGAGTATCTTAGGCCATAAATATAATTAAAACCAAAATATAATGGTAATAAATGACTACCTTCGACTAATAAACCCATTTATTTGCCCAAAACTGAAGTTAAGGGGTAATCTGAGAGACATTAAGTTTTGGAACCACTGCATAGATCACCACAAATACTTGAGTTCAGCTCCTGGTTCAAATGCAAATCCTGCGAAGTCCGGAGCAGTGGAGGAGTGGGAACACGGCTGTCCCGGACCCGTGCAGTCCTATGTGTTTTGGGTAATCACAGGGTTGGTTTTCCCAGCACCACGCGGGAGGGGCCATGTGGTCGAAACCGGCGAGCTGGAGCCTGTCTCCTCGGCCCGATACTCCTCCTCTATCTCCTCCTTCCCCTCCATCCTTGCCCCATTCACTCATTTACAGCGTCTGTTTGGACTTGTCCCAGGCCACACCGCTCCTGCGCAAGAATTCAACCCTCTCACACTTTTGCTCCCTTGTTCTGTCTTTTCAGCGTTCTTACTGCTTTGCTTGAGTCCTCACGTTCGCTTCCTTCCATGCCACTGTGAAAGCCACATGGTCAAAATAGAAATGCTGGTTGTGCATTGTTTGGACACTTAGACTAAACATCTAAATTTCACGTGGATTTATGGATCTCAATTATCCAACTGTGCTCTTTAAACTCCGTGCTCTGGGCTGACATTCAACGGTTTAGTCCTGGATATCTTTGGGTTTTCCCGTGTCGTTAGTCATTCTAAGTACGTTCGGTGTGTAACAGGAGAACTTTTCCTAGTTGTGGCTTTGTTTTTAGTCCTAATGATGTTGATTTTGTTCTTCCAGTTTCTTTTGATTAGGGCCGGAACAAGTCAAAACGAATCCATGATTGACCTAATCTTCCACTAATTTAGTAAACGAGTAATCCTTATTTGGACTATGCACAGGTCCACAAACATGCCATGTGCTGAAAGAAGAGGTTTTAAGATTCAGACAAAGTAAGAGTCACACAAACAAGAGACACAAGATACATCTGAAATTTATGTTTTTGATGTTAAACCTTTTTATCTCTATCAGGGTAGCCTCATGCAGCATCTCTTTAACTCTCTTTATCTCTGTGAAATATTGTAAAAATCTCATGGTCACTAGCTTTTTGCAACCTAAACTAGACTAAACTAATCAATTCATTGAAAGAATAATTTCTACATCAGTCAATTAGGAAAATAATCATTAATTGCAACCCTACATTCAGTGGCGGAAGAAGTACTCAATTGTGTACATTAAGTAAAAGCACAGATATGTGTGCAAAAAATGACTCAAGCTAAAGTAAAAGTAAAAGTAGCACATTACATTCAAAAATGAAGTAAAGGTTTTGAAGTACCAGTTAAAAAATGTCCTTTAAGGGTAAAACGTAAAACTATTTCACACAGATTTTGACGTGTTTTTACGTGTAAGATGTTAGAATTTTGCAGAAAGGTCAGCAAAAGTAAATTCAAACCAATTTCTTTCAATTTCTTTACGCAGGATGTCACTATTAATGTGCTTAAAAATAACTCCCCAAACCAAATGAAAAGTACTTTCTCCTTTTCAGTCCAGTTTAAAAATGGAGTAGACAGTACAGATAGCTGCTCTCAAATGTAGTGACGTAAAAGTAAAAAGTATCTACTGTAAAATGTACTTTAGTAAAATACAGACACAGTGAAATGTTACAGCACTGTTACTTTTGTACTTTGTTACTTTCCACCACAGCCTACTTTTGATGTGGTTCTGCTTTATACTGCATCCTTATTTAGTAATTACACCCAATTGTGCTTTATTGTGTTTTGATTTATCTTGGTGTTGTTAAACCTGTTTTAGTCCAGCTTTAGCCCACAACAGAAGAATTGTCAGTAATGAAATGAACGGAGAGTATTGGTGTATGAAGATGGGGATGAAGATGCTGAGGTGGCTGATGGTTTCTAAAACATAGGATGATCGAGGAATGAGTCTTTTTACATAATTATCTTAAATATGACCTCTGCTCTTTTAAATTCCACAGTGTTTAAGGTTGTTTTTAGTTTCTATTTTATATAAAAAACAAATGATGTGGAAGGAAAAGGACTGAAGGAGTATTGGTTATAAATAAAATATCACCTTGTTACCGCAGCCTTGTTCCTGTCTTTAGTCCTCCACTTCCTGTTTCCTGTGTGGAGGTGCGGACGCTGCCGGGTCAACATGGCACTTCAGCATCTGTGACTTTGCAAAAATTACGACTTCATTATTTCTGGAGACGTGGGAGAGAGAGGACCTGGAAGGGCAGGTTGAGGAGGGCATTTTGGTCACTGTCGTTGTCTAGACATGTATTGATCAGCTATTTGATTTTTGAGGCTTTGTAAAAGAATATAATCCATTGTGAATCGTTCATGGTTAAAGGAGAACTTTGGTGCAATTGATCATGTGCTAGAAAACTTTAGCCATTATAATCTCCCTTCTTTTGGCTTGTCTGAGTTCTTATTTATGCTGAATTTAGTACAACGATCCGTTAAAGTTCCCTGGGTTGGATATTGTGTATTTTGTACGTCTAATTATTTGTTTGGGATCATACACAACCTCGTCTGTCTGATAGAGGTTTACATTGGATATTTTCCCCTATTCTTTTTTTTCATTGACAATAGGGCCAGAGATACTTCTGTCTTTTAAATAACTCCTATGCATTCCTATTTAGGTTACTCCTTCCACTGTAAATAATTAATCAAGTAGTAAAACTATGTCAGTACTAAATGATTTAAACATTTGTTGTGTTTCTTGCGCCTTTCTTTCAGATGTGATTTAGATTTTCAATTTTATTATGACATATTCTGGTTTTCCTTTAGTAATTACCAGAATTTGTGCGATGTTTATTTTTAGTTTTGTCCAAATTAAATGACCTTCTGCTTCCCTCATATACTTTTTTACTCTTAATTGAATAATAATTTTGGTCACTATATTGTTTATGTCTTTGTATTATTATTTTTCAAGTAACAATAGCCCTACTTAGGTACATTTCTGCCCACTCTGACTAGTGCGTACATGTAAAGATCTAATTTATCATTGCTCCCTACATTTCTTTTGACTTTTCCCTTCCTTTACAAATCTTCCAGCTTACAGTTATTTGCACAGAGGTTTAGCATTAGCCTTGTATGATTAATTGACCCGCAAACAAACCATAACGTGATATTCTTTCAGTTCAGTGAGTTTATCCAAATATAAGCGTGAACGTGCTGCTGCAGACTGGCCCTCAGGAGACGTGACCTCAGCTCTGACTCCGGTCTGGGATTAGCTCCGCCTCCTCCTCCTTTGGGACAGCCAGGCCTGTTTGGTCAGGTGATCGTGTTTGGTCAGGTGATCGTGTTTGAGTGGCACATGTGGGTCGATGAGGCGGCGGGAGGGTGATAGTTCTCTCGTGTATCTGTCATCTACGGCGAGATCCACTGTTCACTCTGACACACAGCAAAAAATACATTTCTGAGACTGAAATTAAGATTAAGGTCATTTCAGTCGTTTTGACCAGTTAAAATCTGTTTATCTGATGGACCTAGATCATTTGACTTGTTTTAAATGTTTTTATTTGTTTTAATACATTCATACTTCGAGCCATGTTATCTGTCAATGGCTTAAAAAAAACTTTCCTTACTCCATTCAAAGAGGGGATAGACAATTAAGTAAAATGCAATTAATCGTGCCTGATATTTAAAAGATATTTTCTAGCAGGTTCCTATTCAGCAGCAAAGGACAGAAAATATATACATTCTGAAAGACAACCACTAAAACACTACCATTTACTCAACAGTTTAAAAGTTTAGCCTTTTTGTTATTGTATGGTATTTATTAACTAACCTAACAGAATTCTTCCAAAAATATATTTTTCTGATTTAAATAAAGACACAAGAAAGAAGAAGTTGCAAAGTTACACAATTAAATATTCACAATTATTATCTTATCATCGAGTCTATGGATGATTATTGCATCTGACCTGGAAATACTGTTTGTTTCCCCTCAATTCTCTTTCACTTAAGCCACAGCATCTCCTAAAACATTACCAAATCACACAATTTAGGGGAAAAAGTGGTATTTAATGTTCCTAATGTTCTCCATGCAACTGTGTATGGTGCTTTCAATCAAGCAATGGTGATTTTCGTTTTGCTTTTCCTTTCTTTTTTGGTGAAGAAATTGCTCCAGAATAGTAAATTATTCAATTCATGAATCTCACATTTTTCACACTTGTATTACTCGGCACACTGATTGGAAATCAAGGAGCTTTGGCTTTCCTGGTGGACCATTGTTTTAAATCCATTTAAAGCTGATCGGACTCGAGTTACATTTACGAGGTGTCTGATTCCATCACTAGTTTCTTTCGTACATTTCGTTTACCCCGTCCTCTCTCTTCTGTCCGCAGGGTAAAGGTCGGAGGGATGGTCTCTCCTCAGGCAGCGACAACCCTCGGCCGGTGCTGGGGTCCCGGGCCGGGCGGGACGGGGGCGTGGCCTGGAGGTGCCCGCGGACGCTGCTCCTCCACAAAAACTCTCAGGGTTTTGGGTTCACGCTGCGTCACTTCATCGTCTACCCCCCGGAGTCGGCCCTGCAAAACAGCTTCACGGTGAGACTCAGAGCACATGTCTGCGGATCAATAAAACAATAATCAATCAAATAATCAATAATCAAGGACAATAATATGTAAACTTTATCGTTTGAAAGCGCTTGAGCAAAATACTAATGTTGAGTTAAATTGTGCTTAAGATTGTTAGTCTTGTAGGCTTTATTGTATATGAAAGTAAACAGCATTAAAAAGGGTTGGGAGAGACATTTAGCAAACTGTCAGGGTCTCTGAGACTGGCATAAAGTCTAACATACGCACTACAATCGAATCCTACAGTGCATAAAGATATAGGAATTCAAATATTATTTCGTTTTGCCATTATAAAGGATTCAAATACAATCTATATGAAAGAAACCTATACATTATTTATACAATCAAATAAACAGCAAAAGAAAACAGCTTCTACAGTTTAAGTATACATACAGTATTATGCTTTTGTCGGATATTGTTTTGATCTATGGATGTTTGTATATTTTGGACATTTTAAAATGCAATATTGGCTAAGGTTACATGCAAACCCATAATAATCTGATTATCTTAAGGTTTTTGGCGTTATACGATTATTAAAGGTGCTTTACTAGCTAATGTTTACTTTGAAAAACAGAATTAGTTCATATACCCAATATTTTGTATGTGATAAAGTAAAATCTGTTTCCGCAGTGCAGATATGTTGTAAAAGCATCTAGTTGGGTACAAATGAGACCGCAGCCCTTTCTGTGCATCTGTTTATAGAGCGTTTTATTCTACAAGAAGCAGGAAGTGTGTTGTTAGCATGCTAATGTTTGTTAGCAGCTTTACCTGGGAAGGCAAAAGCACTTGTGAAAAATGCTTATAAAATCATGGCAGTGAATATTTAGGATGCTGGGACTGTATTATGTAAGTGAGTGATACATGTGACTGATGTAAAGACTGTTCTGTTTTACGCGTTTCAAAACTGTAAAAATCAGGTACAGCACCTTTAAAATGATGTGCAAACAGCAAAAACATCTGAAGTTCTCACAGAGCAGTGGGCGTATATGGGGGTAGGGGAAAACAGGAATTTTCGGAGCAATAGCGTCTTGGTTGCAGGAGAAGAAGGATTACTCTGACAAAAGTGCTTGATCTACTCGAAATACAACTTTGAGAGGGTAAATGAAAAAAGAAAGGAAAACATTTATGACATGGTTAACAGCTTTTAATCGAAATACAAAAATGTGTCAGTGATGGAGTCTTTTCACCATTCACTTCTTGTGTATCGACAAAATTTGATCTCTGGTTTATTCTGTCAAAAGTGTCTCCTTGACCTTGTTTATGTTCTGTCTGAGTCCCAAATTGTCCTGGCCTTTGTGTGATCCGGGGGTGATTTGGCCGTTAGGTGCGAGGGCAAATGTCTCCAGATGTGAAATTGAGGCGTTCTGGCGTTTGGATGGGGTGAGCCTGCTAAAACAAGGCCCCTATTATTATTTTGAATATCATACCACCACGCTCTCCTGCAGCTGCACACACACACACACACACATTATGAATAGAGTCTGTTGTCTTAGGCTGGTACCACTCAGAGGAAGCCCCGGCGGTACAAGGCTCGTCCCGGGACAATGGGTCCAGTGCAGCAGCTGTCCCGGGCCGGCCTTGGTGCTGCTCGGCCTCCAGGGTCACATGCTGTTTTGGGAACAATGAGAGCCACAAAGACAGTTGTTCTTATCGAAAAACCTCTCAAAAATTACCTTCAAGTGTTCAATTATAAGTGTCGAGCGGGTACACGACCTTCACTCGAGCTGGTGTATGACACGTGAGGCTTGACATGTTTAGTTTGCGCTTTTATTTATGGGTAACTTTTACTTTTTCATTACTTTCTGCTATCAGATGTTAGAGGTTTAATTTAGTAAACGTTTCAATAGCCACCTAGACTTGATTAGAATAAATTTTGAGTTAATAGATAATAACTACAATACACCATATAGAGCTGCACGATTTGGGAAAAATATATAATTGCGATTTTTCTGACCAGTATTGTGATTATGTTTTAACAATGGGATTCACATTTTAAACACAACCAGGAGAATTGACAAAAAGGCTGAAATATGAACTGACAAACTTATAAAAGCAGACGAAACTTCTATTTAAATATATACGTTTGTCTTTTTGTCAATATGCTACTGTTTCTCACGGCTAATGCTAACTTTTATTAAAGCTTAAAATGTAAAGAAACAACCAATTCAAATATAAAATAAAGACTATCTGATTGTTTTTACTTATAGAATAAGATATATAGAATACAGGTACAGAATTAGGATAATATATAATTCGGGTTTTGTTTTGTTTTGTTTTTTCCCCTATCTTTTTTATGGTTCAAAATTAGCATTAACGTTAGCATTGACCCACAAACGCCTCCATTTCTCAACACAGAAGATAGAATTGAACAGGAAGTGCAATGAGCTAGCTGTTTTGAAAATAAATGGCCAACTGAAATTCCATGCACAGAGCCTATTAGATATTATTCCCGGACACATAGAGTTAATTTGATGTTAAATTTGTGTTTTTATACTTTTATACTATTGAGCTCAGAATAAGACGCCAAAAAGACAGCCGTTACCATGGAAATCGGGCATGTTCGTTGCTGGTGTATTACATAGAAAAACATAAGCCAAAACAATGTAAAAAAGTGAACATAAAAATCCATGGAAGAACCTGATAAACTCCAGGGTCACTTCTGGTAAATATATTCATCAATATATAGAATTAATGCTAAATTTAGCATTTAGCATCTTAAAATCTCTATTGATTTGATTGAAAATTCTGTTATGTGACAATCCTGAGCTCAGTATAATTAATAAACCACCAGAAAAGTGACTTAGCACATCTTTAACTATGATAACTATGCCAACACATCGTATTTCAGAGTCAAGTCCTCCTTTCCTTGGTGCTCACTAAACAGAAGCGCAGTCTGCTCCACTTTGCTAACGCGCTCCTCCTCAGTCGGTGCTGGTGATCGGGGGCTGGTCCGTGGCGCTGCAGTGTCCCAGACTCGTGGCTCTGTCCTGGGGTCGTCTGCCTGCCTTTCTCTGCCTCTAAACCCCCACCATTGTGTCTCGATCCAGGAATTAGCCCACTCAGCTCTGCCTAAAGCCCAGCAGCAGTCAGGCCATCGCACGGCTAACCCCAAACTGTCCACTCAGCTCACCACACTGCAGGAGTTTTGTGAATGTAGATCGTCCACAGCTATTAGTGCAAACTTAAAGTGTGGATGCATTTTTGGGAGGTAGTTTTGGACAGATCTAAGTATTGGAATCTGTTCTTCTTTATAACAACATATGTGCATGTAAACCGCAATCTTTGGCTGATTACACACAGATTTTCAGAATTATATCTATTTTGCGGTCGGGTAATGACTTTATAGTCGATTAAAGTACTTCAGTGTAATTTTAGTTATACAATAATCTACTTCTCTCAGAATATTTTCAATTACAGCTTATTTTCTTGGTTTTAGTTTAGGTTTAGGTTTCGTTGGTTTTGCTGTTCTCTGTAGTTTTGCTGTGTAATAGTCTTTTTCAGTGTTCATAAAAACCACTTGCTGTTGGGTGTTGTCAGCTTTTGGTTAAAATTGTAGTTGTTTTTTTTTTTTTACAATGATTGCAATTAGCTTTAAAAAGTAGGATTGTTTTTAGAGTGCACTATGTAAACGACCCTGGAGCTTAAACATGTGAGAGACGACTGAAATGTGCTAAACTAAAACTGATACAAGAATCACACGCATTTGCAGTTAGTAGATGGTAAATCTACATCTAACATTTATTTTGATAATCGATTAGTCTGGTGATTATTCTTTCAATTAATCGATTCGTTGTTTAGACCGCGAATGGCCAGGGAATATGAAATGTTTACAATATTTAACCAAATTGAAGGAGTAAACATACAGTGCAACTAAATCTTTTTTATATATATATTTAAACGCACATAACTTTACATGTTTTTTGCTTAGTTTGTGTGATAAAAAACCTTCTTTCTGAACACGTTTTGGAGGTTGTATAGATTTAAAAAAAAGAAAAGAAAAGATTATTCTATTTTCAAGTGTGTTGCAATTAATACATTAAATAGTTTCAGCCCTAAAAACTACAGATACAACAAGATTTTTCTGAAACTCATCTGACATGCCTTATTTTGAATGACATCACTGAATAACTTATGTCAAATAGGACCAAAGAGGGAGAATCCAGTTGAATATTTTATTGTTTCCAGTTCAAACTCCGTCTGATAACTTGCTGAAACTGTGTTGTTTATAAGCTGCAATAACCCCAAAAGGGAAACTTCTGATTGAGTTGTACTTCCTGTCATTTTAAACTTTTAATTTTCAATATTTACCCACAAACTTCAACTTCACGGGCAAAAAACTATGATAAATATTTACCACAGATGCCCTCCCACCAAACTAAGTAAAAATTACAAAAAACATGAAAACCTGTCATTTGGACTTTAAGTGTTTTATTCTGCTATTTATTTATTTATTGCTGCTCTTGATTTTTATAATATAGTTCATTTGAAATAGGTTTTACTGGGGTTTGCGGGTTACTGTGTGTGGCATAAAGTTTCAATATTATCGTTCATCGTGATATTTTTTGGAACAATATATCACACATCAAAATTATAATCTCGACAGGCCTAGCATTACGTCATCTGAACTTCTCCTTGTGTTTCTTGAAGTTTCAGCCAAACACTGAGCTCATAAAACAAGCAGGTTTGTTTTCGGTGTATGGTGTGAGATGCCAAAGAGCAGCTTGTAAACACTCCTGCAGTGATCTGTGGGTAATGTTAATGTCCTCATGAGGTCACCACCAGTGCACTTTGACCTCTTGACCCTAAACGATGTCACCCATAAAAGTGCAGGTGATGCTTTCAGTGGGGAAAAAAGTTTAGCCTGGACTAAGTAAGTTTATATTTGTAAGAAAAAACATTTCGTATTCCATCAAGGTTCATTTTGTCTTTTTTGATGGTGGATTTTTAAAATTTCCTCTATCAGGTTTGGCAACAAACAAACTCTGCTCTGATAGAAGAAATTAAAAACATCTAGGTCTAGTGTTTTGATTAAAAACATTTAAGATTATTGAGAAAATGACTAAACAACAGTGAAATCTTTAAGTTTTGTTACTATTTGAACATTTTGTGACCAGCTTTATGATAATGAACTTTATGAATGACAAAATAAAGCTAATGTGACAAAAATGTCCAGATAAAAATAGTACTTTACATTTAGATATATTTTTTGGATCAGAGATTGTATTAGAAAGACCAAATTTTGTTTCTAAAATGATATTTGTTGAATTTCTCCTCCCACTCTTCACCACATTTGATTTAACTTAAAACTGTTCTGTCCAGCGACTTCTATGAGCCAAAAAGTGAAGAAAATAATAACTTTTGTTTGTTTGTTGGATACATTTATTTAAGCCTGGAAATTGACCATCTTTTTTCTTTTCTTTTTCTTGCAGGACGAGGAGAATGGCAACGGTAACGGAAAGGGTAAGTGCCGTCTTCTCTTTAATCAAGTGACAGTGTGATTACACTGGATGATGTAATAAAGTGGACCGTTTACCGGCTCAGCTCTGCAGCGCCTGTCTGCCCTCTGCTGGACACTGAGCAGTAACGCAGCCTCAGGAAATACAGTCGATTTAAACACTCAAGAACAGAAATGTGATGGAGCTCAAACTTACCTGGAGTTGTGTGAGCTGCTTTCCTAAAGGGGTTTCTGCTCTATAAAATAAAGAAAATAAAGATACTATGAATATTGCTTGTGCTATCAAATGTTGTTTTAATCTGCCTGCAATGTTGTTATTTTAGTGCAAATGTTTTTATTATGTGCACTGCAGTTCACTTTGGCCGAGGTCACCCTTGAAAAAAACATCTCATTATCAATGTTTTTAATAATTAAAAAACAAAACAAAAAGAGGAAAAGTTATAGAAACAAAATTGGCATGATGTATAATCTAGGTGAATAGTACAGCTTTGAATATTTTTTAAAATATGAAGTCTCCTTTGGAAGTAAAATCAAACACACACGTTTAACAATATTGAAGCTGACAATAGTAAGTACTAAATTACAAAATAATTTTATGTTAATTGAACAAATATTCCACATAACCTATATTTAAACATTTTATGCTAAAGAGATACGTCATTTTAATCTACCTCAACAAATTTAACTAAGTGATTCAGAATGATCTTCAGTTTCTTGGCTGCTTTTGCACATCTGGAGTAACTGTGTTGTGCTTTCAAAGTATAATTTTGGAGAATCTGTTGAGATGCATTAACTACTCATCATCTAAATACAATACATCACATTGAATGCATTAAAGTGCGTATGACAGGTTTCTATGATTTTCTAATTTTGACTTTATTTATTGTATTAATACTTGTTGTAAATAGAAATTAGTTTTACACCAATCAGATCGCTGTTTGTGGAGAAAAGCTGAAAAACCTGTTGAAAAATACAGGAAGTAAACACACTGATGACATCACACTGGGGAGACAAAGGTTATACATCATTTACACAAAATACACTACTTTTTTGACCCTTTAAACATGAATTGAACAAAATAAAGGTGTTAACGTATTTTTATTTGTCAAATTAAAAAAATGTGACATTAGATGAGTTTTGGCCCAGTGTACAGTGTTGTTGCTACGGTAATTTCCTAGCGTGATGTCATCATTTACAACCAGGAAGTAAAATAAAAAAGCTAAAAATTGCGAAAACGTTGTAAAATTTGTAAAGAATTATAGCTAATTTTGAAATATGTTTATCTGAACTACATTTTGGTTAAATTAGTAGCCCAACCTGTCATGGGCACTTTAAAAGGTCTCATTTTGCTAAATAAAAGATACTCATATACTGTATTATTATGGTGACACTGATATTACGCTGTGTAACTGTCCCTAATTGAATTCTGTTTGTGTTCCAGCGTACCAGAAGGGCCGCCTGGAGCCCATGGACACCATATTTGTTAAAAACGTGAGAGAGAAGGGTCCGGCGCACCAGGCGGGCCTTTGCACAGGTAACATATGTCCCCAGCATTAACCTCCTGAACCGCAATGTAAATCTGCACGAGGATAAACCCAGGGGTCATGTGACTCCTCGACACACAAACACACTCACAGAACAAGAGCACTGCAGCGCATCTCAAACTGTGGTCCAGGGCACAGTGGAAGCAACAATGTTAAGGTTTACGGCCTATTTTTCCCAAAACGTCTGAACAAAATGAGCCCTAATTCCTAATAGGATTTTAGATTTTCTTTGGTAAAAATATGAAAGCGTAAAGCTGGTGTCTGGAGGATGGGACACAAGTTTGGGCTTTTGTTGAGTTTTGACAATTCCTCTTCAAAAGCTTAAGCTAATTTCACACAAAAAAAGTCAAAAAAAAGTATAAACAATGTCCAGGCGGTATCCATATAAAATCTCTATAACGTTTTATTTTAATTTTACGGTAATTGGAGCACAAGCTGATCCTGATTCATCCAAGAATGGTTTATTTGACTGAAAATAAGAGGGTTACATCTTTCTTTTTATGTACAACATGCCCAGCAGCTTTAGTTTTCTTTAATCAGATGATGGACAAACAGGAATAAAGTGAGAAAAAATCGGATCGGCCACTTCCTCTATTTTTGAATTATTAAAATAGTTTTAAACTGGATTAAAACACAACTACATTATATTTTTGCTTTGATTGATGTTTGATTCATATTGCTTATGATTACTCACATTATGGCATTATTACTCACAATATCACAATATTTGAAGAGTTCATTTGCGATAAAAAAAAAAAGTTGAATGCTTACAATTTACTCTCAGTGTTTTCAAAAGCCATATCTACTGTATTTTAGTGCAACAAAAATTAAATATCAGCCTTTGTTGAGCAATTCTAAATCTCAACTCTACTGTAAAAATATGTGCAGAAGATATTAAAGGTATCAAAACTAAAAGAACTTTGTGACAAATTTTGAAAATGTAATTATCTGTTTTTGCAAAGGACACCTTCAGTTTTAATTCAACTCGTGTAATAACTAAGATTGTTTACGTAAAAATGAACTCTGGATACTAAAATCAGAAGTCTAGAGAGCAACATGTTTGAGGAAATATTGCTTTTTAGACTTCTGATTTTAGATTAAGATATCGATTTCGGAATCTGGTCAGCCTGGATTTTGCTGCCAAGCGTTTGTCACATGAAATGCAAATATTTAATGAAATATTGTGTAAATACAGTGGAGCAGGGAGGTTTTATTGTCAACTCTGATGTGGAGCAGGTAAGGCAAGGCAAGTTTATTTGTACAGCACAGTTGGTACACAGAGTAGGTCAAAGGTACCGGTATGACGAGCTCCGTGATCCGGTGCAACAGTGAAAGTGCTGACGCGCCAAACCAGTTCACCATAAAAACAAAAATGGAGGTGAAGAAGTCATCAAGAAGAGCTAAATAAATTCAACAGCAAAATAAACCGTTGATAGTTAATCATAGTTAAAGTGTTATGTCGTGTAGAGCTGCCCCATTTGGGAAAAATATCTAATTGCGATTTTTCTGACCAGTATTGCAAATGGATAAAATGTCTGTAGCTTTTTGTCATGTTTTTGTCACCGTTAGTTGTGTTTTGTCAGCGTTAGTCACGTTTTTGTTTCTTTTAGTTGTGTTTTTGCCGCTTCTAGTCCCTTTTTCCGCGCTCTTGGTCAAATTTTTGTCGCCTTTTGTATGATTTTGTCACTTTTAGTCATATTTTTTCACTTTCAGACATGTTTTTTTCAATTTAAGATGCGTTTTTTAAATTTTTAGTTGTATTTTTGTTGCTTTTAGTCATGTTTTTGTGTTTCAACAAATCTAAACTACAGCACTAGCGGGTTTTATACTGAATAAAACAGAATATATTGTTCTTTAGAGGAAATTATTGCACTTCAAAAATTGCAGTCTTTGCGTTTTGCCAATTGTGTGCAGTCAAATTACGATTTAATTTTGATTAATTATGTAAGCCCTGATGTTTGTATTAATACATGACAGTAACAAAACCATCTGCTCCCATGTTAATTCTTACAGAAGTGATTCAGAAATATTTTTCAGTTGCTTTTCAAATTATGTTGTTTTTTGTAATGATATACAAATAATAATAATAATTTTATTTCTTGCCTTGGAGTGAGTGAAATTAACAAAAATGTATATCTCAATGGTGTTTTCGGAGTATTCTCATAACGATAGTCAGACGATATTATTTCAATCCAACAGAAATGTCTTAAAATGTGTCCTTGTCTGTTAAGATTTAATTAACAGACAAATGAGAAATGCCTCTAAAATGAATTACAAAAGTGCAGAAACATCACTCTATTTTGAACCTTTTTTTCAATCTTTCTTTTTAATTGGCTCTTTTTGTTGACATAAACGATACATTTTGCATATCTTCAAAACAATATTATCTACATTTCGATATATATTGCCCAACTCTATGTAGGGATGGGACAATAAACAATAATATTGTTTATCGTGATAAAAAGGGAAGACAATAATCGTTTGTGCTGCGTTTTGTATAATCGTGATCATCGGCAACAAAGATAATCGCCACCAGATTGTGCAGAAAAAAGAAACTTATCCATTATGTTCTCTTCTAGATCGTTGTTGTTTTCACTTATAATGAAGCACAAATATGTCAGAAGTTATTTATAATTAGAAAATAATGTCTTTATATGTCACATTTTCAAACGGTCAGCCATTTTAATAACTATCGCGATATTATCGTTAATCGCAATTGATAATCGTGGCATAAAATTTCAATATCATCCCGTGCCTAACTCCATGTGTCAGCCGCAGTCCTGTTTTAATGTGAGTGTTTTGGTGTTGTTAGTGACCATTACAGCCTAATTTGTTTACTCTTCATTACTCACCCTTATTTGAATTGCCTTTGTTGTTTTGTTTGCCGCGCCCTCTTTTATGCGCGTGTGGATTACTTTACCATTGTTTCTGCCTGTTTGAAATTTTGCACTCCTCGTGAGAAAGATGGAAGATAATTTGTCATATTTGCTCTTGCGCAGGATCAATTTAATTCACCTGTTTGCTGTAACGGCACCAAAATACTGCATGAAATATGTAAAATAATAGTTTTTGTGTCAGTGAAAGTTGTGGGAGCAGGAGGTTTTAAGTCATTAGGTAGAAACATTTTGTCTAAATGTGAAAAGTAGTTGGTTGTTGTATTTTTGAGCATGATATAGGACAGTGCAATTAATCTTATACAATATTTGTGATTTCAATTATTTCTTTGTTCAGCTACACAAATGTTATAATTGAAAATACAATTAATTACCTTCTGTTCAGAGTTATAAGTGCACTCGTACTGCCTTTTCTAAAACACTGCTAATAAAATATAATCCATTTATACTTTATCTACAGATTAATTTTGACAGTTTAGATGTAATTTATTATTAATTTATGTTTAAATGTATTTATTTAAATTATGAGCCAAATAATGGGGATTATAATTTTTTACACAATCGAGCAGCCGTGGCATGTCACTCGTTTTAGGATTATACAAAAGCTTGCAACAAATTGAACATCAACATCAAATAGGCCATTTTTACATTTTTACTACTACTGCGAATCCTACTACTACTGCTACTGATAAAACTTATTCTGTCTGTTAGAATATAAACTTAACCTGACACATTATATTAGGGGTCTCAATATTTATCGTTTTTATCTTTTCTAAAAGGTTTTGAAGAACTTTTTCTATACTTTTTTGTAGCACATTAACACTGAGCTGAACATCAATATGACTTGATTCAGACAACACTTATTGTGGTATTTATTTATTGAAGCTCAGATTTGTTTATTTGTTTTTAGTGAGGGAATTAAAAGGATTCAAAAATAATTATAAAGGTTTTACTGTCAGTGGTTATATGTTAATGTGCACCAGAAATGTTATCGTTATCTAATTTCTGGAGCAAACTAATGTCGCGAAAACAAAAATGAACGCAGAAAGGTTAAGATTGAAAGAGTTTGGTATAAAATTCAGTATTCTTGATCTTCTAAACAAAAGTATGTTACCAGATGTTGTTTCAGATTTCTTTTGTGCGTGTAAAGAAACAGAAACAGAAACATCAATTGCTGATTATTCTAGTTATCTGATTAATTCTGATCATTTATCTGTTGTTGTGACAGTTCTAGTATAAAACATTTACATCATTCAAAGCTCTGTCACTATGAATTTGAAACTAATGTAATCCTTTTGGTCTCACGCTCTGACTTTTTGTTGATTTCAGGGGACCGTCTGGTGAAGGTGAATGGAGAGAGTATTCTGGGGAAGACGTACTCGCAGGTGATCGCTCTCATTCAGAACAGGTACGAGCCGCTGTCTGGGCCTCTGTGGACGCCGTGTTTACTCTGTTATCGAGAACGTTGAACAAGTGACACGCACTAGACACATTTCTCCCTCGTGTAAATAAAAGAGCGGCCCGGAGCAGCAGACAAACAGAGACAATCGCGTGTTAAAATGACTGACGTTACATGTTTCAACCAAAAATAGCCAAAGATTACAACCTTTTTCATTTACCAAATAAATTGTAATAAAGAAGGGCTGCAACTAACGATTATTAACATTAATTATTCTTTCGATTATTCTTTCGATTATTCTTTTGCAAAAGGCTGTGAATATCAATTTTATTCAATTGGACCCAGATAAAGTTGAAGTGACTGTTCGATAACGTCCTGCCTGAGAATATTTACAGACAGAAACATCAAAAACACAAAATTTACACAATTCCCTTGTCATTTTCGAGAGATTCTTGCTCTGTCTGTCTTGTTTGTCAGCTCATGGACCCCAGGAAGATTTGTTATTGCTGCGGCGATATCTAATGGGGATCCTAAATAAATAAATAAATGTCATGTTTTGGAGTCTGTGTATAGATCAGTTAACGATTATTCGATTACTTAATTAGTTGACAACTATTTTTATTATCAATAGTAGATGAACTTGTTGCAGCCCTTTAATAAAGTATAATATCAAAGTGAAATGGACTGATTCTGTAGACGGTGGTGCTGTGGTTAGCACTCAGGCCTCACAGCAAGAAGGTCCTAGCTTTGACTCCACACGTGTGCGATCGGTTCCTGCGAGACACAGTACCTTTTCCCCATCGGCAGCCATCTTGATTGTGGACACTGATGTAAACAAATGTAAACAAATTACAATCGTACAAAAGCATTTTTATAAAAAGACAAAGTACAAAAAGTAAACACTTGTCGCTTCCCGTAGAAACATGTCTCCGACCAGCCGCAACGTAACCATGAATTTTAACTCTGTTCTTGAAATGCAGCTTGAACCGATGCTAAATCTCAGTGTGACTTTCCTGATTAAATAAAGGCCAATACATAAATAAACAATAAATTGTAAAAAAAAAAAAAAAAAACATTTGTTGACCCTAATTGGCTGCTTTTATCAGAAATAATGGCATGATTATTCGCTCTTTAGCTGATATTAATGATTAATTCTACGTGTATTTGGATTTTTTAATGTGATTACTAAACTTAGCACTTTTCTAACTGCTTAATTCCAAAAACTCAGTATGTTAGTAGCTATTTCTAGTTAATTTAGTTGTCACAAGACGTATTTTTCATCATTATTTATTATAAGTGTACAAATGGCACTGAAAGTTTTGTTTGTGAAGTAAAACGAGGACTGTTTAAGATATAATTTATGAAACTGAAACTGAATACCACAACCAAGCTCAAGGGATTGATTGATGATTGTAATTGTTTCAGCAAATGTGCAAAACTTTAGTCCATCTTGCAAATGCCTGATATTATCTTTACATTTTCCAACAGTATTAGATTGCACATTGTTTTATTTCGTTTCAGACGCTGATCATTTATTTCCAGTGGAATGTACACATTTCATCAACGCGTGTGTTTACGTTTATAATATCTTTCCTCCTCTTTTGCAGCGAGAGCGTGCTTGAGCTTTCTATTATGCCCAAAGATGAAGACGTGCTCCAGTTGGTAAGTGTTTTCTAACTTTTTGGGACATTTGGAATTGGAAATTAAACAATGATGTTAAATTTTAGAGCTGCACATTGTTAAGAAAAGACTCCTGTGTACAAAACTGAAATGACAAGCTTCTCAGATAAATTGCACACTACGCCAAGCACAACTATTTACCCGTCTGGATAGTTTAAAAGTTAGATCATCAAAGACTACATTTGGAGAAGCTGGTTTTCCTGTTTATAAAAGGCTACTGCATAATTTAGATTCATTGACCATAAAAAGTACAAGCAAAAAAAAAAATACTACTTTGTCTGAATATATTTTGAGCGATAAAATGTCTGTAAATGTATTAAAAGTCAGACTGGAATGAGACTAATTGTAGTTCATGTTGTTTTTAGCGCACAAAAAACACTCCTAACCCTTTTCTAAAACTGCATAAAATGTCAAGAATCTAATCAAAAGTATCGAACACGTTGTACTTATCAATACTAAACTAGCATTGAAACTAGATACTGATATGAGCAAGTATCGATACTGGAAAAAAAAAAATCAAAACAGGACTAAATTTTGCGTTCTTGAACATTTTTAGAATTATCTTGTGCTTTATCCAGACTTATTCAAAATCACATGGTAACATAAATAAAGCACTATTATTTTGTGTTGAAAATGACAGGCCATTGTCTAAAAAAAAATTAAAAAGCATCTATTCTAATAATTGTTGTATTGTTGTATCAGAACTGTTTATTTTAATACGAAGGACTACGTTCGGCACTCGAGTTTGAAATTTTAATATTGTGACAACATTAAAGTTGAATACAAAGGTACAGTGGACAAAATTACTGTATTGATTTATAATTTTGAGTTCCCCCTTTTACACAAGTCTCAAAAGTTTCCACAAAGTCAATTTTCTATTAAGCTATAGCTAGTTTTATGTTGCGTAAAAACCCACTAATTGTGTATTACTGTGTTTAAGTTTAGGTCCATTGCTGCTGTCTGCATACTTCCACACTTTTGCATAATGACTGTTGTTAACCAAAGGGTAAAATGCAGCTCAGTGTATCCTGAAATAGGATTCACTGTCAAAGAATGTGAAAGATGTCTCCGCCGTGACTCAGGGCTCTCTCCTTTGTGTTTACATTACAACACGCGTTCATTAAAAGTTGCTGGTGTCTTGATTGTCAATGTCAACGCCTCCATTTTGAAAAAGTGTCTGGTTCTTTTCTTGCTGTACGAGAACGTCACTCACATGAACAGACTTGCACCATCCCATGACCCTCCCTTTTACCGTGAGCCAAAACTCTGAACTGAAGGACAATAAACAAGAGCGAATGTATTTTCTGATGTTAGATATGTCATAAATGTTGACTCATAACCATGGGAGGTTGCATGTTCCAAAAGTATAAACCTATTTGAGTGTCGGTGCGCTCCTCCCCTTTAGCTGTGCCTGTATGTGCTGCATTCTTCACATGACATCACAGCGCAGCACACTCCCACAGGGTGGAGTGAGGCTCAGGGAGGAGAGAGAGACTTTGGAAAGATCTGAGGCAGGACAAAACAAGACGAGCAGCAGATAAAGTCCTGGAAAAAACGCACTGAAAAAAGAATTAAGGAAAAAGAAGCGTTAAACAAACAAGGACGAAGGGTGTAGCTTCAGCGGAGAGTTGGTGAGGAAACATGTGTCCTGTCCTGAGACACTCAGACAGGTCGACTTCACTGTGTTCTTTTTGTTTTTATTTTTGTGTCGGACTTAGAATTACAACAGAACTCATTTCAAGTTTAATTTTGATGGATTTGTTTTAAAAATGTGCTGATGTGTGTGAACTTAATACAGTCAATTGATTAGAAGGTAATAGACTTACTATTGATAAATGTTTTCATTGAGTAGTCTTGAAGGTGAGTGCGTACTGTTCAGTCTAATGTTGTGAGTACAGCTGAATGCTGGCTGTTTGTTCTGAGAACAGAGGCCCTGAGGGACAAACTGTGGTAATAGGGTTTTAGTCTGTTCCACTTAAACATGTTGTTGTGTAATGCACAACCCTGTCATATGGACTCTGCTTATGGTTTATGCTGTTGTCAGCTTTTGTTGACACTAAGATTAATTTCGATCTAATGTGTATTTTGTGTTACACTCTCACCTTTTCTTAACCTCTCCTCCCAGGCTTACTCCCAAGATGCCTACCTGACAGGCAACGAGCCGTACGCCGGGGGAGCGGAGCACCTCCCGCCCCCTCCTCCCGTCTCCTACACTCGCACCAAGTCCCAGGCCCCTGTTGGGACGCCTTCGCCGGGATCTATGGGCCAGAACCAGCTGGATAACTGGACTCGCTGGCCCGGATCCTCAGGCCCGTCTTCACCTCTGGACAACCGCTCTGCAGTGGGCAGCCCCGCCAGCTGGCAGGAGGGGCGTCCCGGAGACCCGGGGGGTGTGGGTCACAGCAGTCCCGCCCACCGCACGGAGGAGATCCAGTACGGGATGACCAGTCAGCAGCCCCAGGGCCAGACCAGAGGTCGGTCCTTCTCCTCGTCCTCCTCCTCTGGACCTCTGTCCAGCCCGCTGCAGGTGCACTATCCCAACCACAGCTCTTCACAGCCTCAGCCCCGAATGTCCAGCTCAGCCTGGACCAGCCCCCCTCCACCCCAGCCCCACCCCCGCTGTGAGCGCACCCAGCAGGCCCTCTCAGACTGGTACTACAACCAGCGGCCCGAGCGCTCCGGCCGCAGTACACAGAGCAGACAGCGCAGCTACTCTCAGGACCGACTCAGTGAGTACAAGAGGCACCAACAGCGCTCCGGAGGCTGGCCCCACAGCGCCTCCCAGGACACGCTGTTCCTCCTGCAGCAGTCTGGACCGGGGCCCCAGGGGGAGCCCTACTGGTCCTATGGGGACTATGAGTCAGGACCAGGAAGGGGCCATTCCACTAACTACACACGGACACGCTCTGAGAACCTGTTGGCTCAGTACGACCACCGCGGGCGCTCTCTGGAGATGCTAGACCGGACCACGATGGTCTCCCCTCGTGTTGAGCGGTCTGCATGGAACCAGCCCCCTCAGCCACCCCCCAGGAACGACCTATACTCCCGACAGGCCGGACATTATGTTCCCTCTCAGGCTCCTGCGGCCTCCAGACACGCTCACCCCAAACATCCCACTCCTCCGCACCCGCCGCCCCCTCAGCAGCAGGCCATGCCCCAGAGCCGGCGCCTGCCCCACGCACAGAGCATGGACGACCAGCCGGTGGGCTACCGCAGCTACAGCCCCTCCTTCTACCGAAAGACCGGGCGCATCATGCAGGCGCACTCCTTCAGGGACCCCTCGTACTCTGGCCCGCACTTGAACTGGAACCCGACCAGCCCCCCCGAGGCCGCCCCTGCTCCCCTCGTGTCTTCAACCTCTTCCCCGCTCTCCTCAAGTGCTTCTGAGTCCCAGGACCGCTCATATAGGCCCACCAACCACGAGAGGGAGCGAGGTGCAGCGGAGGAGGTGCTGGCGGCCCAAACCCAGGAGGTGGTTTTGAGACAGAAACCCCCCACGGGACGCAGGAACGCTCAGTGCATGAGACAGGCCCACTACGCCATGCCCATAGACGGACTTGAACCCTCGCTCTTCTCCTCGGACCAGGACCCAGGGGTTTCAGCCGAGGAGGGCGCCCCACGCAAACCCAACGGCAGCCTGCCCCCTCTGCCGATCGAGCACGACTCTCTGGCCTCCATACCATTCATAGGTGAGTGTTTTTCAGTACTTGCACACACATATTGTCAATTGGGAATGGGATTTTGGAGCGACCTTAGAAGAGGTAGAGTATTATACGAAATTATACAATTTAAAAAAACATGTGCAATTGAAACAACAAAGGTTTTATTGTCAGTTTAGCTTTACAGTTTATACTTCCTGTCTTTCTATTGAGGTTTCTAACTTTTGATCCATTATTCACTGCTCTCTCAGTGACATGTGATGAAGTGATGAAGTGGGCGTTTGTTTGTGAGCGTTTGCTTGGGAAATGCAGGATCCTCCCCCAGTGTTACAGCACATTGACGTTACACTGATTGAATCATCTTTGATAGAGATCTAATCCTGCTGTCTTTACCGGATTTCTAAGATAATATAATATGCCTACATAGCACATAGAACATAGCGTTGTCAAAAAAAATGTTACCCAGATAAAAATCAGTGCTAAAACTATTATCAAAATAATACTGTATAATATAAATAGTAATCAAATATTCTTTTTTTTATGTTTTTAGTCATATTTCCATGTAGGCGACAACTTTACAGCTTTTAATGTTGGATCACTTTGATTAGTTTAAGTCATTAGAGGCTTGCAGTTTATTCTTTGTATCGTCATGTTTTAAAAAGCCAAGTTTATTTTACTGCAATCAGAATATTTGTCCATTCTCCTCGATAAAATCCACTCTATATGATTGTCATTGATGATAATATCTGTAGAAGATGGTCAAAAAATGAAAAGAAAAATACATTCTGACAGTTTTTCAAAATGGAGAAAATATCTGTTTTTGAAATTGAACTCTTCAGCATTTTTAAACTTTTAATATACAGTAGTTTGTGTGTTGCATAAGCCGTACCCTGTAAACTGCACTTCTAGTTATAATGGTTTACACAAATACTGTTGAATGATCTGAACTTATCTGAGTTGTCAGCGTTTTACGATGAACTATTTTCTGTTAACATGGAGTTTTACGCTTGACAACACTGACACAAAAAAGATGCCCGTTTGATTTTTCCAAGATGTGTCCCCGAAATTATAAATCACCTTATGATGTAGTCGTTCCAGATAAAGGTGACAGGCAGTAAATGATAATCACTTAAGCTCAGGGCCATATAAATCTATTAAGAGTCGTGATCGGCCCCTGGGCAAAATGACTAAGTTTGAGTAAGTCATTACAACTTCAAATATGGTAGACTTGTTTTTGTGTTTGGTACAGTCATGTCCTTTGTGTGAGTGACAGTGGCGTGTTATTTGGATCGTGTCATGGCTTGTGTTCACCGAAAAACGCTTCAAAAGGAGAAAGGGGCTCTTCTTTTTCTCTTCTTTTTGACTCCACGATGACAGCAGCCCTCGAGCCAAACTGTACGCAAATTTAGCCGAGTCCAAAACCCCGCTCCCTCGTCGGCCAGAGGAGTCAAAATACAAAATGCTAAACAGATTCAAATCAGCTGAGTAAGGTTTGACGTGGCATGAACAACACAATGACATTTTAGGTCAGGCTTAACGCTCTTCGATGGGTGTACTTTTCAATTAGCCTGACAAAAAAAAATCAACACACTGCATGCACGTTTAAGCACATGTCCTGCTTAGTGCTGCAAGATTATTCGTCGACTCGAAATCGCAACGTGAATAGACGCAGTTAGCAAATCATAAAGGCTGCAGTTTTTAAAGCAGCATGATTCTCCACTTTTTCCTCTGCTCACCCTGGAGTGTAAATCTGTAAACATGTTATGAAATGCTTGTGATTCTTGTAGTTTGACAGTTCCTGTTTCAGTCTTTTTGTCAGTTCTCCTGGACGGTTTTACTGTGCACTTTGAACTTTTTGCACATGTTTTCTAAAGTGGTTTCTAAACTAAACAAACTAATTACCTACCTTGCCAACTTTGAACAGAATCGTATTACTAAAACTCTAATCACAATCCCCAAATATCATGTTAATTATGTCATTTCACATTTTTTTAAGAGCAGCGCGTCAAATTTACAATGTCTTTACGCTTTAAAAGAGTTTTGGACAAAAAATGTTGAGCTCACAATAGTTTTTCATTTTATCCGCAGACATAGTACATAGTAGTGTCTTTCCACAAATTATACTTTTTTTCAAATACAAATCTGAGGCTAGAAAAGTGTAGTTTTTTTCCCCCGATCTTCCCTACAGGAAAGCAAATTAAGTGACATTTCTACCTTGGACTTTCAAAAGTGTCAAAGGCTTATTTTTTTATTATAAAGTCTTATTATAGACTATTATAGATCTGATGTCAGTTAATCAATGGAAATGTATAATGTTCTGCTTAATTTTACCTTCATTTGCCTCATTCAAGAATGATTTTGATTTTTAAAGAGTCAGTAATACTTTGTGCTAGAGTCCACTGTTTGGTGCTGAATGTACCAGGGCTATTCAACTTAAGGCCCGGGGGCTAAATCAGGCCATCCAAGGGATATGATCCGGCCCTCAGCCATCTTCAAAACTACAGAAAATATTTGATCTCTTGTTAGTGGTTTAATCCTGGTTTAGACCTGGTTTAGACTTGGCTTAGACCTGGTATGGACCTGGTTTAGTCCTGTTTTAGTCTTAGTTTAGTCCTGGTTTAGACCTGGTTTAGACCTGGTTTAGACTTGGTTTGGTCCTGGTTTAGGTGTATTTCAAAAGCGTTTCCGGCCCTGAGAACAAAACCATCTGAAAATCTGGTCCTCGGTGTAATAAAGTTGAATAGCCCTGACTTAAGCTGTAAAATTAGGTTTGACCAAAAAAAAAAAAAAAAAACACACACAAAAAAACCACAGCATGTTTAGTATATCTGCTCTCTTGTACCCTACTACTACTACTACTACTACTACTACTACTACTACTACTACTACTACTACTACTACTACTAATGCTACTGCTACCATTGTATTGTAAAATAAAGCTGGATTTAGTCATTAAACCTTGAGTATATCTAGCTTGTCTCTGCACACATTTGTTGAGTTTGTTCGTCCACATTCCTGCCTTCACCTCCTTTCAGAGAAACCAGGTAGAGCGCTGCAGGCCGGGACACGTTTAATGGCTCCAAACTGAAACTAGGCCCATCGCTCCCCACAGACTGTACTTTCTCCATTTTGATATTTCTATCTTTAGGATCGAGCTAATTAAAATGTTCTGGCTGTAATTTAATTTAATGAGAGCAGGAAAAGGTGCTCAAAGTGCTCTGTAGTCAGGTAAAAATATTGTTACTTCAAAATTTGAACACCCAGCTACTACAACAGTTACAACTACAACAATTACAACTAGAGTTAACACTACTTTTACAGTTACTACTGTAACAACTGTAGTTACAACTACAACAGTTACTTCTACTACTACTACACTTACTACTACAACAACTACTAGTACACCAGGTACTACTACAACAACAGTTATTACTACGACGTTTAAATCCTTATAATACCAATAAATAAGTAATAATGTTGGTTGTTCATCAATTAAGGTGAGACACTACAGCAAAACCTATTTGTTTCAATTTTTAGATTTTTTTGACAGTTTGCTCTCTCAATATATAAGCTGTTATGTGCAAACAACAAACTTGTCCAATCTGCTCCTAAAGATGTTTTATTATTTTATTTTTTCCACTTTATCTATAGATTTCTCTGTGACATTATAACTTAAAATAGTGTTTTCTTAAAATGCATTTTTTTTTTGTTGAGACAGGAAGATTTTTGACAGAATTTACTGATGGATTTTTAAAATATCTAATTCTAAAACTGATTTTTTTTTTAAGTTTTAAGTCAAAAAATTGAGGCAAAATTTGAATTTTTAGACCAATTTTCAGTTAGATCTAGTTCACTCGAAAACTAAATACGATATCCCCAAAATCCCCTCTGTAAATGTTTTTATAACTAATATGTGCACAAAATGATCCAAAAAATGTAAACCTGATTCTGTCCATTTTTCAGATTTAAATGTTCAAAATATGCGCAATTATGGCAGTTTTTACACATTAAATGCCTTATCTCTATAGTAAAACATGACACAATGAAAAACATGTAATACATGTTTTCTTACATTTATGTAAGTAAACTACAGGAGAAGTTTACTATTGACATCTTTAAATTTAAGATTTTTTCCTATTCACCTGCAGCGTCTCACTTTAATTGTCTGAAAAACTAAAGGCCCACAGTCCTAGTAATTACTTAACGTCTTCCATATCTACTCAGCAAATTTATTCAAAGCATATTTTAAAAGTCACCCAGCAAGAATTATAAATATGCACGCTTTTTTCTTGTTTTATTTTTGTGTGCTGCATAAAACTGGAAGTCCTATGTCAGCAGCAGACAGAGTTTTGTGCCCACTCGTAGCTGTAGCTGTAAATTAGCAGGAGGTTTTTGTGGCATGTTTCTTGTGCGGGGAACAGTAGGGGCCCAGAGTCTTGGCTCACGCCTTCAATGGCTGCTTTTGTCCTGTGTGTGTCGGACGGAGCGCTGGTCAGACTCTTTCTGTACGTGGCTATATGTGGAGGCTCAGAACGGACTCTTTGGGTTCAGCAGACAAGAGACGAGACCTTATGTTTTTGCGGCGGACGCCATTTTGTGTTACGAGATCACTTTTCTCTCATCTCTCATCATTAAGCTCATTTATTGGCCATTTTTCAGACATTCTTCACTTAATTATCTACAGGAAAATATGTGAAAGGGAGGAATTTCAATGAAAGACATAGAGATTTTTTATTTAGTTTGTTATTTTGAACAAGTTTCGTCTTATTTTTTTATCTTATTTTGAACTCCTGTTTTCTTCTGCTGGTCAGTTGCGTGTCTATAACGAAAATAATTTCACCTTAGGGATGAATAAAAGTATTTCTGATTCAGAATGTTTGTAGTGCTTTACAACAACTACAATTGACTATAGCGCTGTACAATTATAAAAATGAATTAAAATCAAACATTAAGATTAAAAGATAAATAGGGCTTTGCAATATTGACGAAAATGTATATCTCAATATGTTTTCAAATATATTTTTTTTCTGATAACGATATTTAGACAATATAAATGTGTTAAAATGTGTCTTTAAAAGTATTAGTTGAGGTCTAGTTATCAGGCAAATGTAAAATTAATCACAAAAGTGCAGAAATATCTCGTTATACCAGGGCTGTTCAACTTTACCTCCCTGGGCCGATAAAATAATTATTGCTATATTAGATTTTTGTGGAAAAATAAAATACAAAATGCTGAACTAAACTTGCTCCACAAAACTAAGACTACGAATCAACCAGGTCTGAACCAGGACTAACCCAGAATCAAACCAGGACTAAACCAGGATGAAAGAAGTTTAAACTTGTTCTAACCCAGAATTAAACCAGTAAACAAGAGAATATTTATTTTTGATATTTTGAAGATGGTTGCGGGCCAAATTTAATCGTTTGGAGGGCCTGTTCTGGGACCCGGGCCTGAAGTTGAATGGTGAAAGTTTACATTACTATATACATTTTTATTTTCAATCAGCCCTTTTTTGTTGCAGTTTTTTACAACAAACAATGAACTTGATATTTAAATTTTGCATATCCTCAAAACAACCTTCACAATATTATTTAAATTTCGACATATTTCCAACCTCTTTTCTAAATATGCAAAACAAAATCTTTTATCAGATGTCACATTTCAGGTGACGGGGAATATTCATGACTTTTAGCAGACAGAAAATGTTTGAGTGCAAGGATTTGAGCGAGTTTGACAAGGACTTAATTGTTCTGCTCCACTGGGTCAAAAGGACATCTTCAAAACTGCAGCTCTTGTCCCGGGTTTCCTGGTTGCACTGGTCAGTGTCTGTCAAAAGTCATCCATGGAGAGAACAGTGCTGAAGACAAATGCTTTTTTAAATATTATATTATTTAAAGCACATTTTTGATATGATTTGTTGCATTTTAAATAATTAAGTTAACAGTTTTTCCAACTTTTGTTCCAAAGTGTAATGATGCCTCTAACACAGAAGGGGGAGCCAGAGTTCCTGTAGCAATGATGTAATGTTTTAAAAAGGGAACATTCAAAAGGAAATTCCAAAATGTTGAAACTGGTCAATAAAGTGTACCTTAACCTTACTTTAATTGTACGTTTCTTGTGACAAAGAAAACATACAACAAAATAGTATAAAGCCTGCCTCCAACTCAATTATATTTTACATTTTTAAAGAAACAAGCACAGTGTATGCGTTGACATTTTCTTTTAACCCTAATATACTTAAAGCGTTTCACTGGCTGATGTAATAATGAATACCACATCCAGCTGACACGAATTTAGTGTTTTTGAAATGAAAGAAGTTTAAAAGGGTGGTTAAAAGGCTGATTTCATTCACAGTTTTCCATTTTCGGTCTAAATTAGCCTTGATTTTCTCCGTTTTGTCTCCGTTAAGGTTTTATTTTGAAAGAGCTTGATAATTCCACAAATAAACTTGCCTAATTCATTGAGAAGGGAAATATGTTCAAACATAAATGAATGTATTGTGTCAAAAAGTATAGTCAAATATTGCAGTAATATTGATATTGCAGTATTTAAGAGGCTTATAGCAATAATTTCCAATATTGTGCTGCCCTATACATTCCCTAAAAGGTTACACAATTTGGCTTTAACCACATTTATCAAACTATATTCTTCTTACAAAACCTCAAAAATCAGCCACTGGTAACGTTACTGTGTTTTTATAATAGATACTTTTGCTTTAAATGAACATACTGAACTTTAAGGATATCATAACTTTACTGTATTTGTGCTGCCCTCTGGTGGCTCCCTGACTAACTACCTCACTTGAACAGTTTAAAATCACTTTGTGCTTCACTTTATGCCGACACCGTCATCAACTTTAGCTTTATTTGATGAAGAATAATTATCAATTTAAACATATTATTTAGTTCTTTATTGTGTTCATTTAGTTCCTTTATTTGAGTAACTTAGAGAGTAACCTCTCTAAATAGTGCTTTTTGGACACTTTTTTTGTACATGTTATAATAGAATCGAAGTAAAAGTAAAACAAAGGTGTAAAAATCAAAGAAATTCAAGTTTAAACAGGTGGTTTTTGAGCCGATTTTTAAAGTTCTGTAGTTTAAAAGTCAATCAATAAATAAAAGTATTACTATTTGTCCTTCTAAAAACCTAAACATTGATCAGGTGTCCTCTGGTGCCTCCTGGTGGCTCCCTGGCTAAGTACCTCACTCAACACCTGCTGAAACTGATTAAAATATCACTTTATGCTCCACTTTTGGCCGACAACACTTCATCAATTTCATTTTTATTCGATGAAGACTAAATATATTTGACTTTTTTTAGTCCAATCTAAAAGTGGGTTTATTTACTTTCCTGTCTGACCATCAACTCTCAAAATGACTCTCTTAATGCATAGTTCTCCTGATGATACGGGTTTATTTGTGCGTAGTCCCCCGTGTAAGTCAGGAAGTTTGGCTGCGTGTTGTGGTTTCATATCCTCCCGTCTCCAAACGAAACTAGACTTTATAGCCCCTGGCACTGACAAAAACATTTCAACTTTCCATACCTGCCAACGCTTATACTCCCTCACAAGTTATCATCATTAAACATCTGTCAACACACTGTTATGTTCTTGATTGACATTTGAAAGAGTTACATTTAGCTTTAATGCATGTACAAATCTGATAGTCTCATTGTTTATTTAGTAATATAGAACTGAAACTTCACAAGTGTCAAGCTCCTGTCTGCGTTTGCTCATTAGCACTTTCTATGGCAGCAGGAGACACAGGTACATTGTCTGTCTGTATGGAAATTTGTGCTCGTATCTTATCACCTGCTACTGTTCTATTTTAAACGCTTGTGAAGTGTATCAGGAAAAAGGTTTGATGCTTTGTGTGGGAAGGAATTGAAAGAAAATTGGTATTCTGACTGTAAAATCAACATGTTTTTACGTCTTAACAATGCAAATTTAAGGCTACTTTTTATCTTGTCTATGCTAGGGCTTCACAATTAATCAGAATCGCAAATTGAATTTAGCAAATCACAAAGGCTGCAGTTTTTGAAGTGCAAAAATTTCATCCACGAAGAACAAAATGTCCTGTTTTTTCTGCATAAAAACTGTACAATGTAGTTTAGATTTGTACAAATATGTTCTGAAACAAGCGACTAAAAGCAACAAAACACGTGTCTAAAAGCATGTAAAAAAGTAACAGTGACAAAAAAACGCTAATTGCAGTGACAAAAACTGCAAATAAAAGCAATGAAAACTTCACCAAAAGTGACCAAAATGTGACTACAGGTGACAAACCGCAACTGAAAGCGACAAAAACGTGACTAAAAGTGATAAAAACGTGACTTAAAGCAACAAAAATGTAACTATAAGTGACGAAAACTCTAGAGTCTATGTTGTAGTAGTAGTAGTTGTGACAGTAGCTAATTGTAAAAGTAATCATGATTATTGTAGCTGTATTACTTTTGCTTCTATACAGTTTTGAAAATAATATTATTTTCAGACACACGTACAAATTGCTTTAAAAGTAGCTCCAAGTTGCGAGAGGAAGAAGAAGTGACTGTGTAAAAATGCTGCCTTTATATGTGAAAATAATAGATTACACAACAATTGTTACAAAACAGAACAATATGGACATTGCCAGTTTAGCTGTGTGGAGCCAGATAAATTGTTGTGGCAGCACAAAGAGAAACATTTTTATTTCAAAGGTAACTTTGTGTTTCATGCTTTTGTCCCTTTGTTCCATGTCGTTTCAAATGGTTTGTGCTGGACTGGTGGAGACTGTTTGTAGAAGCGAGCCGTGAATCAATATGTGTTGTCTTTTGTCACCAACGCGGTAGATTTGTTCCATCTACAACTAGACAATTTGGTTGGATTTGCCTTTTGTCAGATATGCATTTGAGCATGTGGAGTTAAACAGGGCTGAATGGTATGGATAAACAATTAATCAAGATTTATTTTATTTTTTTTACATATTGAGCCACGTTTTCTAATTCAAATTTACTTTTTCTTATTCAAAACAATTAAATATGGCTTTCAATCTTGATTTTGTGAACATTAATAAGACATAATTTTAGTTTGGTGCCATTTAACACAAAATAATAGTCCTATGTATTCCTCTAAAGTCTTAATTCTGCTCCAAATCACATGTATTTACCGAAAGAAGATTGACAGTAAACCTCTCGACTAAAAAGCCCCAAGATGATCATGGACAATTTACAACAATTACATCTCGTGTTTGATTAAAACTGTATTGCACAGCCCTAATTTAAACAATGTGTTCCGCTAATTAGATACTCCAGATGTATTTTGAGAAGCTTTTTTTAGAGGTTTTACAATTGATTATGCATGAAAGATTGTGTTGTTACAATTGCATTATACAAATCAAAAGTAAAATAAGTATTTAAGCCTCAATTATAGTTTAACTTTACACAAGATAGTTCACATTAAAACAGAGAATATGCCTTTGTTGGTTCTAAATTGAGCCTGGTTTAGTCCCGATGTGGACTTGCACGGTTCAGTCCTGATCTAGTCTACTTAGTTTCCTGGTTTAGTCCCAATTTTGATGTGGTTAATAAGAGTGAACGCACCCTAAAAGACAAACAGGTATTATTGCTTAAAGTGCCTCTGACAGGTTGGACTACTCATTGAACTAAAATGCAGTTTAGATAAATACATTTCAAATTCTGCTAAAATCTTCACAAATTTCACCCCAGTTTAGCCATTTTTTTTAGGTTTTTAATGTTATTTTTTTAAGACGACATCACATTAGGAAATGACCAAGAAACCATCCTGTACATTGGGCCAAAACTCCTCTAATGTCACAGATTTTTTTATTTGACAAAAAAAATTACATTTATTTTGTTGGCTCAATGTTCAAAAGGTCGAAAAAGTTGTTTCTTTTGTGTAAATTATGCATAACCTTTGTCTTCCTAGAGTGATGTCATCGATTTGTTTACTTCCTGTAATTTTCAACATATTTTTCAACTTTCCTCCACAAATAGCTACTTGATTGGTGTAAAACTATCATTTATATTTACAAGAGGTATTAATACACCGAATAAAGTCAAAATTAGAAAATCATTAAAACTTGTCATACACACTTTAATAGAAAGGCTGGTCTGAAAGCCGTTGCGTACAATTGTTAATGTTTTGATAATTGTTTCTCCTAATTATTTTATTTTATTTAACAGCTCTACAGATTGTAACCTTTTAAAATAATTAATGTCAAAACCCTCTTTAAAATTGTCTAACGTTGAACAATACATTGATTGGTTCCTTATCATTCCTTTGTTCCCGCAACTTCCTCTAAAACTAATCCTGCTTTTCCCTTCCAACCTTTTTATTCTCTAACACTTTCCCTTTTTATGCTTCCTCTTTCCTTTCCTCCCCTCCCTCCCTCCCTCCTTCCCTCCTTCCCTCCCTCGTCTCCTGGCCCCGCCCACAGATGAACCGACCAGCCCGAGTGCAGACCTGCGGGCGCGGCATGTCCCGGCCTCTTCAGTGGTGTCCAGCGGCATGTCTTCGGCGCCCCCCGTGGTCTCCAGCCCCGCCTCCCCCACCTTCACCTTCCCCCTCACTAGGCTCTTCTCACAGGACTGCAGTGAGTCCCCCCGCCCTCCCCCTTCTCCGAGTCCACCTCCGAAACCGCCAGCATGCAGCCAAATGACCCGACCTGTGGTGTATTTGTGTTTACGCTCGTGCAGTGAATTATGTAGAAGGTGCATCTCGTTCAGGAGACGTTTTTGTAGTTCACATCTTATCAAGTAATTGGACGTTTTGTTGATTCTGTTCTTGGGATGTCATGATATCTAATTTTAGTGTTCCAATTATCATGCGAATAACATCAGAATTTTACAGTAATTCAACAAACAATTAAACAATTAAAGACACAAACAACAGTGAAATCTTAGATTTTCACTTAATTTAATTTCATTTAATACAGCATTTATTCAGTTTATTCAGTGACTTTAGATTTATGAAGTCAAATTTTCCATTCAATAAAGTCATAATAATGTGACATAAACAGCCAGATAAAACATTTTTACACTAGGGCTGCAACAATTAACGGTATAATTGTGACTAGTCGAGTTAACTTCATCGCATTTTTTATAATCGCAATCATTGACTTGACTATACAGACTGTAAAATGCACGCCAAGAAAACTTTTATAACAAAGACATTTATATTATTGAATCAAAATGTCAAGAAACAATAAACAATTTAGATTTTCATTTTGAGACCTTCAGTTTCCATATTTCAACTTTTATTTGGTTAACAATAGGGCTGCAACAAGTTAATCGATTAATCGCAACTAATCAAGTATATAAATGGTTTTCAACTATTTAAATAATCAAGTAATCATTAACTGGTCTATACACAGACTCCAAAACAGTCTGTGAGCTGAAAGAGGAGATTTTATTACTCAGACGGAGCAGGAATGACACAAAAAACACACAGGAATCATGAAATTGTGTGTTTTTGATTAAAATCCTTGTTCATCTATAAATATTCTCCTCCAGGATGTCGTCAAACGCCTTCACTTCAGCTTTGTCTGGCAAAAAATTTTGTAAAATCCTCATATTCAAGGATCTTTTGCGTTCTAAACAACTAATCAATCAAAGGAATAATCGCTAGACTTATCGATTACCAAAATAATCGCTAGTTGCAGCTCCAGTTTATATGCATTTGAAAACTTTCAATGTACAATAGAAAGAACAGTTTTACATAAACTACTACTAAAATAATTGTTAAGTGCTTTACATTTAGGTTTACTTTGTTTGGACTAGATTAATTAATTGATGCATTAATTTAGCTTCTAAAATAAGATTTTTCTTCCAGTTATATTGTGAGTTTGCGATTGTTCAGGTCACAATCTTGACATTGACATCCCTTTTCTGTATTTTAAAGACCTTTTATCACAAATAATTAAGGTTATGGAAGGGTAAAAAGTAATAATTAGTTATATACACTAAAGAACGTACATGGCATCCTCAAAATGCACTGCTAGTAACAAAAATTGAACCACAAACCATTGAGTTTGCGGAAAAATGTCTCTACCAAGGACACAAAAACAGTGTGAACTAAAAGCTAAACATTGCAGTAGATGGATAGAAGGTAGAGAGTGAAGTAAAGTTGATACAGAAATTGTGATAAACGAATACAAAATCAAAACAAATACATTTCTTGATAAGATGTGTGCCTGCATGCTGGTCAGAACTACACACGATTTCGTCACACTTTGCATGATCTTCAACAACACAGTGACATATTGTTGTTTAACCTTTATTCAGCTAGAATTGCATGTTATAATTCAATGTTATTATGTAAAATCTGCATGTCAGTGACGAGAAGGAGACACTTAAACATCGCCGATCCATCCCCCAAAGTTAACGCACAGTAACCTTCTACTCAATGTCCAGCCCGCATTGCTTTCTGCCACTTTCCTGTTTGTTAATCCAACGCCTTTTGTGGTGATTGGCATTACATCATTACATTTTTCTTTTCTGTTTTCTTATGTTTCATCCCTCCCTTTTTTGTCCCTCCGCTCGTTCACACTGTCCCTGAGCAGGCAGTATTAAATCGACTCGCCGTTCCTCCTATCTTCTAGCCATCACCACCGAGCGCTCCAAATCCTGCGACGAGGGACTCAACACCTTCCGGGAAGAGGGACGCGTCTTCTCGTGAGTTTGTCTCGAATTGATGGATATTTATTAAAGGTTACAGGTAATGTGGGTCGTGTGTATTTGACTTACGATCGCGTTTGTGGTTTCTGTCTTCAGCAGGAGGCTACCAAAGAGAGTAAAGAGTTTCTTCACAGACGGGGTGAGTCCAATAAACTGCGGCACACTTTTGTTTAAGTTGGAATGATTCTGCGGCACTCCTACAACCGAAATATTGCAGAATCAGAAAGAAATATATCATAGAAAATAATGTCTGTACCACTATCTGATTCTTTAAATTTGGCGCATGTGGAATATATTTCTCTTTCTTTTTTGGATCAGTAGTTTGCTCAGGACACTCCAAAATGTTAAAACATTCAGTTAAACCCATTTGTAAATCTGTTCAAGGCACACTTGGCAGTATCTTAAGGCAGGGTTTAGAATGGTTTCAGGTTTGAAAAGAAGATGAAATGTACTTTTATCTGAATAAAATGTGTTATTATTTTTGAATTTAGCATATTTTTGGAGTAGCTTGGACCATAAGTATAATTAAAACAAAAGTATAATAGTAATAATTGATAATATGTGACAAATAAACCAATGTATTCGCCTCAAACTCAGGGGATTCTTTCAGTGTGAAACAAAACTTAGGTGGATACTCGAGACAAAAAAGGTTGGGAACCACTGTCTTAAGGCACAGTAGTGTTCCCCGGCAAACTGGTAGAAATTCAAGGCATTAAATACTCAAAAATTAAAGTGTGTATCAAAGGTTCTTGTATTTTTACCTAATTATTTCTTAGTTTGATGGGATAGAACCTGTGTTAAATATTTATCATAGTTTTCAATCTGTCAAGTGGCATTTCGTGAATAAAAAAAAAGAAAAACATTTGTTTCCATAAAATAAAATAATAGAAACATCCAAAGTGTGGGAAACATTGCTTTCTGACTTTAAAGTTTACCTGTAAATGTGTTTTATGTAACATTTTACCTTATTAAACGTCTTTGTAAGGCCGTGTGGTGGTTGTAAATGTATTTTTGGGGCGTTTGAAGCCCCCGCTGTCGCCCCCTGCTGTCTCACACCCATAAGGTTTAATAAATAGAATAATTTAGTTGATTACATTGTCTTGTGTTTTTAGTCGTTGGACAACCTGGGGTCAGCAGAGGAGGTCCGGTCCAAGCGTCATTCAACCTCAGAGCTGGGAAATATCACGTACAGCGACGTCCGGAGAGAAGGATGGCTGCACTACAAACAGATCCTGACAGAAAAGGGCAAGGTGAGGGTCCATTCTGTCACACCAAGAAATGTGCAAGAAGAAAATCCACAATGTTGAACCTGATCATTTAGAAGCTATAAACATCCAACCATTCACAGTCATAAAAACTGCAAATAGACAAGTGGCTCCACAAAATATAAGCATAAAGAGATACATTTACTTTTTAAAATTTGTTTTATTGCATTAGTGTTTATTAGTGTTTTTATACACAACATCTTTCTTATGCATTAGTTTTTGTGAACACATTGGTTCCTTGGCAATACACAGTATTTTACCTGTCTAATGCAATCAAACCTACTGTATTGGTTGCACTTTGGTGGCAAATAAAAAAATAAATGTCACAAAATTAAGTTCAAGTTGTAGAATTCTGATCTTGCAAGATCAAACAATACAGACCTGAGTGTTGCGTATTATTCCTTACTCACAGCAAGGAGATCCCTGGTTTGATTCCCAGTTAAAAACCTTTCTGCGAAAAGTTTGCATGTTCTCTGTTTGGTGCATTTCATAGTTGCCAGGTTTTCAGAGTGATCAAGCCGAAGTTAACCGAGCACCAATGTGAGGTTATATTTTAATTGCATATTTAACATTAGCAACGACTTCAGAGCTTAAACAGTTGACAGACTGTATTTAAGTCATTACTGGCTCTGTCATCATGAAAAAAGAAAAACAAAACAAAAAACTGTTTTATGACGCCCAGGAGCGAGCCCAAAAAAACACAACCTGCAACTGTCAAAATTTGTTTGGACTTAGCAACTGTGGTGGGTTTCCTCTGGTTTCTCTGGCTGGTTTTCCTCATAATATAACATAAACCGGTTATAAACAAATCGGTTATAAACAAATCATCCGGTTTTGATACTTAGTGTAGCTTACATTTGAAACTACCATTGATGATTCAGGTCAAAGAAAGTGCATTTATCTTGTTTTATTCTCATGTGCTCTACAGAAGGTGGGCAGCAGCATGCGTCCGTGGAAGCGCGTCTTCTCCGTGCTGCGTTCCCATTCGTTGTTCCTGTACAAAGACAAGAGGGAGGCGGTGCTACGAGGGGCCACGATCGGCGGCGGGGCTGAGGACGACCAGCCAATCAGCATCCGCGGCTGCCTGGTGGACATCGCGTACAGTGAAACCAAACGGAAAAACGCCCTGAGGCTCACCACCCAGGACTTCTGCGAGTACCTGCTCCAGGCCGAGGACCGGGACGACATGCTGGACTGGATCAAGGTCATCCGCGAGAACAGCAAGACGGACAATGAGGTAAAGAGATGCAGTGTTAGCCTATTAAATCTGATTATGCTGTTTAAAAAAAGTTATATTTGGGGTCATTTATGACAGCGAGGTCTCAGCTTACACTTTTTACAGTTTTACAGTTCTACGTTTAAGTCCCACTGACCTGAAATTGCAAACTGAGCCAAACATTTTTAACAAACGTCTGAAACTGTGGCTGAAATCAGGGCAGAGTTGCGCACACGATAATCTTAAGTGAAATTTTAGTGTTATTATTAATATTGTATTTGCTAATTTGTATTGTTTTTATTTTAATTTTTAAATTTTTCCTCCTATTGGCAGGTGTTGAAAAGTTGCATTTTTGCTATAACACTAGAGACAATGCATCTGGTTCGTCCAACGTGATTGCTATGTCCATATCAAAAATATAAATAAGATATTTCATGAAAATAGTACCAACTTTATGCACTTTAAGTTCTGTAATATAGTGTTATTTGCCACTAAGGATGTAATTTATTGCGATATTGTTGTAAAAATAGCAGAAATTATACTTTTTTCCTTCTAAAATGCCCTGACAAGCCTAAGTAAGTCTCAAGTCTTTGGCCCCAAGTCCAAGTCCTTTACTTTGAGTTTCAAGTCATTGCACAAAATTACAGAAAACGGCTCATATTTTTGCAATTTATATGATTTTTGTGAAAGTCCAGGTCACATCTAAGTATTGACTGTAAAGAGAAAGCAGTTTAAGGAGTTTTTGAGGAGAAGCATCAAGTTTTTTCAAGTCACAGAGCACCAAGTCCAAGTCGACTCCCAAGTCTTAGTCTATTTTATCAAGTCAAGTGTCAGTCATCAAAATAGTGACTCAAGTTTGACTCAAGTCCAAGTCACGACATACACGTCCACATCTCTGCCATATTCCAGAGAACTAGATATAAAAGTGCTCGATAATAGTTATTTCTTCATGTTGTCTGCTCTCAAATGGAACAAAAGGATCATGGTTTATGTACTTCCGCCTGTTTCTTTAGCTGTAGTTCCAACAAAAGCGAGCTGTAGTTGCAAAGAAGCTTCTAATTACCTACATTTGTGACAGCTCATGATAGTAGTGTGTGTATTACAGTATTCCAGGTATTGTTACATTCCTGTTTACTGCTAGCTTGGGTTTAGACATTGGAGGCTCTACTTTAGTGAGGTAAATCAAGACCGAAATCCTCTGTATTGAATTTGCAGTCTGATCACCCATCCACGTCTCGAACAAAGCCGTGCAGTCAAGTTTTTTTATGGCAGTGACGCTTTGGAATTAAACATTTACCATCACATTTCTCTCACCTCTTAATAACGACATGTAGTGCTCCAGTTGTTGATTCTGCAGAAATCCATTAGTCCTGTCTTGTTTTTTCTTTCGGTTTTAAACATTTCAAACATCACTTTCATACGAGCTGATACTTTTCTCTGGTTCCGTATAGAAATTAATGAGATTCCTGCTTAACGGGAAACGCCAGCAACAATGAAAGTGCAGATCAGTAGCAATTAGAAGTGAAAGTTGAAAAGTGAAGAGTGTAGATTGACTGGCTGGGCGAGCTTTACTGATCTTTAATTGGTTCATATCTTGTTCAGTCCAGGTCTTTTATTGTGAAAAGGCACCTGAAAAGCTACAGGTGTCCCACAGTTCCCTACTTTTAGCTATAAATAATGTTTTTTTCTAGAATTTTATTGAATATATTTGTTAAAGGGTCAAACTAAAATCATTTATATAAAATGAAAAATCCTAATCTCTGTTTTTTTCTTTTGTTTCAGGAGCTTGGCTTTTCCAGACAGGCCTTAATCAGCAAGAAACTGAATGACTACAGAAAACAGAGGTATAATGTGTTTAATGATAAGACAATAGAAACGTTTGAAGAATGTGGGAAAATATATTATGAAGCTGAACTACATTTGAATTTTTACTTTACTTTTTAATATTCATTTTGTTTCATTCTTAATGCCCAATTGTTTTTCTACAAGTTTTAAAAATGATATCAATATTTAATTTTTAGAGTCAACTTTAAGATGAGACACTGCAGGTGAATAGGAAAAAAATCGTACATTTAAAGATATACATTTGACACTTCTCCTGTAGTTTAAACATAAATGGAAGAAAAAACACATTACAGGTTTTTCATTATGTAATCTTTTCATATAGAAACAGCCAAAATTGTACATATTTCTGTGTATTTGTCATATTTAAATCTGAATAATTGACAGAACCGGATTACATTTTTTTGGTTCATTTTGTAAACATATTAGTCATAGTAAAAGATATTTACAGATGGGATTTTGGATTTCTTATTTTCTTTTTGAGTAAACTAGATCTGACTGAAAATTGGCCTGAATAGTCGGATTTGCCTCATTTTTGGACTTAAAACTAATAAATCAGACTTAGAATTTGATATCAACAAATCCTTCTGTATGTTCCGTCAAAATCTTGTTAAGTACAAGATTGTAAAGTTTGGTGTGTGTAAGTTCCACTTTAAGGGTGTATCTTAATGTCTCTGTGGGAGAAAATGCATTTTAAGAAAATGGTATTTGAATTTACAACATCCCAGAGAAATGAATTGGATTGAATGAAATATTAAAACATTTAGGATCAGATTTCACAAGTTTGTTATTTCCACATGAAAGCCGATATGTTGAGAGAGCAAAGTGACAAAAAAATTGAAAAAAATTGGTTTTTTGGGTAGTGTCTTCTCGCCTTATTAAAAGAGGAATTCCACATAGAAATCTTTATAACATTATTGATAAAGCAATATTCCTGTTGTTGCTCTGCCTGAACTCGCCTCTCTGTCTCCCCCTGCAGTCCGACCAACGCTAAACCCGACTCCTCTCCTCGTTTGCACCGAATGAAGCCAAATTTCCTCTCAGCCAAAACGGAAACCGCGGCCAGTGCCCCACGCTCACCCAAACCAGACGGCAAAGGTTTGTGAAAGAAAACGACTCCTACTCAACTGCACGATACTTGACATGTCCTTCATTTTCTTTTCGAACTAAAACACGGTCATACTTGGAAACAGTGAGTATTATAAAAGGTATTTTCCAGAGCCGTGACTCATGACGGCAGCAGGGACTTCCACAACACAACACAGCTGCTTTCATTTGGTTCAGTCGCAATTCAATTACATTTCTGGCGCGTTCATAAACATGGCACTCTTCTCTTTTCCACTGAGTACATGTGGCTATCCTTAATTAATCACAATCAGAATACGTATTCGATCCTCAAGGGAAATTAATCTGTTGCTGCGCTTTCAATAAATACACAAGACACGATAGAAACACAATACCAAACATAAAAAAGCGATAATGAAAGTGATATTTAAATTAAAGCTCAAGAGAAAGTACTGCTCCTATTACAAGAGAACTTCTCAATTCTCATAATCTGATTTGTAAAACTGTTATTGTGTTGAATAATATTGTTCAAGTATTCATTACTTGAAAAAAAAAAAAAACATATATAGAGCAGAGTACAAGAACATTACTACTTTCAATAGCTCTTACTACTGTGTATATTTAGCTGTGTTCTTTCTGCTGCTGTTATGACAACTACTTTTTAATTTAAAAAGATTTATTGTTACCCACCCAATACATAATTTTTCTGTGTAATCAATCCATATCTACCATTATTTTCTACATTTTCATCCAAATCCAGTAGCTGTAGGACTGTGGTTGACTAAAGAAATTCTTGTTTGCCAAAAAAGACGGGTATGGCAAAGATATGTTAAAAAAAAAAAGAAAAGAAAAAAGATGTATCTAACCCAAACAGCACTTAAAAGATCACAACTGCACAAGAGTTCATGCAAAAACAACCATTTCTACAAAAAAGTACTAGAAAACCAAGTGTTTATATGTTAGATATGGCTAAGTTCAATCCAAAATCTTCAGCTAACTCACTCCATGTCTTCTTGTTTTTGCTCTTTTTGCCTTATAAATCCTTTTAATAAAAAAATGTTGATCGACTTAGGGGGCATCAACTGATTGTTACTACAGCTTCTACAGCTTAATATTTGAGACTAAACTGACTGCAAACATGATTTATCAATCACTTTCTTAATATTAATTGAATATTGTATTCATTGAAATGCATCTTGTATGAATGGGTTAGTTTTTGTAAATAAATGCATTGTCATTGGACCCAGGAAGAATAGCAACAACCAGCGTTAATGGAGATCCCTACAATAAACAGTGACTTAATTATAACAACCGTAGCTGTTAAAACAAAAAAATGTTTCTAATTGTACAAATTGTATACACTGTTGTTTTTTTAATAAGATGGCTTGAATATAGAAATGTTTACCAAGTGTGTATTTGTTACAGAGGAGAGCAGCCCGCCCAAATCTCCCTGGGGAATCAACATCATCAAAAAATCAAAGAAGGCCGGACCTAAAGCTTTTGGCGTGAGGTTAGAGGACTGTCAGCCCGGCGTTAACAACAAGGTAAGAATCAGAACAAAAGACTAGAACAGGACCAAACCAGGACCACATCAAGATTAAAATGGGCTCAGTTTAGGATCAAATAACGACAAGTGTGAATGTATCCTTAGTCCTAGTTTAGACCTGAAGTAGACCTGACATAGTTCTAGTTTAGACCTGATGTAGTCCTAGTTTAGACCTGATGTAGTCCTAGTTTAGACCTGTTTTAGTTCTACAATAGGTTTGTTTTGACCTAGCTTATTCTTAGTTTGGTCTACAAACAAACCTTAGACCTGTTTTAGACATGACTTTGTCTAGTTTAGATCCTGGTTTAGCCCTGGTTTACTTTTATATCATTATAGTTTCCTATTTCAATCCAATTTTTATAGAATTGTATGGCCCAGTATTGTTTTTTAAAGAAGGTAGGATACATGGGAGGAATATTATGCACTTAGTCTGTTCAAAAGAGAATGTATCTTTAAAGTTTATATGGCAGGTTCTCATGTTTTTGTAATTCTGACTTAATTCGGTGGGATAGGACTTCATCATAGTTTTACATTTGTGAAGTTGCAGCTTGTGAAAACATTTTAAAAATAAAAGTTGAAAATGACAGGAAGTAGAACTGAGTGTCATCAAAAAGTGACATGTTGAAAATACAGGGACAATTTTCTAACAGTTTAAATAATCATTCAACAAAATAAAGGCGTTATCGGGTATTATTTATTGCCAGTTCCCAACTATTGTGTAATTTACTTGGATTGTGGCCCTTGTTTACAGTATGGTTGCTAGGTAACGGTTGTAGAATTACCTTGGTTATATTTGCTGCTCATGTTCAACCAGGAAGTAACATCTTAAACATTACGAAAACTGTCAAACTGTGGCACGAATAGGCAAAATGTTTAGTAAAATCTTAAATATAATCATGTTTACTACATTTTAGTTAAATGTTTAGTCTAACCCGTCATATAGACTCTAAAATACTCTGCCTGTAGCTTTCAAAAACCCGACTTTTGCTGTCCTTTTGTCCCAGTTTATCCCGCTGATAGTGGAGATCTGCTGTGGTCTGGTGGAGGAGATGGGCCTGGAGTACACTGGCATTTACAGAGTCCCCGGGAACAACGCCATGGTGTCACTGCTCCAGGACCAGCTCAATAAAGGAGTGGACATCAACCCCACGGAGGAGGTGAGCTGTGATAAGGCTGACATTTATGATTCTGTGTCAGTGGTAAATGTTTCACTATTTTATTCAAATTGGATTGCAGTAAAACCTGTAGCGATTTAATTTGGAATGTAGTGTGTCAAATTAGATCAGTAGACACAATATTTATGGTTTTGGTTTGTTTTTCTTTCTTTTCCCTCACCCCAGTGCTGAAAATGTTTATAAACCATCAAAAAAAAAAAAAAAAGTGCGTAAACAATTAATATAAGTTACAAGACAAAATAACTAATTATAAAATATTATGTTGCTATTTGTTTAGTAATTTAATTTGGAAATAAACTTGAGATACTTGAATTATTAGTGAACCTAGGGGTGGGCAGTATTGACAGAAATGTATTTATTTGTTTATATTATAGACAGTCTACGCAATACTCCATTTGCACATTTTCAAAACAATAATTCCAATATTCTAGTGGTTCTTTTGCTGGTTCTACTGCTTCGTTTGCTCTTTCATAGTTTTGCCTCTACAATTCAAATATTTCATGGATTTAGAATAAACTTTTTTCCTTTTTTGGTACATTCTTGCTTAGAACTACTGTAGCAATGATGTAGTTGAATTTTAGACCTGGATTTGCTCAAATTTAGACCTGGATAGTCCTAAATACTGTTCAAACGCAATGTGATACTAAGAAATAAACTTGATCCTTGATACAAATTTCAATACCACAAGAAAAATTACAAATGCTCTTTCTTAGACAAAGGTTTTAGGTAAAGGTTGTAGACAATAGACTGACTACATAATAATACTTTCTTTATCAGAAATGATCTTAAGCTTTATCAGAACTAGCGTAAGACCACAATGAATAACATTGTGGTCTTACGCTAGTTCTGATAAAGCTTAAGATCATTCCAGACTGTTCAGGAAAGGTCAAATTTCATCCTGCAAAAGGGATTTTTCTAGTATTGATACTTGCTCAAATGTGTATCTAGTTTTGATCAAGTTTTCGTATCGATTAGTATTTGATTTTCGATACTTTTGACAACCCTAGTCCTAATATAGACTTGATTAATGGTACATTCACTTTCACCAGATCAAAATTGGAACTAAACCAGGCATAAACGCAAAACTGAACCTGGACCAAACAAGGACTAGAACAGGACCAAACGAAGTCCACATCAGAACTGAGATGAGCTTAATTTAGACACACCCTCTGGTTATACTTGGAGAGCCATTTTTTTCTTGAGGTGGTACAAAAAGGTGTAAAAAGTTTGAGATCCACTGAGCTATTCTTTATATTGCCCACATTTAAAGACACTTTAACACACTCTAAAGACAGTGCTGTCCCACTAATCAAGAAAGTGTCAATGTTTCTGAAGGACTGTCTTTGTTTTAGTTTAATATTCTCCTTTTGTATAATGTATTTTGGTCTATTTTCTTTATATTGATTCCAGAGTTTGCTCCTGTCTTTGTTCATAGCCTCTCTTGAGAACCAGTTTTTCACGGCGCTGTGTGTTTTCTTTTGACCTTTTCAGAAATGGCAGGACCTCAACGTCGTCAGCAGTTTACTCAAATCTTTCTTTAGAAAACTCCCGGAGCCGCTCTTCACCAACGGTTAGCGCCAAACAAGTCTCAACAAGCATTTATTTTTATCACACCACTCACCACAAGGGATTTGATTTTGAATATTTTGTCTATCTCTTCAGATCATTACAACGATTTCATAGACGCAAATCGGATGGAGAACGCATCAGATCGACTCAAAACCATGAAGAAACTAGTACGTAATAAACCTTAAAAACAATTCAATATATTGTAATCGATGGACATTAGATATAGAATAAACATTAAAGAATTTTGAACACGTTTTATAGGTTATTACTCCCTGTTTTTGCAGATACGAGACCTCCCTGATCACTACTACCACACATTGAAGTTCCTGGTTACACACTTGAAGACAGTAGCAGACCATTCAGATAAGAATAAGGTTTGTACATGCCTGGTTTAATCATTAAAGCTGTCAAAGTTGACGCGTTTACTCATGCGATTTATCATAGAAAATTGATGCATTAATCATGAATTGATGCAGATTAATAACACGCTCTGTTTTGGCAAAATGTCAGATTCATTGATGTAATCCCTCATTCGTTCTACGACCAAAATGTCAGATATTACATATAACATTGATAAACGCCAACAGCAGCAGCTACATCTGCCATTGTTAGAGCCGTTACACCCGCAAGCAGCGATGAAGGGCCTTTAACCCCAGTCACCGTGTTGTTTGGTCGTGTAATTTACCTCAAACATGTGACCACACAGATTTATCCTGAAATACAATGTAGACTTAAATCATAGCAAGTTGAGCTTTAAAATAATGTATTTAGATTATTGAACAAATTAAATTATTGAGTTTTCTTTTTTTTTAATGTGGAAAAATACTTCAAAATAAGCATTTAAAAACAGGTGCAATGCAATTTATCATAATTAATCATATTTCAAAAGTGTAATTAATCTGATACTTTTTTTTTATCGATTGACAGCATAACGATAATGTGCTTTTTGTATGAAGCATTTTGAAGCACACAAGACCATATCATGCTTTTATTAAAACAAAAGAAATAACTGGCAACTCCATTAAGATATTTTTTGTTTGAGCTGTATCATTGCAATCCTCTAGAACTTCCTCTTTGAATATAAACAGCATTTGATTTTAACATCATCTTTTATATTAAAAGGTTAAATTAAAATCTTTTAGAACAGAAAAAAATAATTCTTTGTTTAGTTAGACCGGTGTTTTTCAACCTTTTTGAAGTCTCTGCACACTTTATTTGGTTAAAAATGTTCCGCGGCACACTACCTACTGAAATATGATCAAAGCAAAGAAATATGAGCAAAAAAGTGGTATTCAGTGTATCAAATATCGTCCATGCCATTGCCACTGTGTCTAGTTCTTAATTTTTTGCCTTGGTGATTGTTTTGATTTCTTTTTTGATAGAGAAGTGACTCTCAAGGATGCTAAAAATGGAAAATTATTCAATTAAATCAGTTAATCTCACATTTTTTTCAAGGCACACATGGCACACAAGTGTTCCCTGGCACGCTGGTTGAAAATCAATCAATCACGATGTAAACCTAGTATTAAAATCTGTAAGATGCATCAAGTTACTATAATTTAATACCAAAACTTGAAACATACGCAGCAGTGTCATCACATTTCCCAATCCTGAATTGTGAACTGGATATAATTTGATCCCATACTAGCTTGATTTGATTATTGTCCTGTCTGGTTTCCTTTCCGATACATTCAGATGGAGCCTCGAAACCTGGCTCTGGTCTTTGGTCCGACTCTGGTCCGAACGTCCGAGGACAACATGAAAGACATGGTCACGCACATGCCGGACCGCTACAAGATCGTCGAGACTCTCATACAACACGTGAGATACACTCGAGTATAAACCGTTTACGACAAAACAATAATCATCTCAGTATTTAACCCCACTTGTTTCTTATTTTGCAGGGCATGTGGTTTTTCGACGAAGAGAATGACAAGGATGAGAAGGTACAGATTTTTCCATTACGTGTCTTTTTTACAGCTGTGTGCTCAGGGCTGCAAGATTAATCAAAATCTAATCGAAACTGCAATTTGAATGGACACAATCAGCAAATCTTTTAAGCACCATAAACAAATGTCTTGTTTCTTGTCTTATCCTGCATAAAAACAGCTAACCCTGCAGTTTAGATCTGTCCAAACATGTTCTGAAATACATGGAATTCTTTCCTTTTTCTTTTCCAGTTTTAGAATTCAACACTAAATAACAGAACAGAAACAAATCTCGCAGAGAGAAACACTTAAAGATGTTTCTAAACACAGTATGTAGTCTGGCAGAATTGTCTCTTCTGGTCCAAAGTCTTTCGCAAATTGAGTCTGAGTCTGAGTGTAATTTTTTCAATTTTTTGAAAGTCAATCATAATGTTGGTCCAGCCTGAGATCGTTGGTTCAGTTCGTGTCATCCGTTTCTTTGCGATGGCGCCAAAAGCATGCTCCAAAGGTATCCATTAATTGTGTCCATGGCAGGAGTTTTTAGACCCACATACATACTGCAGTTGTGAAGTCAAGTGCAGCACTACAGATTGGTTTTGTTTTATTAATCTCAGTTCAGTTATTTCTGAACAATAGGACATTCCCTTAAACACATCGTAATGGTGGGCCACCTGCCAAACACAGTTGCTCAGTAGTTGGTATTTCCCTGTGAATAGTGAGCATTTTGATTCTTTTATTAGTCAGACCATCTCAGTCTCCTCGTCAGTTCTCTAAACATAACATGACAAAAACTGCTAAACTGGGGACAAATAGACAAAATGTTTAGCAAAATCTTAAAGGTCCCATAACATGCAAAATCGACTTTTCAGAGGTTTTAACCTTCCTACAGTGCTATTTGGGCCTCGTATGTGTGCCCAAAGTGGTTTTTTGATTGATTCCCGCATGCTTTCGCTAGAGAACTGTCTTTTTGTCCCCTCGGCTGAGCAGGCAGACGGGGGGCTCATCCCATGGATGACGCGTTTCCCATGGATGACGCGGGTGTTTAAGCCACACCTCCAGGAAGCGTGCAGCCGCAGAATAAAAACAGCTAATGCTAATGCTACACAGTAATTACACGATGGATGGCAGATTGAAGAGTTAGCTTGTTATTTACCCAAACGGCAACGCCTGGCCGTGATCGAGTACTGCATGATCGTCAAACTCCAGGTCAGATCCAGGACGTAGGACTCAGCACGGCGCACCGTCAGGACGGATAAAAGGTTTATTCCCGTGTTTGTGTATCACTGTTTACCGAGCACACGCGCATGCGCACTATCTCCGCTTTAGGCTTCGGCACGAAGTTGGGCGGGGAGGCGCTGCGGTTAGCGGGGAGCAGCCTGCTCTCTGTTCGGGGGGGTCAGATCTCAGAGTGAGCCGTCTGCTTTTGCAAGGAGGGGGGCCAGTCCAAGAAATGGGTGTTTTTTGGAAACTGTTATGTTATGGATATTGCACAACGCAAAAATGTATCAACAAAGCCCTTAGAATAGACTGTGTAAAGGGCAAAATAGCAGAATATGGGACCTTTAAATATAATCATACATTTTAGTGAAGTCTGTAGTCTAAACTGTCAGACGCACTTTAAGTTAAGTTGTCCAAAGTATTCAAGTTTATTGTTAAATGTTTTTTGGCTGTTGCTGACTTTTGCTCGCCACAATCGCTTTATAGATCTAAATTGCCCTGATCTGGAGCTGGATCTCTGCCCCTGCTGATTAAAATTCAGGCATTGTGCGGCCGGTCGATTTAGGTCTTTGATTTAACAAGTGAGCGATTTCGCCGAAGTGTAACACAAGGTGAAATCCAATTAAATCTGCACTTGAAACTTCATGTGATCTTTGCGATAGAGACTGCAGCCAAGCGAAGAGAATATTACATTATGAGGTCCTTGTAAATTAAGTCTGTTCGAGTTGTAGAGCTACGTTGTGGACACATGTCGCAAACTGCACTAAAGAAAGCAGACGACCTAAATATTATGTCACGTTTAAATATTTTACGTTGATCCAAAGCTAATAATAAAGATTTATGGTCCTTTTCATATATACATTCAATTGGGAAAGGTGACATTATTTCAGGGTTAATATGAGGTTTCCTGCCCACAAGAAGGTACAGTTTAAATAGTAGAAAGGAATGAAAGCCTAAGGCCAGAAGATTCTTAACCACATGTTTTACCAACAACAAAGTAAAATTTGTGTTTACATCATCGTTAACTGAAGGTAATGATTATGCAATTATGATTAAACTACGCAGAGCCATGCGTTACATCAACATGGAGTCTAGAACTTTGCAATGCACAGAGTTTAACCCTCTTAAACCATGGTCCCACAAACTACAACAGCCAATTGGTGAAAAAGTTATTGTGCGTTCGCTGTCCGAGGGATTAATTATCTCAGTTTTTGTTGAAGCTAGTCCCTCCTAACAGTGGCTCATTTGTTTGCTTGTTGCTATGGTGATGTCCACAGTCTAGTGATATAGAATGTGATTAATTGCTGCTCAGGTAAGAGTAATTGTCTGAACATGACATCAGATTTATTCACCTTATTCCTGAAGTTGCCGTACGCGCCGCCGTCTTGTTTCCGTTGTATTAGTTTACATGGAGCAGACGAGCTCAACAGAAAATAAGTTCTACATGGACTAAAAAGACGTTTTCAGACTGACCAGGAAATCTGATCGTTGTTGACTTGTTGCTCGTGTTCATTAAACATTTTACACAAATCAATCTACTTTATGTAACATTTTAGCGGCGAGACTTTTCCCTCGTTCGTCATTAGCTTTAACGGAGTTCTCGTCAAACGGAAGTGCGTTTACAACAAAAGTGCAAAAAACGGCAAAAAGTGGGCGGGGCAGAATAAGGTCAATAATTTTAACTGAATGTAATTGGAAGGACAAAGTATTAAATTATGCCCAAAATCAGATATTTTCAGAAAATCTTGCAAAAACTAAATGAACACAATGTTCAAATCCTTTAATATAGTCATCACTGTCACATGTAGACTCACTCACAGTGGAAAGAGGAACCAAAACAAATTATGACTATAATATAAAGTGGCATGAAGCTAGTTTGTGCGAATAATTCATTCGCAATAACAGCCAACACCATTTTGTGAAAAGTCATTCAATACGGCATTTTACTGGAAATCGAGAAACTAAGGCTGAGTGGATTTTCATCAAGAAGAAACGACTTGCGCTAAAATTTGGCCCTTGAGAACAGCAGACATCATTCTCTTGTGCACCGTATAACGCAGGAGTACAAATTACCTCCATTGTCTTGTTGTTAAATAAAATGCCGTTCTATTTGTTCCTTATTTGCAGACTCCAGTGGACACAGAGGACGTGCAGCCGGCTCCGAACATCGACCACCTGCTTTCCAATATCGGCCGGACGGGTTTGCTCGGGGAGGCCTCAGGTGGGCGCGCCGCTTAATGCCTTTGACCAATAATACCAAGTGTCCAGGGGCGTTCGGTCACTGATACTGGCACCTTAAAACCTAATGCTGGTTTCTGTCGGAGCTGGAAAGTAGGGTGTTTTGATAGATCAGGCGACATGTTTAAAACAAATCTAATCAACGCATTTGCTTCTAATGTAATACCTACACGGGAAATGTACGTGCATTACATTGCTTTAATTGAAAAATATTCATCTTTTTTAGATGTTTAACTCATTTTGATTTCTGGTACCTTTACGTGACCATGAAAGTCTTTTTTGGTACCTATTTTTGAATTAATCTAGAACCATAAGAATAGATAATAACATAAATTCCAATAATTCATTTCATATAGTAATACCTACAGTGCAAAAACAAATATTTACATGCATTATATTGCTTTAATTTAAAAAATAAATCTTCTTTGAGTAGTTTTAACTAATTATCTGGTAGCGATACACAAACAAGTCTTTTTTTGGTACCTGTCTATGTATTAATCCTCTACTAGAACCATAAATAACAAACCATAAAGAACATAAATTCCATTAATCAATTTTAACTAAACAAACTGTGGTGTTTTTTAAGAAATCACAAGGTTTACCAAAGACTTTCAGCACCAGATTAACTTCACCTTGAAGTTGGAGATGACTCTTTTGACTTTAATTTAGGCAGTGTCCTAGTTTGAGGCCAGAATTCCCTACTTTCCGCCTGAACTAGAACGCAGCATGACATATGAATAAGTCTTCTTGAAGTAGCCTATCTTTACTTGCAGTGATTCATGTTTGAAAGACTTTTACCAGAGCTTGACATAAACACCAGCCAAACGCTCTTAGATTTGAATTTACAAACACATTCAGTCCCACAAGCCGCTGTGACGAGTACGATTTTATATAAAGTGTTTGTAACTCGCTCAAGACCTGTTTCATTTAGATGTGATCCCTGTCCAGAGATAAAATACATTTTATCGTAACTTTATAGCTTGAAGGTACACTGTGTAACTTTTTTGGTGAGAGGTTTATATAAAGAACAATACTTTAATGGCGCAATATTTATTCTTATTTTTTTAGTACGATAAGATTTGAGTTGTAGAAAGTCATAAAGTAACGTCTATGATTACTGGAGTGTTTCATTCTATTGATTTATTGCCGTTTATGTTTATAGCCCTCGCGTTATCGTCGGGTCTTTTTGACCTGGTCTAGATTATTATTTATTTAGAATTGATTTATTATTTATTTTAGCTTAACAAAAAGGAATACAAATTGTATTAATGTTTTATTGATTTCCTTTATTTTAAATAATTTAATTTAAATAATACAGAATTATTAAAACATAGTAACATTTCTTCCTCCAAAGTTTACATTTTGCTCCAAACCTCGTATTTTTCCTGACAGAGGATTGTTTATGGACATCTAGATTCAAAAGGTAATTACTGACGGTTACAAATGAGTGAATGTTAATTAAAATTAGAGAATAGAAAGAAGATAATAGTAATAATAAGATATGATACACAATAGAATCTACATGGAGACAAAATGGCAGAACCCTCACCAGAAAACTTACAATCTGCATTAAGAGTGAGACGAGACATAATTACAGCAAGAATATGACAAATAAATTCAGTTCAGTTCAAAGTTTTTGATTTATTATAGTTTTGCAGCCACTGTAGCACTGCTTTTTGGAACTACAACTCCAAAAAGCAGTTCAAATGTTTAACTCACCAGCACCAATCCAAACATAAACAAAAATCTCACAGGATTATTTTCCTCATCTGTGCACAATTTTTCGACAATTTTATCTCGCAAGATCCTACCCTATTCCATCTTTTAACCCATACATGTATATTTTCTTAATAATTATAGCCTAATCTACACCAAACTATTAGAACTTTACTTATTTAAACCCTCGTTGGTGAAGCGAAACTGTTTACGTCGAGCCCTGGACTTTACCTGTGCACTGTTCTCTTCTCTCATCTCTCTTTGCTCACTTCTCTTTTCCTCCTGGACGTTGCTCATCTTCACTTTTTCTGTGCGTTTTCTTACGTTCCTCTCTTCAGCTGAGCCAGTGGAGCAGCCGCAGCGGTAGGATGGGGACTCCCCTGGCCTTGTCTGTGTCTGTGTTTGTGTGCATACCCCACTCCAAGCATCGTGTTGTCAAGTGTCTGGACGAGTGAGAGAAGCTTGTCGATGCAAATGTGGTGGATTTGGTTTTCTCTGTGCGGCTGACCTTCCAGGAACATCTTTCTACTTGACGAACTGTCCCTGAGATACAGTATAGTGGTCTTGTTGTGATGTTTACAGTCTGCATTTTAAGGAAGAGACGACATAATACTATTCACTTGAGATTGTATTTTCAATTCAAAATCCCAATCATTGTTTTGATAATTATTACACTTATCTTTAGAATTTAAACTCATAAGTCAATTTTAGTTTTATTTGTGGGTTGGATTATTTAGGGCTCCTTTTTTGTCCTTAATTTGAGACACTACAGGTATTGTTTTCTTTTTTTTGAGTGTCAAATTGCTCTCTCCACATGTAAGCTTTAACGTCTACACTTAAACATTTTTTTTTATTATTTCAATTAGTCAACTTCTCAAAATGCCTTTCTCTCTGATCGACACACACCAAACTTTACAAACTTTGACTTAAGACATTTACAGCTCATACAGAAGGATTTGTTGATCAAATTTATAGCCTGATTATTTAATGTTTTAACTAAATTTGAATTTAAAAGCAAATTTTCAGTAAGATCTAGTTTGCTCAAATATTAAATAAGATATCCAAAATCTCCTTTGTATTATTTTTATTATATTTTGTGTCTAATATGTCAACAAAATGAACCAAGACATTTAAACCTGGCTCTTTACATTTTTCTGATTTAAATGTTTACTATGTGACATTTTTCACTGTTTTTAGACATTAAATACCTTATTTAAATATGAAAACATTACATGAGCAAAAACTTAATAAACAAATGATAAAATAATAAGTAACATAATACATTTTTCGTAGATTTATATAAGTAAACTACAGAAAAAGTTTCAACTTGACATCTTTAAATGTAATATCAATATTTTTCTTTTCACCTGCAGTGTCAAAACATTGAACATTGTGTATTTTGATATTTTTTCTGCATTGAACCTGATTCTAATGTAGCTAAGTGTGTCCAGCAGCAAATAATGTCACATCCTTAAGTCGCAGACTGAAAATATTGTAATAATGACACTATTCTTTGCCAAATCGATCTCAATTTTTTCCCAATGCACTTTTACCAAACAACAGTCACTTTGCCTTGATGCGATGTTAGTAAATTCAGGGCTTTTGATCAGGTTCAGGAACGGGATCTTGGAAACACTGTGCTGGGAGGAAAATAATGACGCAACTTGGAAAAAATAACTAGTAAGATGTTCCCTGTAACCGCGGCAACACAGGTGAATCAGGAAGTCCATTGTGGTGATGGTTTGTCCCTCTCTGTGTCAGACAAGGTCCCTGTAACGTGTCACTCTAAAGTCATGTCTGTGTCTCAATATGAACTTAAATTATCGTTCCCTTGTCTGTCACGGAGGGATCGTTCACTGGGGTCAAGGGTCGTGTCACCTGGTGTCACTTTTCTCATTCAACAAACACTTACAATAGGATCGACACGGGGCTGTTTCTGATGCACAATGACATGGTTTTCTTATTTATCGGAGTCTTATTATTTCATTCAGTCATAAAATATACACAAAACATATAAATAACAAAAAAGCAGTTCAGTAATGAGTGTATTTTACAGCTAAACCACAGTTACGCTAAATCACAAGTTGAAATCATAGGATCAACATGAGGCTGTTTCTGAAGGCAGTGGCACGCTTTTCTTTTTTAAAATTTGTGATCGCATAGTCTGACAATCCAATCCCGCCCACTTTATTTATATGGCACATTTCACAACAGTTTCCAAAGTGCTGCACAGAACAGAAAAAGATACAGAAACAAATAAAAGTATAGTAGCTATGTTTAACTCTACTAGTTCTAACAATAAACTAAGAGTAACTGTATAAAAGAGTAACTGTATAAAAAATAAATAGATAAGAAAATGTAAATTAAACATAGAGGATCAATAAACTCAATTGTCTCAAGACAATGACAACATGCAATATGGATAAGTTAGATTGTTATTAAAGATATATATACACAAAATACTGTTATAATGTAAGTAAATTAATCTGAAGAAGCAGGAAGAAGACAAATCTGTGCAATCGTTTTTCCAGCTAAACCGCAGTTATGCCAAATTACAAGCTCAAATCATGACCCTAAACTATAAATAGACCATTGACAAATAGAACAGAATAAACAGAAACTCTGTCGCTAACTAGATACCACAGATTACAGAACAATAACAGGAAGTGGTTTCTCTAATTAAAATGTCATGCATACTGATGACCTTTGAGGAAAATATTTCCTACAGCAGCAGTTGTCATTGTCAGTTGCTCAAGTCAAACACGACGGACCACATTATTGTGGGCACAGCAATATGTGAAGAGATGAATTATATGAGACTCGAACTAGGACAAATGAACTATACTTTTCACCACAACAGCAGGGGTTTAGTAATAGTGGAAGTTGGATAAATATTTTTTTTCTTTTTGTTTCTTAGAAAATATATAGGGCTTTATCTCTCAGAATTCTCAGCTTAATGTTAAACCAGTTTTTATTTTAAGATGCTAAATACTTTACTCTTATTTTATCTCTTGATGTTTTGTACTTTTGCCAAAAATGTGGTAATTATTGTAGTTATCTTCTATTTAAACTAATATCCCTACTGTGTCTTGGAGATTTTTAACATAAAATTAAACTCAATCAAAAGCTTCTTGATATTCTTGCATATATTTAGTCAATTTTATTTAATAGCAGTGTTGCCTTGGTAATCAAGCCTGTTTTCCCATGTGTTAGAGAAAACTATTATCAAGTTATTTAAAAAGGAATCAGAATCAGAATTACTTTTATTTATCCCCAAGGGGTGCAACCGACCAGTAGAGACAGTAAAGTATTAAAAACAAAATAAGATATATATAAAATAAAATACAATAGCTCTATAATGGTCAACCCCATTGAACTTAACTTATAAAGTATCTTTATTAATCAACTAAACCCCCGATATGAACAATAATCAACTAAACCCCCGGTATGAACAATTTACAATAGGCTTAACTCTACTATCCTTGTCTATTTACATATTCACATGATCATGTACAGTTTATAAGTGGACTTAATATTGTGTTGAATCCATTTAGTGGTTACAACCCTAGCCAATACCTTTTTGACACATAAACAGGACACGCTAGTCAAAGTTCAACCCAAAGAAAGCCTTGGTTACAAAGATGAATATTTAAACCACAACCAGTGCCAGCTTTTGTTCATCAGAAACAACTTTCACACGCTTTACTCCATACAGTTTACTGCATCTTGATATTTCACGCCTACAAAATGCCACAGACAGGCTTTTTGCTCTGCACTTTATTGATCTGTGTGTGTCTCTTTTCAGACGTTTCCAAAACTTCTTTTCTGCCTCTGTCTTCATGTCTCCTGTTGTGCTTTTCACTGATCTGCGTTGATATCAGTGTTTTGGTGATGTGTTGTGGTTTTCGTAATACAAAAACCTAAACCCTTGAGTTACTTCTGATTTTCTGTTTTGGGTTCAATCGTGGTTGAAGGACACAGAGGAAGACTGAATAATACTGAACATTTCACTGTAAAAGATGAATAACGACAAGAAAACTGCATTTGTGCTCTGTGGATATTCTGTAAATTCAGCACAATTTAATTCAAGTTGCCGTCTTTCTCGCAGTTGACGTTGTTCCCTTCTGCAGTAAATGTGTGAAACGCCTGATTAACTTGTGAGCAAAGGCAGAGCATCCACGGAGAGCAGTGCTGCATTGTCGGAGCCGAATTTGTCCTTCAAAAACTGATGATCAAACTCTACCTCTGTGTCCTCTGCCACTACTGCCCCCTACAGGCCTATTATGTCCAACGTCTGTGAAACGCAACTAATGTCTTTACCTTTTCCCTTTAGACTCAACCAACAGTGACTCGGCGAAATCAAAGGTAAAGACTCACTGAAGCTTTTCTGTGCCGCATAACTTGTCCAGGGATGCAGGCATTTATGTATCCACGCCAAGAGAGATTTTATGGAACAAGCATTAGATTTTCTCCATCCAAATGAAGCACTAAAAGCATGTAGACTGTGTTAGGACGTAACTAAATACATGCACCATAAATACATACTCAGAATACTCATTTTGACTAACTACAGTTACAGTACAGTTACTCTTTCTTTTTGGTGTTATTCAGAATACAATTACTTTCCAAAAACAGTACTGGATCAAACAATTTATGCTAAAAAATGTAAAGATATTAGTGAGAAAATAGAAAACACAGCTTTAGGGGTGTGTGTGTGTTTGTGTTTTTTCCAGGTCTGTGAACGGAAATTCAGTTGGTTATTTATTTTCAAAATGTTAGCTCGTTGTACTACAGAGTACTTCTTGTCTAATTTTATCTCTGAGGTTTTTGCAAAGTTAATGAATAAACTCTTAAAGCTCAGCAGTGAACAGTGAGCTGCAGGTGGATGTCACTGACAACATGTTAAAGACAAAAGACCTGAATACTTCCCCAGAGACACTTCTGTGTTGATAAATGGAGGTGTTTATGAGTCAGCGCTAATGCTAATGCTAATTTTGAAGCATAATAAAGATAAAATAAAACAAATTAAAATGAAAAAAAACTGACATAATTTATAAATACTAATTTAATTTATAATGTATAAATCATGTAGTCTTTACTTTACATTTAATTGGTTGTTTATGTTTTAATTAAAGTTAGCATTGGTTGTGAGAAACAATTATCTTAGTCAACTGCCAAAATGTGTGTATATAGTGTAAGTCTATTTTATTTTATTTTATTAGCTAATTATTAATTTTATGCATGCCTTCTTTTATGTATTTTGCTACTGCTTTATTCATTGTTATCTGTTGCACCTTACCGCTAAAGCAAGTTCATAGTTTATTAATTTTATTCACTGACAATAGCAATAAACCCTTTTCTGATTCTGATTCTGATTAACCTTTCAGCTCTTATCTAGGGTGAATATGTATTGAATTGATAAAAATAACTATAATACAGTTATTTCTTAAGCATCTTTCTGGGCTCTCAAGGTTGCCTACTTACAATAAAGAACAGATGCATTCTCTGAGAAAATACACCTCCATACAAAGCTGAAAACATACGTTAAAAGGCATAGAGTTTAACAGTGCAGTAATGATCAGATACGTTCAGAGTTTGGTTTGACTTGTTGTGTTTTCTTTCTAGGGGTCATGGGGGTCAAAGAAGGACCTCACCACCAGCCTGACCCTGTCCATCATGTCCGCCGTCACGGGCCGCAAACGCCGCAAGCGCCACAACGGTCGGCGAGTGGGCAGCAGCACCGACGACGACTCCGAACACGAGCCAATCAGAGCGGGCCATTTGGGGACGGAGGAGGGAGAGGAGGAGGAGGAGGAGACCGAACAGGACGGAGAATCGCCCACCGCGGACGCAGCTCCTCGTGCCGAAGGGGAAATAGACGAGGATGATGATGATGACGTCGAGGAGGAGGAGAAAGTGGTCGGTAAATCGGAAGAAAAAGAGGCGGGGCTTGACAAGGAGGAAGTAGAAGGAGGAGAAAGGCACGAGGAAGTAGAGACGCAAGTTAAAGAGACTCACTGGAGAGCTATAGACGACGCTCGCTCTATCGTGTCGGGCTACTCCACTCTGTCCACTCTGGGGCGGAGTTTAGGCTCGGAGGGGCGGGGCGACGACGCGGACGACGAGCACAGCGAACTGGTCAGCGAGACGGACAACGAGAGCGGGTTTGCGTCGCGCTCACTCACTCAAGAACGGCCGGAGAAGAAGCAGAGCGAGCAGGCAAACCCGACGACGCCCAACCCGCCGCGCAGCTTCCTGTACACGCAATACAAACAGCCCGTTCTGGCGTCCACCAATCTGCTGGCGCCGACCACGCCCGATCTGGGAGAGAGGAGCGACGGAGGGGCGCGGTCCACCACTCCGTCGTCTTCGTCGTTTTCCTCATCGTCCACAGCGCACAAACTGCACTCGCGGCCTTCTTTCAACTCGCACAAACTCATACAATGTGACACTTTGGCGCGCAAGAAGTTGAAAGGCGACAAAGTGAAAGCCAAGTCTTTAGATTTAATGGAGTTGCCAGGTAGCAGCGCTCACAGTGACAGCTCGGAGGGAAGAGTGCGACGAGAATCGACCAGGAACAACCCGTCTTCAGCGAGTAGCCAGGAAAGTTTACGACTAGCAAGACCCAAACCAGCCGTGGCGCCCATCGAAGCCACCTCCTTCACTCCGAAAGCGCCGAACGGGGGTCGATCGTTGGCCGAACACGTGCGCGCTCGCCTGATGGGCTCCGCCGACGACCTGCGCAGCGTGGGGATGAGGAAACCGCTGTCCCCCGAGACGCGCCGGAAGAGGAGGGCGTGGAGGAGGCACACGGTGGTGGCATCTCCCACGGAAAACTCAGACCGACGACCTCCTCTGACGGTGAACGATTTCCCCCTGTCTCCGATGAGGCCAAACCAGGTCAAGACGCAGCGGTTGACTCAGGACACGGACGCAGCGGGGCAAGGGGCGAGGCAAGCACCCCCCTCCAGGTTTCACCAGTATCTGTGAGAACCGCTCGGGGAAAGTCCTGCCCTGTGGCTCTAAAGCTGGCCCCGCAGGTCAGTACGCTGCTGTTGTGCCAAAATCTGCCCCCCTGACCAAACAGGACATGATGAACATGAACTTCTTATACAGTTTCAGAATTTACCACTATTTTGGCGACTGATTTTGACGTTAAAATGCGTAGAGTCTAGTAAAAGGTTATAAAAGTATGATATTGATTAAGGCTGCAACAAGAAATCGGAATAATTGTGATTAATCAACTCCTAAAATGATCGTTGACTATTTTAATGATCGTTATCTAGACTGAACCGACTTTATAACATATGCCAAAAGAAGTTTTATCACAAAGATGCCACAATTGTTACCTCAAAACAGCAAAAACCGAATGAACCAATTGTGATTTTTATCAATTACACACTTTTTTCTTAAATATTCTCTATCTAGAAGCCTTGAGTCAGCATCATTTTACCTAAATCTGGTTATAAATGCTCTTTCTTTCTGGTGTTATTCAGAATACAATTACTTTCCGAAAACAGTACTGGATCATGCAATTTATGCTCCAAAATGTAAAGATAACACAGCTCTAGGGGTGTGTGTGTTTGCGTTTTTTCCAGGTCTGTGAACGGAAATTCAGTTGGTTATTTATTTTCAAAATGTTAGCTCATTGTACCACAGAGTACTTCTTGTCTAATTTTATCTCTGAGGTCTTTGCAAAGTTAATGAATAAACCCTCAAAGCTCAGCAGTGAACAGTGAGCTGCAGGTGGATGTCACTGACAACATGTTACAGACATTTTAAGAAGCTAATTTTACAATCAAAATAATAATTTATCTAGTTGACTGATTAAAAAAATAATTGCTGACTTGTCGACTTGTAAAATAATTATTAGTTGCAGCCCTAATATCAATATATCAAATGAAATTGTTTAAAAACGTATGCACAAACCAGAGAATATGTGGCTTTTAAAGTTTCATCTCGACTTTAACAGGACTAAACCCAAGATGAAACTGATTAAAACATAAATATAACATGCATATAGCTTCAATTCCTTTCGCTAGAATAGTTTTTATCGCTTTAAAGTCTAATATGATCCAACATTGCACCATTAGGTTAGAATATATTTCGTCCTACATGATTTAGAAATGAACTATTTAGCTCAAATCTGGAGCGCAACATCTCTTTTTTCCTTTTTAATTAGCTCTATCTCTTTGTATTGTCCCTTCAAATAAAGACCAAACTAAACGATTTCAACACGGGGGCAGAACTTGGCATAACACCAGCCGAGTTGTGGTCAGTCAGTGTCAGTAACTCATTTTAGCAGCCCATCTACTCCTTTGTTCTTGTTTTGAGGCCTCGTCCGCATGGCACGGGGCGTCTCGGTGTTGCCAAAGCTTTATTTCCCGACGCGTGTGCTCGCTTTTTAATACGGACTCTGTTACAATTTTTAACAGCCAAGAATTCATTTGTGGATTTGGACCAGAGCATGTTCATTTTTTCGTGGTTTATTCTTATCAAGTGACCGGACGAGAGGCGAGACGAGCCTTTTTGCGGTCGCTTGAGTCTATGGTGCTTCTTTACAATGCGGTTCAAAGATAGAAAGAGCCAAAAAAGAGACTACGACAAGCTACAAAACCAGTCGAATGGGTTTAAATGCATTTCAATAGGAAACCCTGCTTTTCCTATTGGTCTTCCTGTAACACACTCGGACCACTGTTACTCCGTACAGTACATTACAACTTACTGTCTTGTTAATAATGTGTTTGTGCTATATTATATGTGTGTCGCATTTTGTAACATTTGTACAAAGCCTTGTTAAGTTAACCTTGTAAATAGAAATAATATGTAATTTGTTTTTACTTTTTTTAGTTTGTTTTTATGGTTTACAAAAGTGCGTACAAGTGCACAGTCATTTCTTTCAAGATGTTACTTGAAATGTTTCCTTTAATATATTATTATTATTTTGATTTTATATTCGATCTATATAAATATTATATATTTTGTATTAAAGTAAAACTATTGTGATGTCACCTCTCAGTGTAAACCTGATCAAGGAGGAAACACAGCGAACCTTACTCCTATAGATGGCCTTTCGTTTTTAACACTGTGCGGATCACTTTAACGAGCACAGTTTGGTTAGTAGTCTTTACATGTAGCAAAGTGTAATCAGGCAAACGGAGAGTCCAATTCTAAGGCAGCTGAAACTCTCGTCGTTAACTAAAAAAATCCTCTACAAAATTTTACATTCTTGCATTTAGTGGTGGGCAATATTGACAAAAATTAATATCTCTATATTTTGGGGAGAATAATGAACAATATTCAGACGACAGGATGTCAATCCATCAGAAATTCGTCGATGTAATCCCTCATTCGTCCAGGCGTGTTTCATCGTAGAAAAGGTTACAGTGGTTGTCACCTGGACGCTGTTTGAAGATCGAGACGTTTCAACTTCTATCCAGAAATCACTGTCAATCAGTGAGCTGGTCTGAGAACTCCTGTAACCTTTTCTACGATGCAACAGAAATGTGTTAAAACATGTCTTTAAATGTGTTAATTGAGGTCTAATTATCCGACAAATGTGAAATGTCTGTCAAATTAATCACAAAAATCCAGAAATATCAGCTTATACCCTGATTTGAAAGTTTACAACATGACCTTTTTGAGTTTTCTTTAATCAGTACTTTTTGCAGCATTTTCTCATAAAACATTATTCAAATTTGCATTTCTTCAAAACAACATCCACAATGTTATCTGAATTTGTACATATTGCCCAGCTCTAATTACAACACTGTGGAGAAATGTACAATACTGTTCAAAAGATTCGACAGATGATTAAAAAAGGGCTTCGAAAAAGGATGAACATTTAGAAGGACTTCGTGAACCTCTGCCAAGGCACTGGCCCTTTATCAGAGTGGAAAAGATTTAAATTAAACACAAATAGATTCCCTTTCCATCATGACAACAAACCATTGTATTTTAAAATGGTAAACAATGTAAAAATAATAATAATTTGTTCCTTCAATAAATTAAGCTTTTTAGTCACACACAAAACCACAAAACGAGAGTTAAATTGCAAAAACAGAAATCTTTATTTTGTCAAAATGCTGTTTTTTTCTAATACCATCTTCGATAAGTAACGATTATTGTGACAAAAAAAGTCACAATTTAATGATTATTCACGGTTACTGAGATCACATGTTCAAACAGCAAGATAAGAGTAAGACCTTTAACTTTTTGTGACCAGCTTTTTGACAAAATATTAATGTTAAAAGTTAATGTGACAAAAACAGTTAAAACAGTACTTTACATTTAGGTTTTATTTTTTTAAAATACTTAATTTTTCTTCTAAAATTGTCACGATTATTATAGTTGGTTCTTACGATTATATACCGATTATATAATGACTAAATAATCAAAAATGATCCATTAACCGAATAATCCCTTTCTACAGATTTATGAATTCAAATAATGTTTGAAGTAGGTCTGAAACAAATTCATTTATTAATCGCAACTAATCGATTATATAAATAGTTGTCAACTTATTAAGTCATTGAATATTGGTTAACTGGACTTTACACAGACTCCAGAACATGCATGAGCTTAAAGAAGAAGCTTTATGATTCAGACAGAGCAGGAATCACACAAAAACAACACAAAAAATGTGTACATTTTGTGTTTTCATCAAAAACACACTTTTGTCTGTAAATATTCTCCACCTCAAACGGCTTTACTTCAGTTTATCTGGATCAAATTCAGTACATTTTAGATTTTTGCCTTCTAAACAACTAATCATTTAAGTTAAGTGATTACCAAAATAATCATTAGTTGCAGCCCTAGTTTGAAGTAGATTTGTAATAAAATACATTTGACTTTTAAAAACATTGCTATACAAAGAGTAAACTTAAGCCCAACAATGACTTTTTTTAAACGGCACGCATCTGTTTTTGCAAATGAACTCTTCTGAAGCTCTCGTAGTTGTAATATTTTATAAACCATTAGGTAAATCAACACCTCGCCAGACTTTTTGACAGTATTGTATGTCGCTTCATCGCTGAGACATAGACCAAATGAGTTCCTGATATAGTGCCGCGCACACAAAAGTCTATTTCTGCTCCCATCTGTCGCGAACAACATGTTTGCTGCACCTCTTCTCCTCCGAGGACTCGTATCTGTCGGCACATTTATCACCTAGAGGTTTAACGATTAGAGCTTTTCCATAAGGTCAGGGTCTTGATAAATCCCCGTCGACCTGGGAATAGACGGTACATTAGCTGCAACGAATACAAAACCGCAAATAGAACTGCGAATCTATTGTTTTATACGTTTTGTTTTGACCGCGGAACCAAATGAACACCAGGAAAACACTGACAGTACTGGGCAAAAGTTAGAAAGTCAAGAGAAATTCACTTTCCTCGGATGACGACTTCGGTGATTCTATTATAGCAAAATGGATAAGTTGTGTCTTACCTCAAGATGTTTCTTCTCTAAGTGCCTGATTTCTGAATGTGTTTGTGCTGCAGTGCCATGGTCAGTTCTCACAAATGTATTTCTGTACTTCGTAAATGGGGAGCAAGGATCAATTATAATGGATAATAATTGGTTAATCTAATCACATTGTTTTTCCAGCAACGTCTGAATGTCAAAGGAGCAACATCGCATTGGCTAAAATCATTAAATTGAAGTATTTTGATGTCATATTTAGACTGGTTTTTCATTTTCTGTCAATTTCTGTCACCTTCTTTGTATGCAATGATAAACAAAGTGATCTGACAGCAAATTTTGACATAAATTGTACATCAGATGTCCTCCAAAATGCATTTATCGATCTTTTGTTGCTGGAAAAAACCCTTTACTTCAATTGGCCACTCACAATAAAACAAAACTAGAGCTGCACAATATTGGAAATCATTGCGATTTGGCTGTTAAGCACTGCCATACCGATAGAAGAATATACTTTTTGACAACGATTTGTTACATTAAGGTGTGAACACATTTGTTTTAATGTATTAGTCAAATTCTGTCAAAACAAAAACTTAAAAGAGACAAAACAAGACTAAATCAAGGCGGATTTTGATTGAATAAGGCAAATATTAAACAAAAATAAGTTGTTTTATACGGTGCACGGTGGCAGAGCGGCTAGAGCTTCTGCCTCTCAATAAGGAGATCGTGGGTTCAAATCCCGGACCACCCCAACATCGTGGTTTCGAATTCCGAACCACCCTAACATCACACGATCTCTCTGGGTGGAGTCTGCATGTCCTCCCCGTGTTACCGTGGGTTCTCTCCGGGTTCTCCGGCTTCCTCCCACCGTCCAAAGACATGACTGTGTAGGTTAATTGACAACTCAAAATTGTCCCTAGTGTGTGAATGTGAGAGTGAATGGTTGTCTGTCCTTGTCTGTCTCTCTGTGTCAGCCCTGCGACGAGTTGGCCACTGTCCAGGGTGTACCCCGCCTAAGGCCCAAAGTCACTGGGATAGGCTCCAGTCACCCGCGACCCCTAACGGGAATAAGCGGTAGAAAATGAATGAAAAAAAAGTTGTTTTATTTTAAAAACAGTGCATTTCTGTCAAAAGGAGGACATTGATGTTACTGTGGTATATTTAGTTTATTTATGATATATTGTGCAGCTCTGCGTATAACCATTTTGTCATTTTGCTGAAAGTTCTCTATCGTTGCCCCCTTTTACTGAACACAGAAGCGTCCTCCTTAAAGTCTTATTGTTGTTTTTTTCGTCCTCAGTTTCTGTAGTTAATTAATAGTGCATAGTCCAAAGACATTGTACATTTTAAGTGTATATTAGAGGCTGTAAAAAGCACACATTTAGCCAAGGACACGTCTATGCACTCTCCGCATTAACAGCTCTTACCTGCTGCTGCTAAGAGGCATAGTCTTCTGCTGCTTTTCCTTCTATATTACCACCAGGTCGCCTCTTCTTGCCTAAAATAACAATATGGTACACCTCTCTCAGCCCTATTCTTTACAAACAGCATTTAATGACAACTTTAACGAAACAAAACTGTCAACAGAACACCTCCGGAGTGAAAACGTTGTCTGAGAAGTGCTCAATTTTAAACTTTTGTACATAATTTTAATATGTAACATGCCGTATTGTGTACAGTTTGAATTGCGTTGGACTAATAACGATGCCGGACCTAAAGGATGTCCACCTCAAACCATTTCCCTCGTGGCTGTGTGCTTTAAGGTAATGTTATATGATGTAAATAAACAGAAGTATGTTTAAAACCCCGAGTATTTGTGTTTGTTTATGGGGCTGTGCTTATTTTCAGTGAAATTACAGATTGCACGTGAGGTGTGACTTTAAAATGAAGCTCACTGGGGCCCTCTTGAGGTTGAACGTGGGTATTGTATGTGTGTAGACCTGTTTGGCACGATTGCTTAGAATGAATTGTCGTAGAACTTAAATTAAAACAAAATAAGTAAGAATAGTTATATATTTTCAGTACTGAGCAACAAAAAAATGGGTTAAGATTGACCTACAATTGTTACTAGGCTGCATTATCAAATTTATCAAGGAAAATACACACAAAATTGACACAAACAAGGAAATATGTTTGTGCAAAGTTACTAATTGCCGCTTACATGACACAAATAAAAGTAAAAGTGTTTCTGCGGTGAAAGAAAATGATAAAATACACATAAATCTTGAATTAGAACATGAACCGAATGTAGTAAAGTAGCAATAAAAAGTGTGTTTTGCAATCAATGAAAATGACCCACATTGAGTAACAGTATATTCCTTCCTGCCTCTCATAGTTCTGTATTAAAGTCAAGGATGTTAGATTGTCTGTCACAAATAAACATAATTCCATGTCATTTATAGATCTAAATGAAGGTAAGGTTAAAGGGGACTTATCGAATCAGGAATTTAACCATGTTTTTGTTGTTTTCCATCAGTTGTGTTTTGATTAATTCATGCATGTTTGAGTATTCCTTTTATTTGCCTGCTTTTGAGGCTTGGGAGCTCTGAAAATTTCCATTTTCACCAACCCCCTATCCCCGCCCACAGAAAAAAAAAAAATTCAGACCCTGGTTCATACATGTTGGGTTTCAAGAATGATTGTATAGCTATTTTTAATCAATAAAAACACACGCTGGTTAAATGAAAATACGGTAAAATGCCAGTATGAAGAGGCGGGGCTTTTCGGTTTTGTAGTTTTGAACAAATTGGATTTTGGGGATGAATAAAGTGTTTTTTAATTGAGTTGAAACAAGAATTCAATTAAAAACAATATTGAAATTTACAGTTAATAAAATGCAAAATACTAAATACATAGGAAAAAGAGAAAAAGCATGTCTTCTTTAAGGTAAGGTACACTTTATGGTCCATGTATAGGGAATGTGTCCTCTGCATTTGACCCATTCTTCAATGCCACTGGGTAAAAATGTCAGACCCATCTCCAGATCTTGAGTTAAGCTTGATCAAGACATTAGCTGGAGGATCATAATAGATTGACCTTTTGTTTTATTGTACAGTATTTCTGAGACAAACAGCTAAAATAATGCTGCATAGACTAGATTAGATATGTCTGTTTTATATAAAGGCCTCACTGAGTTTACAGAGGCGTCAGAAACCAGACAACTCGCCAACATTTTATAAAGCCATCATCAACAGCACTTTGGCCTTTAATGTCAGATCTGTGACACTCATTTGCATTTTTATTCTGTTCCTCCACACTACAGACCTGTGCGTACATAAACGTCAGGTTAACCTTCACGTGAAGCCTCTCCATCTTACCCCATCCCCCCTCGAGCTCCGGCCCGGCCGCTCTGCGCTGGTTCTCCATTCAGACCATTTCAGGAGCGTCACAAGAAAAGCTTTGTGGATGTCTTTAACTGCTGACATGAGCTGCACTTTCACCCTGCAGCTCCACAACCTGTTTCCTGTCGATTTAAACACACTTCACACACACGATACAACAGAATTTATTTTTATTTGAACTTTTGTTGAACACACAACTGTTAAAATGCCATCTGTGGAGTTAATGTTGTAAAACACTTTTGTAAATGTATTTATTTTTGAGGGGGAAATGTCACATATGTTGTTCAAATAGATCCAGCCTTTATCAATAATTACCAACTTTACGGGAACAAACAAAATAGCTTCACTTTGTCAGATACATTGTCTTTATAAAAAAGGATTAGAGCTTTCAAAAATGTACATAACTTCTGGATTTAACGGGACACCTTTCCAAATAGAAAAGACTATCTGACATTGCATTGTAATGCACGAGTCCTCTTAACAAGCGGATTACAGAGAAAGAGTGATTTTAAAAGAGCTTTATGTCATTTTTACTTCAAAATGACTCTTGATAAATGTCTGTCTGTGGCACCTTTTATCAAAACACTGACTGGAGTTATAAAATGGCTGTCACTGACAATAGCCCAGTCAAAATTAATGGAATTTAACCCTGATTAATAAAATGTAGCACTTAATTTCAAGTAAAACAGCCATAAAAGCAATAATTTAACTTAATTTGGAGTGCTGTAAGATAATTATGACACGGTGGCTCAAAACTCCATCTAGTAGGGTATAAATGTATTCACATCTGCAAATCTAAATAATCTGTTGGAAACTCCTCAATTCAACACATTCAGACAACTGTCCAATTTGAGATGATTTCAAAGTAAAAATACAAATACATACAGCCCCTTTAAAACAGCAGTAGTCCGTTGTTTGTGTTTATCACGTGCTCTCAGTTGGCCGCGGGCTGGTTCTGCAGGAGAAGCTCGCTGTTCTGGGCCTTGAGTCTCTCCAGCTCCCGCTCCAGCTCCCGGAGGCGGGACAGGCTGCTCTCCGGGGGCTCCATGGCCCTCCTCAGCCGGTTGTTCTCCTCCTCCAGGCGGGACATGCACTTCTCCAGCTCCAGGTACTCCTTCACCAGCTCCTGCTTGGTCATGTTCTGGAGACTTTCCACGTGATACATCTCGTAGGTTTCAGAAAAGTCCCTCTGAAGAAACTCTCCGCCAGCATTGCCAGGCCTCCCGATGCCGTCGCTGCCCTCCTCCTCTTCATCCTCCTCCTCGTTGTTGATATTATTCTCCAAAAAGTCCTCCTCGCTGCCGGTGTCCTCCAGCCCCACGCCGACCCCCGACTGTCTGCGTATCCCGCCGCTCTCCGTGTTCAGGTCGGGCTCCTCTCGGTCGTGCTCGTCCATCAGGAACTGGGTGGTGTTGTAGGGCGCCACCGGGAGCCCCTTGGCGAACATCTCCTCTCTGACCCGGGACGCCCTGGCAGTCTCCCGCTCGTCCAGGGCTTTCTTCTCCTCCCAGGAAAGTTTAAAGTACGGCTTCCAGTGGCGCTTCTTTTTGGACGTGCGGCGCCTGTGCCTCCTCTTGCCCGCGCGAGAGTCCAACAACCCGGTGTCCGAGTCCATCTGGTGGTCCCCGTCTCCGTTGCCATGCTCGGAGCTGTTGTGGTGGTCGTGCTGCTGCTGGTGGAGGTGGTGGTTCCCGTCAGGTTTCTTGTGGTACTTTGGGGAGAGCTCGTCCGCGCACACGCCCCTCTGTTTCGATTGCCATAACTTGTCTGTGTTGATATCTCTGTCCTGGCGCTGCTGCTGCTGCTTGTCTCTTTGGCGCCCCCTGTCGTCGCTGTCGGGGCTTGCTGCGCTCTTCTGCTTGCAGCTCGGGGGATGCTCCACAACAGGGGCTCCGCTGCTACTCCCACCTGAGGGGCTGCCTGGAGTTTTCAGGTGATGACTCGGCTCCGATACTTCTGACATCCCGATAATCCTCTGCGCAGTGCTTTAAATCATCTTGACGCTCTCGAAAGCGTGCGTTTTTAAGTTATCAAAAAACTTAATTAGAGCCAAAAATAAACTTGATCAAAAATTGGTTAAAATAATAGTATGAAAACAAACTTTCTCTGATTAAAACTAAACTTCCGATTTAGTCAACACTTGTTACTCCACAAAGGGTTTGTCAAAGCAACTGTCGCTAACTATCATTAACTATTTCGGTGCTATAAAAGATTTCGTTCACTCAGAGACCGCGCTTCACCGTCTCAACTGTGTCCAGAGTGCTGCTGAAGAAGAGGCAGCTGCTGTTTATATACCAGCTCCGCCTCTGCTCTCGCGCACGTTACGGCCTGCTTTGACCGTTGCATTGTGGGATATGTTGTTTCCTTTATCGCGGAGCACATACGGTTCCACCCCGTTTAAACTACAAATACCACAAGTCTATGATTATTGACGGGCTTTTGAACCAATCACATTTTAGAAATTGGGTCCAGCCTTCTCTTTGCTGATTGGTCAGGAGCGCCACTTTTCTGTTGCTAAGCTTGTAGTATTTTTTCATTGGATAATTTGGTTGCCAATCACATGTACGTAATCCATACCAAGAAAGCAGTCCGGCGCATTTTGTGGACGGTTCTATTATAACCACGGGGTGCGATTAAAATGTATACGCACAAATCTGCTCAAATGTAAAACAATCTAGGGTATTACTGAGTCACATCGAATCAAAATAAAACTGAATTGCAAGACTGTGTGTATTCATGGGTCATCTTAAACAACGTTTAAACAACATATTTGGAGTTTTACCGTACCTCTCCCCCATGTTTTATGCAAAATCCGTATGACCGATCGCGGAAACTAGTCCGTTTGTGGCGTTCATGTAATAAAAAAACGAACAATTTGCACATTTTGTGATTGAACACATTGCCCATTGTGTTATATCGTAATATGCGTAACAGCTGTGCAAGAAAAACGGTATATAATTAATGTTTTCTCGGATTCAGTGCGTTGCGGAGTGATACACTCAGATGCAAAATCGGGCGAAGGCGGGGAGCACCGTAAACAAACGGCATTTACAGCCGAATCACCGAAGAGAATGCATCTCCAAGCTGTTCGCTGTCCAAGGGAGGGTCGGGCGATCTTACACTCGGTCAATAATCCTGTTTCTACTGGACGGACTGGTGTAGATCTGTTTGGGACCTTTCCGAGCGACTAATTTTTCTTACAGTGTTTTTTTCACTGTGTTTAGTGTATTCGCTGTTGCGGATAACTGACCTAGCTAACGTTAGCAAAACGTTAGTTAGCAAGCGAGCGCTTCGTCGTTACGCTCTTAACGTTAAATACAAATAAAAGTGTGAAGGTTATACAATGTTACAAACAATAAACACACATTAAAGTTAATAAGCTCATACGTGGACTAGTGGTCGTCATAAACAATAACCATTGAAATCAATCCGTAGGCTACGTTATGGTAGGGTAGCGAACGTGTAGCTAATGCTAACTAGCAGGCATTCGATGTTTTTTTCCAAACTTATGTGACGAAAGCCCTTACACAAGTAATATATTTCAAAATGTAATTGTGAAGACACGAATTCTATGCTTTGTCAAAATAACGCATCTAGTAAACCCAAGTAAAAACGAAAAGAGTATCTTTGACTTGGTGCTAACTAGGCCAGTCTGTTTGCATTGGTGTCGGTGTAGTTCCTGGACCACAATGTTTCTATTGAGGACTCCGCCTTTGGGCCGCTGTCCCTTTTGTTACGTTTATTGTAAAACTTGTCAATATGTGTGGACCAGCGTTAAAATGGGAATCAGGTTGAGGTGGTTAAAAACAACGCCGATCGGCTCGATAATTAAATAAATCCATCGTATTTGGATTTTTGTTCCAGGCAATAGACGGCACCTCGACATGCAAGGAAGCAATGGAGCCTGCAATTTACTAAACGCTTGTCAGTAATTTCCCTATCATCGAAGCTATTCAAATAAAACATTTTCTAAGGGTTTTGTTATGTGAATGTCTGGATGCTTTTCTTCTATCACAGTAGGCGCTTGCTTATATTAAAATGTAGGCTACACTGTATTAGGCCTACACAATAATAATACAATTACCTGCAAAGAATATGTACGCCTATCAAGCACACAGTGACTAGAATGGCAAGCTGGTTCTTCATTTGAACGTATTTTACATGCATAAATATAGGATATATTAGTTTTCTGTACACATTAAATCACATTCTCTAAGTTATCAATATTATTATGATGTTATCTAATGTGGGACCTCTTTTGGTTTGAACTCTTCTGCATCTCTGCATTAAAACTGTGGCTGTCAAGTAGCTCCAAACACTGGTTTACTGTTGCCACTAATGGAAACAGACAGAGTTTCAGCCCTTGCAAATAAGCAGGCTCAACTGGGAGTCCTCTCAGGAAGAAGTGATGTTACAGTTAATGTGAAACCTAATGACAACAGAGATTCTGAAATCATACCCAGGGTTCCACACTCACATGAAGGAGAGGTGCAGCCCCAGAACCCGCTTCTGCACAGATCACAGCTTGTGAGGATTAGCAGGCATGACTTAATCTCTCTCTGTCTAGCGTGGTTGTTACTGCATTGAGTGTAGATGAAAGATAAATTATGGATCCTAGCAGTGGTCCATTTTAGGCTTTAAGTGATTTCAAGCAAATCTCAAAATAAGATGTTTTTAATAGCCTACAACAACTGCACAGATACATAAATAGTTGGCTATATCTGAGTGAAATAGTCACTCCTCTCACCAAACCTCTGTGTCTGGCATGGACTGGGTCTCTGCTCTAGTAAACATGTTTGGCTTTTGTTGATATGGCTGTATAGCACAGATCAAATCTTATTATTAGTCTCTTAAAGTAGACTTACACTGCAGTGCATCATTACAAATGCGTTCGGCTCAGGCTCACTGCAGGTACACGCACGACTATTTTTATAATCGTGTCGACGTCAACCATTTTAAAACAGCATTCATGCTTCAACATGGTATTACTCAGAACAATAATAGTTTGTTTTGGGGGTTTATTGGCAGTTCCCTTGTTTGGACAGCAGAGGGCGCCGCCTCATAATTGATTGGCAGTAATAGCTGCAGCCTGAACGTGTTTGTGTCATGGGATTCGTGCGTGTCCATTTCCTGATGCACTGATTGAGTTGTGAGAGTTGTGAGAGAGTGGGAAATATATCTGGTTCTAAGTTCCGAGCAAAAGTTTACTTTGAACCTATTTATAGAATCGTACTTTTATTTACACTTATGTTTAAACTAGTATTATCGAGCCTATACTGCGTCTGTCAAACACGTATTGGGTTTTAGTCACATTTGGAGAAAGCAAAAGCCTATATTCGTGTTTCAGTTCAGACTCGACTACCTTTAACTCATTCTTCAAATCTTGGTAAATGCAACTTTTTACAGATTTCACACTTTCACGAAAAGGAAACGAATCTAAAGCTTCAAAGTTTCCCTTCCAAAGTTTGTTTGCTCAGCTCAATCTGTGCCGTGTTTTCGTCAGCCGCGTTAAGGACAACGTGGGGGGTGCGTAAAATGTGTGCGCGCTGGACTCAGGTTACGCACAGTAATGAGAAGTGGGTTTGGGGACGGAGGAGGGACTTGCGGGACATGTGGACCACAGTCTCTCACTGAACTTGTCTCAACTCTTGCACTGAGTTTACGCATGTCTCTGTCCGTCTGCTCGGCGACTGGAGCGCAGCCCGTGGGCACCGGCGACCTCCTGCGCGTTTTAGTTCAGTTCTCATAGGATTCTCGCGGGGGAGTTTGCGTTTAGACTTTTTTGAGCGTGCGGTAAATTGTTGCAGTAATGTTGGGCAGCGGTAAATCCCAGGCCAGCAGTGCCAAAGAGCAGAAGAAGAAGGTGGCGGACAAACCGGTGGACCCCATGAAGAAACTGGGTAAGCAATGAACGCATCACCAACTTTCATTATTATCATAAGCACGATCTTGCTTTAGTTGTTGCAAATGTCCCCTAACTTGTTTCCTAATAAGTTTCCTTATAGTCACTTGAGCTCTCTTTTGTGCTTTTAGTTTGATAAAAGCTTAGGCTATTTCTTTAATAGCCTAATATTAACGACAATGAAAATATATGAGTTATCCAGGAAAACTCAACTTGTCCATTTGTTTATTGCAAAATATAAGATGATGCTGTGTAGTGTTGAAACTGCAAGGTTAACTACTGTAGGCCATATTTATCCATTTACTGTCCCTAGTAAAATGCCTAATTGAGTGACTGATTTGGCCCATGAAATACAGTATGCTGTAAGGCTGTAGTCGATTTAAGGAATTCTTGGTCGACTAAAGACCTGCCCTATCGACCGATTTGTCAACTAAAAAGGGCGTGTGGCAAAAATATCAAAATTATTAAGTATTTTCATTTATCCAACCGAAACTGCACTCAAAAGACCATTATTACACAGGAATTTATGCAAAAACAGCAGAAAAGTACAAGGAAACAGGATTCCAAAATCTTCAGTCAACTCAGTCCATGTCTTCTCGTCTTTGCTGCTTATTCCATATAAATCCTTTAAATCTAAATAAAATAATTAGTCTACTAATAAAAATGTTGGTCGACTGATTAACTGACTGAACCACTAAAGGATTACAGCTCAGTATGTTGCTGCCTTACTACCTTTTATAAATAACTGTATGTGTGATAGTGTTATAAATATGTCATTCTGTATCACTTGTATCCTTCACTTGGCTTTTTTCTCATGGGGCAAACAGCAGATCTCATAAATCATTATTAATTTACCATGTAGATCTTTTCTGACTCAACCCAATATTCATCCTCTCATGGGAACGACACAAAGAGTAAGCTTAATGCAGCGTCTGTCCCATTTTGTGACTAAATTGTTTAGTTTTCCAAAACCCTGTAAACAAACCTGGTGCTTGTGCTCTTGAATTGCATTAAACTAAAATGTCTGTACAGTAGTCATTCATGCAGATAAGATTAGAGTGTTCACCATTGCGCAGTCATTTCCCTTGATTAATGTTTTATTCATGTTTAAACCAGTTATTGCAGCCCATCTGCAAAACTTCACAACCGTAGTGTGGTCTTTGTTTTGGTTTGAGCTTGTAGAAATGCAACTGGAGTTCAGAGTCAAACCTGTCAACAAGAGATCCCCATCGTTTGAACAAAGATTTATTGTGCAAAAAAAAAAAGTTTGACAGTTACTTTGCTGCTCATCAAGAGTCAACGACGGCCACTGACAGATCTAACCCACATCAGCGCGTGAATGTGGGTGCAGCCCGAGAGCTCATGTTTTTATGGAGAGCTTGCGTTGCCCTGCCGTGATTCAGACTCTAAAAACCATGTTCATCTCAACCTACTCCTTCTCCCAAAATAGACCCCTTCACAGTGGCCTGAGCAGCGCCCGAAGCACCTGTTAAAATCACTGGATGTCTAGAGTTATCTTAAGTCTGTACGCTGGGGCTGCAGTTGTGGTGACGTGATGGTGGTGCAACAAATCTGGTGTGGAGACTTAGCCGCTTTACGGGGACCAAAGGAGGCTGGGTAAATTCTGTGTCGCAAGGATTGAGATAGACAGCAGGCATTCAGGGTCCACAGGGAATGTAGGTCAATGCAAAGCGCCAGATATATCCTACACTGAAACATGAAATGAAATCCACAGTAGAGGATGTGCAAGTGACAGCTCAGCGTTCAGACCTTTAGCGGTGACAAAAACGCATGAGAGTCAATGGTGAGTGATGACATTTTCACCTGTAAAAGCTGAAAACATAACAAAAATGTGAAAAAGCTGCTCGGTTTTGATAACAAATATAAAGGCGTACAACTCTGCTAAAAACGTAAAAAAAAAAAAAAAAAAGAAAATCAAGTCAACAGTTGTAGAAAACCAGATAAACAACAGGAACACTGATACAGACTTTGAATCACACATAGCTGAACTCATTACATTTCTCTCTTTAAATGAGACGTTTCTGAGTCCAAGTGTTGAGGAAATGAATTGTTTTTTTGTCAGTTGTTTTTTTGTCACCAAGCAAACTAGCTAAGCTCTGCCCTGTCTGAGCCGCCACGAGAAACTACTTTCACTTTACATTTTACTGTATAAAGCTAATTTGAGCAAAACAAAAGCTCCATGGACAAAAATTAGCCCAAAAAAATCAAATAAACACAATGTATCAGTTGTTCTGCCTGTTATTCTGTCACTCAAGTTGGAAAGTCATTGCATTTTTCAAATAAAAAGATGTCTCTGCACAGCCTGTGTTGCTGCACCGTTATCGTGCCAATATAAAAATCCTTTCACTGGCTCAAAAAGAGACTACATCCTCTTTGCTGTAAAATATCATTCAGGGCTTTCTGCAGTATTTGCCATCTAACTTTTTCATGACATTTTAACTTTTTACTGAATGTTCAATCCAAATCCAATGCATTTTATTTATTTATAGCACATTTTATAAACATGACAGTTTCCAAAGTGCTGCACAGACAACAATAGTAGCAAACAAAACAATAAAGAGAGCATTAAAATCCATAAAAAAAAATTAATAAAAGAGAGGACCACACCAGTCCTTACTTTGTTGTTGTTGTTGTTGGCAGTGGCTGTAATTAAAAGGTGCACTTTGTAATCGTTGTGGTGCGAGGTTTGCTATTTGTTCATCTCTGAAGGTGTTTGCTTGGCCGGAATGTTCCACAGTATGACATTAAACATATATATTTAGCATTTTATTTATACAATACATCTGAAAACATGCATTCTTACTGAGATTGTGGACATGGCAGAACCTCCACCAGAAAAGAGACATAACAGGCCTTTAAATAACTGTAATTATCGACTGAAAGTTGACTTGAAACTAGGTCAGTCACTAATGATTTTTTTTTATTAGTCAACTAGTCAAACAATTATTTCTATTGTAAACTTAGACTTTTTAAATACAGTTTTGTATTTATTGTTTTTTATTTTATTATAACACATTATTGCATCAAAACCAGGCTGCAACAATTAGAATAATCGTGAAGTCGACCATAAACAATAATGTCAGTCGTATTTTGATGATGGTCATCGTTCTGTGGACTAAACAGACTCTAAAACATAAACTTAAGGACTTCTATAACAAAGACAGTGACGTTATTAAAGAAAAATGGCAAAAAAGAATAGACCATTTCTGATTTTCATCAATTATACACTGTTACAACCCAGCTCTGCTAGGGTAGGGGAAGTAACACAAAAAACTAAAGATGGGAAAAGGTTTAAATAAAGATGCAATTTAATGAACAGGGGTGTAAGGGTAAACAAAAAACACAAAAGAACAAAACACACAAGTACAGGTACTGCCACTGCAGCCCTGATATATATATAATACAAATACAGTAACTGCCACTGCAGTCCTGAGCACATTTAAACAAATACATGCAGGTGCTGCCACTGTAGCCCTGAACACACAATGGCATACGGGCCACACACAGGCCAGCAGCCCCAAACAGGTGAACAGAGAGTCCTTAAATACTGGGCGGGACCACAGGTGGACTGATTGGCCCTCCAATCAGTGGGCCAGGAGGCAGCAGCCAATCATGTTCAGCATGAACTAGCCTCCTCTCTCCAGCAGGAACTCCACCACCACAAGAAATAAAGACAATATTCAAATAAAACACAGAAGGAGTCGAGAACAGTAGGCCTGGGGCCTACTTTATTCATAAATATTCTCTCTCTAGAAGCCTTCATAATCACAATATTTCAACATTTATTTGGTTAAAAATGTTACTTTATTCTAAGTTTCAATCTACAATAGAAGTAATCGCTGACTTGTCGACTAATAAAATAATTGTTGGCTTCAGCCTTAGTCAAAAATTGCAATAACATCGATAACGCAGATCTTAACAGTCATATCGCATATCACAATAATTATCAATATCGTGCAGCCACATTTCAAAAGCTTTAAGAAAAACCTTGCACCAAACTTAGCACTGAACTTGTGAGTTGTTCTCCAGGACATTGACCTTGGCTCGTACGGAGCTGCGGAGCTTGCGAGCCATAACTTTCTGAAGAATGGATTTCAACTGTCAGCACCAAATATGAGCGCCCACAACACGGACCATGTGTCGTCATAAATCCATCAGGTGGCCCTTCGCAAACCCGTAAATCCTAAATACTTACAAAGAAAAGCTCATGTGTTCCTGTCATGTGGTATTGGGCAACTGGTTCTAATTGGTTTAAGGTTTCTCTTCATTAACTCCGAAGCCCCCGGTGTAAAGTGGCGCGCCTGGACTCTGACGCGGCATTCGTGTTAGTTTTAGATAAGTCTGTTTGAGAGCAGCGCTGGGTTTGAGCTTATGGTCCAGAGTACATTAGGTTTTATTGACATTGTTTTGTTGTCAGATTTTTGTTTACATTTCTTTGACAGCCGACATCTGCTTAACGATGGTATTGATTCATGCGCTTTAATGCGGCTGAACTCTTTTGGAAAAATATCTGATTGAAATATTTTATGACAAAGATTGCGATTGCCATAAGATTTGCAATTTATGTTTAACAGTGCGATTTACGGCAGCTCAATTAACGCAAAAAATGTATTATTTGGCTCATAATTGGAATCACGATTATTTTGAACGATTGCTTCTATTTTAGGGCTGGGCGATCTGCTATTTTTGTGAAATCGTTGTATCGTGATTCACTGTTTCTCTCTTTAATGCAGCTGTCTGTTCAAACACACTTTTTCTCCTGTTGTTTAGCCTCTGAAGCCTCTGAGCAGACGACTTTATTCACCTCTTAAAGGCCAGGGCTGCACAACGAATGGATTCAATTAGCAAACCACAAAGGGTGCAATTTTTGAAGTGCAATAATTTGTTCCTCAAACAACAAAATGTCTTACTTTTATTTGAATAAAAACTGCTAACGCTGTAGCTTGGATTTGCACAAATGACCAAAAATAATAAAAATGCATTCAAAAGCAACAAAACGCGCCTATAAACTCGACTCAATACACCAAAACACTTGAAAACCATGATAAGAATTTTTTATTCTATTCTATATTGTCAAAATTATTCTGTAAAGAAAATATAGACTGAATATATTTTATTAGTGATGTTTTATAAAAGCGCTCCAGATTTTGAGGCAAAAGGAGTGCACTTATAACTTGGAACAGAAAACAATTAATTATATTTTTGATTACAATATTTTTCTGAATAGAAATCATGATATATATATGATTAATTTGCACAGGCCGGAGGGATTCTTTTCAAACTGCACTTTTAAATCGCAAACATTAACATTTGAGAGCAGACTTCAGTCATAACAGGAAATTGTACAAGAGGAAATTGTGTTACTGATGATTTGCTAATTGCGACCATTCAAACTGTGATTTTAACACGATAGCGATGTATCTAACAACCTCGAGTATCATTTATTAGGCTATAGATTCTGAAGTTAGTTGTCATTGGTCATGTCATATTTTCCCTTTGAAGGTAAAACATTTATCACGAGAAAAGGTTGTAGACAACTTAGAATGTTCGTAAAATGTTTCAAATTTAGTCTTTTCAATTCAATCTGTACACCGAATGTACAGTGAGTTTAATGTGGCTGTTTATATCATAATTATTTAACTTTTGCGTTCAGAAGTGGTGTTACTTACTATTTGAAAAATAATGAATTAGAGTGAAAGAAAATAAAGGATTTCCCTTTTGTTTTGTGTCAATAATCGTGAATAATCGTTATATCTTTTCACAGTAATGGTAACACTAAAATTCGATATTGTGACATTCCTGTTCCAGAGTATGCCATTAAACTTATCTATCTCCATGGAGACAAGCAGGTGAATCAAAATACATGACAGATCTGTGGAGAGGTGACCCTGCTCACAGTAAAAATGCATGGTTTTCAAAGTGTTTTGTTTGTTTTTTGCACTAAATACATGTGATTGAATACAATTTGGAGATGGATATGTTTAATGCCATCATCAGTGAACATAAACTGTACAATGGAAAAGTCAGTTCTTTGCCACACGTCACGCGGCTGTTGATGCTTTGACACTGTGACAAAGAGACGGTGCTTTTTCATTCTGGCTCGATACAAAGCGCCCATGACTGGATCGACGGGGTTCGGACTGTTCCCAGGCGGCTGCTCTGAGCATGTGAAGCACCTGGTCATGTGCCGCACTCAGAGGGGCCTCCTACATCATCTGCCAACCTTCACTTAACACAACCAAGCACTTGCTCCGCTTTTTATGTAACAAGCCCTCTATAAGATAAATGGAGCCTGATTCAGTGCCAGTTTCATGATGGTTGCATAGATACGTAATAGAGCTGTACAGTTTGAAATATGATCTCGATGCTATTTTTCTGGCCAGTGTTGTGATTGTGATTAGATTTGCAATTTATGTTGTGATAGGATGTGTTCAAAGTTGACATTTTAATCAAAGAATCACATGTTTCAGAATGTTTTTGTCACATTTTTGTTTAATATAGTGTAGCCTTTTCTAGCTTTTAGTCGGGTTTTTGTCGCTTTCAGTCGTGTTTTTGTCATTTTTGACGTTTTTGTTGCTTTCAATCGTGTTTTTGTCTCTTTTGACGTTTTTGTTGCTTTCTATCGCGTTTTTGTTACTATTGGCTGCGTTTTTGTCACTTTTAGTTGTGTCTTTGTTTCTACAAATCACGTTTTTGGTCACTTTTAGTTTGTTTTTTGATGCTTTTTGTCACATTTTTGTTGCCTTTACATTTTTGTTGCTTTTAGTCAGGTTTTTGTTCCTTTAAGTCAGGTTGTCTTTGTTTAACGGTTTTAATTGTGTTACATTACAATTTACGTTTTAACAAAATTTAGCATTTGCTGTGAGAAACTGTTAGCTTAACCTACTGCTGCTGTGTACAGAACCCATTGACACCTGTGAATGTGAACACTAAAATGCTAATGCCAGTCATTAATAATGGTTTATTAAAGGCTAACACACTTTACGATCCTGAAAGGGCTACTGACTGGTGGAAACATTGCTGCAAGTCTGCACCATCAGCCTCTCTGATCACCTGAGCCACCGTCACAAATCGTTGTATTTGGCCATGTTCTTGTGTGGGAGATTTGATTGGAAAGTGGAAAGGAGGGATTGTATTTTCTCTTGATCTCGTTTACCAAAGGGGATTTTGTGCTATTGTTACAAGATCAGAAAAAAAAAAAACTGAAAAAATTACCTGTATTCCACATTTGTGTCTTATAAACAAAGAAACATTTTTGTGTGACCCATTTTATCCACATTCTTGTATTTGTACGTTTGTTAAACCTTTGCACAATAACGTAGATTTGAACTTGATTAGAGCAGTTTATTAATTAATGGCAATTCATTGAAATAATTGAAGAACGGGTTTCTGAACAATACATATATATTTTAATGACTCAGACAAAGCAGAACCCCAAAATGATACAAGGAGTGGTTTTAAGGAGCTGATTTTTACTGTTTTGAAACGTGAAAAACAGCACTAGTCCATGTCATGTGCCCGATTATTTGCATGTACTAAAGTAAAATCGGGTTTGCCCCAGTACAGATATGTTGTAAAAGCATTTATTTGGGTGAAAATGAGACCACAGCGCTTTCTCTGCGTCTATTTGTAGAGCGTTTTATTCTACGAGCAGCAGGAAGTGCGCCGTTAGCATGCTAATGTTTGTTAGCTTTATCCGGGACGCAGAACTCGTGAAAAGTGCTTATAAACGCATCACAGTGAATATTTTGGATGCTGGGACTGCATTAGGTGTAAGTGAATGATACATGTGACTGATGTAAAGACTTTATGAACTAGTTCTGTTTTTCACGTTTCAAAATCGGGTACAGCCCCTTTAAGCTGCATTTATTCAGCTTCATCTTTGTCAAATTATGTAAAAATCTCAAAACAACTAATGGATGAATTGAAAGAATTAATGGACAAATTAATCAACAGCCAAAATAATCCAGTCTAAACATGATCTTTAAAGACTCAACTAAATGTGCAATCGCAAAATGCTTTGAGACCCCAAAATTAACATTCTTAAAATAGCTTTTTCCACCAAATCGGACTTCCACAGCCAGATATAGAGTTATAGCGAACAAAGACTAAAGCAGAATGTTTATGTAAGCGGCGTCTCATCCACAGTGTAGTCTTTTGTTCTTCTCATCTCGTCGTTCTGGGACCGTCCTACTTGCTCGGCCTTCTCTCGCGGGGACAGCTGTGTAAGAGGAATTTAATTGGCCCATCACCAGACCGTGTGGACCTCAGCCTCTAACTCGTCTCCTTAAGTCTTCGCTGTCTGCGTGCGTCGTCTCTGCTCCTTCTGGACGTCTCTCGTGACAGTTGTTATGCTGATAGAAACGTGAACCGCGCCCAGGGAGAAGGTGGTATGTGGGACTCAAAATGGAGGAGCCGTGACCCTGTTTTCTTTCTTCTTATGTTTTGGAAAAGATCCGACTGTGCACAACGTTGACGCACACAACGTTCGTTTGATTGTTTGTTGTTTTTTCGGTAAGGTTCAATATTTCCAAGAATATGCCCTACCCATAAAGTGGTTGACATTTACACACAAATGCCTTGAGGTTAGCTTTAGAAAGATGGTGTATTGGTATCATGTTTTTTTTTTTGTCAGTTCTGTTTAGTTGCTTCATAATTCAGACAATCAAAAAAAAAAAAAAAAAAAAAACGATGAACAAAAGTGCATGATTTGAACATTTTTTGTTTATATATTTATGTGTGGATTAGAGATGGCAGAATAATAGTATCATTAACTAAATTTGATTCTGATACAATTGCTTAAAGGCACATTACATTTTTTGCCATAACTAGACTAAAGCAAAAGCTCTTTCTTTTCATTTTGAATGATTTTACTGCAGTAAAAATGTATAGAAACCTTACTGTGAGTGAGCTCGCATCTCCACAAACCTGACTCGTACTTGCCCTGGAGGAACTTCATGCTTTTTTCCATCTAAATGTTGTTCCTTTAGCTATAAAGTTCCACAGTGTGGCATAAAACCTATCTCCATGGAGAATGTTCTGAAGTATGGTTTTGACTTTCTATTTTATGGAATTATGCAGGTGACTTTCTACCTCCAGAGAGTGCCTTTCTGACAGGTTTAGACGACACATTTCACTAAAACGTAGTGAACTTGATCATATTTAAAATTTTATTTTTGCCTATTTGTCCTCAATTTGACAATTTTTGTAAAGTTTATAATTGTACTTCCTGGTTGGACATGAGCAGTAAGAATTTGTAAACAAGGGCCAAAATCCATATAAATTACACAATAGTTATGTTTTGACAAATAACAATACCTTTTAACACCTTTATTCTGTTGCATGACCGTTCAAACTGTCAGAAAAATGTGTCAGTTTTCAATGGTATGTCACTTTTTGATGACATCACATAGGGATTCCATTTTAGAGCTCAGCACTACCTGTAATTTTAAACTTTTTTTTTTTTTTCACAAACTACAACTTCACAAATGTAAAACTATGATAAATATTTACAAAAGGTGCTGTTCCACCAAACTAAGTCATAATTAGAAAATCATGATATCCTGACACAGACTTTAAAGTACAAATATAGACCTTTCCTGAATAATTTTGGAAGAGCCTTGATCTATAGCAGTCAATGATTTTGTGTTATATCATACAAGTGTGGTATCAACTCTGGTATCGCGTGTCGAGCATTTTGTTAGTTTAAAAATGTAGTTTTGAAATTTAATATTGTGACAACACTAGTCGATTCAGATCCAATGGAATGTCTTTGTGGCCTCCTTTACATTTGCATCATCAACTAATGCAACCCTGAACAGTTTTACGCCTGTCACGTCTCAAATACAACAAATTGAGCATCAGAACAAGACATAACTTCACTTACTCTTATTCATTCCCAACGTCAAAGTAATGACGATATTGACATTCACCAAAGACTACTATCTGATTGCTGTCCCTTTAAGATTATTTAAATGACATGCAAACCACAAAATCTGATGTGAGTAATCAGTGGGACTATGATTAGAAAGGAATCAGATGTTTTTACTGTTTATCATTTTAATACTCAGCGCCGCATGACACTGCAGCCAGTAACGAGGGCTGGGATAAGACATAAGATCGAACTTGACAAGATTTTGACGTTACTGTAGGCATTAAACAACGAGGAGCCATGCGTTAAATATCGATTATGTATATTTTGTTGATGTATTTCCTTTCATTGAACATTTTTGAATCAGTAAATGTAAAATTAGTACAGGGCTGCAACTAATGGAACTTATTTTGGTAATCGATTGGTCTTGAGATGATACTTTCCATGAATCAATTAGTTGTTTAGAATGCAAAAAGGCGATGAATATGCAATTTTTACTCAACTTTACCCAGATAAAGCGAAGTGAAGCTGTTGGAGGACGTCCTGGTAGAAAATATTTTTAGACGTTTTAATCAAAAACATAAAACGTGTCATTTTTGTGTGATTCCTGCTCAGTCTGAGTATTAAAACCTCTTCTCTCAGCTTATGGCATGTTTTGGAGTCTGTATATGGACTACAGCTGCACAATATATCGCAAAAGTATCAATATTATAGTATTGGCTGATGCAATAACGATATCGCAAACAAAATGTATCGTAGTAACAGCAAAAGGGAAAATCATGAATAAAATCTTGCTTTATCACTCGAAATTAGTCTCGGTTTTGTATTTGATGTTTTTTATTTTTATATAACAGACATTATTTCATCACAAATAAGGCTGCAACGATTAGTAGAATATTCATAACGAGTCAACTATAAATAATAATTGCAGTCGTATTTTGATGATATTTTGATGCTAACCCTAATCCATCATTCTCTGGACAATACAGACTCTAAAACACAACCTTAAAGACTTTTATAACAAAGACAGTGACGTTATTAAAGAACAATGGCAAAAAAAAAAGAATAGACTATTTCTGATTTTCCTTAATTATCTACATATACATATATATATACAATATTTCAACATTTATTTGGTTAAAAATGTTACTTTATTCTAAATCTCAATCTACAATAGAAATAATTGCTGACTAGCTGACTAAAATAATAATTAGTTTCAACCTCAGTCAAAAAGTATATTTAAATATCGCAATAATATCAATATTGCAGCTCTTAATAATCATATCGCTATGATTTCCAATATCAGATAGCCCTAATATGGACCAGTTAACGATTATTGACCACTATTTCAATTATCGATTGGTTGCTATTAATCGTTAACTTGTTGTAGCCCTAAATTATTACAGATTGATGGCAAGATCTTGTTAATGTGAATAACGAGAAATCTTCCCTTTAGCAAACAGTGCCCAACATCCTATTTTTAAACTTTTTTCTCTAAAGACTCCATTCAAATTCATCTGCTTGTTTATTTCTATCCACAGACCGCGTTAAAGAAAACAAAACAATGCATTATTAAATCCCGTACAGTGGCCTTACGATTAAACAGCTGCCAACATGATTTGCTGCGGCGTAACAAAAAGAAAAGAAACATGCCCATCCCTTTATGTACACAGTTCTGCAGACGCTTAACTTATTGTATCAAAAACCCCACAGCTGAATAACGAAAAAGCAGGAATGTGGCGCTCGTAGGCAGCAATAAAAGGTGAAGCACAGTGGAGGCCTGGGCATTGACCTGCAGTTAATCAGCCCAACTCTCTGGGCTTGTGGGAATGCCTCCGATGTGGCAACAGCTTAGAAAAACACGGGTTGTTATGGACCCAAGCCTGGCAGGGGGAATCTTTTGTGTTTTAGCCCAATGGGGAGAAAGCTGCACCCTTTAGATCAGGGGGAAGGGAGGAGGGGGAATGTTTTGGGATTGGGCCTCTATAGTGGCACAGAAAGGTTTCTAAATTCCCATATTATACTTGTTTATGTTGACAAGGTGATTGGATTTGTTCAGTGTAGGGCTGTAATCGACTAAAGAAATTCTTGGTCGACTAAAGACCTGCCCCATCGATCGATTAGTCGAGGTGTGGCAAAAATATATGTGAACTAGGAAGTATCTCTGTGTGTCTGACCCAAACTGCACTCAGAAGACAGAAACTGCGCAGGAGTTCATGCAAAAATAACAATTTATACAGAAAAGCACTAGTAAACAGTGTATTTATTTGTTTGATTTACTGATTTACTCCAAAATCTTAAGCTAATTCACTCCACATCTTCTCATTTTTGCTGTTTTTGCCACATAAATTTATTAAATGCAAATAAAACAAATAAGACACCATCGACAAACTAAGCGACTAAAGGACTACAGTGGTTCCCTCATTTTTCCCCCCATTGACCCAAATATCCTTCTCTTACCTGCGAAGCACTGACTTATAGGAAATAATACATTTATTTTCTGGTTAATAAAGATGTTATAGAACAGTGATAATTATAATGAAACTTTATGCTAGCAATTAGTGTTCCATCCTTTCATCAAAGTTCACACAATCTAGTTTGGATCTCTTTACTTCTCCACCTCCTTCTCCTGGCAGCCCCTCAGAACCCGACCCCACGCTGGCAATGCCTGGCTTAAACTGGCATTTTGATGACACGGATGTTTTAGCACTGGCGAAAACAGTCATGACTTTCAATTTTGTATCACTTTTTAAGTCTTGGAACAACTAATATCAGTAGTTAGAACAGCTGGAATAGTGAAAGTTTGTAAAAAGAGACAAGAGGAGCGTCCAACAAAAACAAAGTGTATACAACAGTTAAAGTCTGACAGATGAGACGACACATTTCACTAAAACGTAGTGAACATGATTATATTTAAGATTTTACTAAACATTTTGCCTATTTGTCCCTAGTTTGACAGTTTATAATTTTACTTCCTGGTTGAAAATGAGCAGCAAATATGACATAGAGGTAATTCTAAAACCTAGCAACCATTTTGAAAAGACATGTCAACATCCATATAAATTACACAACAGATATGATTGACAAATAATAATACATTTTGTTAAATTATTGTTTAAACTCTCAAAAATGTGTCAGTTGTGTTTAAATTGTCTCTGTATTTACAATGGCACGTCGCCTTTTGATGACATCACAGAAGAGTTCTGTTTTAGAACTCAGCACTACTTCCTGTAACTACACTTTTTTTTCAAAATTTCTTCACAAATTGCAACTTCACAGATATAAAACTATAATAAATAATTGCCACAGGTGCTATTCCATCAAACTAAGTCATAATTAAAAAAAAAAAAAAAAGAACTTGTCATATAGACTTTAATGTCAATTTCAACAACATCCGCTAAACCTTTTTACACATCCCGCCTCAGTCCCTTGACAATCATGTTTCGTTAGACATAGATAACACAGTATCCACCACAACATGAAACATATTGATTATCCTTTATGTTGTTTTAGAGGTGTACAGATCAGAATATCAAGTATATCTTACAAAGTAAAGTCAATTGAAAATTACTGGGAAAAGAGCTGATTTAACATAAAAACACAAAAAGTGCAACCGTCCAAACAAATGTGAGAGATTGTGTTTAATTTCACTGTCTATTCACTTTTGTGCAAACATTTACAGGATCATTTATGGACGTGTCTGATGGACTGATATAATACCATCTGAATATGGTCATCTATAATCTCAAAATAAATTGCGCTATTCATTTTTTGTCAGTATCGCCCATTACATTATTTAATTGGGCTTACTTCAATTAATCCTGGAAAGAGTATATTTTCTGGATTTGCACCAACACCAGTATCAGTGTTGGCACATTCATCGCTCAATAAACAAATGCAGGCCTTATTATGTCATCTTTCTGCAAACATAAATCAAATAAATAATTGCAAAAAGGCTCAGTGACTCAAACTACACCCACGATCAAGGACTGGACTGAAATTGTGACAGACACACAAAAAATTGAAAAAATAACATAACAACAAGACACAATTGGAAAATTGACAAATTTGAAATACTTTACACCAAATGGGACACAACCGATCAAATGTATGTATTTTGTTTTTATTTTCTTGTTATTATTAGTACGTTTGTGTCTGTCTATTGTTCTCTCTCTGGTCTTGTTATATTCTGTTTGTTTTATGTTTTATAAATGAAAAAAATGAATACAAATTGCAATGAACAAAAACTTGAATCACTGCGTATAGTCTAAAGTCGAGTCTGTGGGAAACTGTAAATCCATATTGTCCAGATAGGATTTACTTAAAAGAAAGCGCTCAGTGAAGCATGAATGACCTTTGAACTCTTTGTCATGTGACCTGGTCGTGACGAGAATCTAACCCAACATTTAACACGAGACTGAAAAGCTGTGACGGCTTCTGCAAACCTCAGTATCTCACTCTGTCCTCTGCTTTTGTCTGGTGGCTCTTTATGTTGTGAAACGAAGCACAACTTAATCCCTTTCGATATTTACTGTATGCACTGAGGTTTCGTCCTTATCTGGTGCTGGACTGGATCTGGTTTAATGATTGAGCTTGAACTTCATTGTGTGTTATTTGTTTTTGCTTTTAAAGGCTGCACTATAGAGGGTTTGCACCTGATTGTCTGCACCGTTATTGCTTTACCTGGAATTAGAGCTGTACGATTTGGGAAAAATAACAAATTGTGATTTTTCTGACCATTATTGTAATTAGATTTGCGATTTATGTCAAAGTTTGATTAAAGTTTAAGAGTTTAAACTTTAGCATCGGCTTTGGTTTGCCCACACTGTAGAATTGTTTGTCAGATTAATTTATAAGTGCTGAAACCTTGGTGAAGTTGTCATCAAACTATCTTCTGTTCAAAAAAAACAATGTCTGGCTTTCATAACATTTCACAACTCATAAAATACTCAGGTTCAATTGTCAGTGTTCTAATATTACATGGGGAGCTATTGAGGGAAACTGAACTAACTTAACTCAATGTGAAAGCTCAATATTGATGCCAACTTTATAGAAACTTTTTTTTATTTTACTGTTTTGTTGAGGTAATTTGAGGAATCTAAATTTCCTAAAATAATGGGAGGTATAATTAACCGATAACAAATTTCAAAGTACGATATATCGCTACAGAAAAATGTCACGATAAAGGTAAATATTGAAACTACTTCATGCCATTCTAATGTCTATGAACTGACAATATAGAGTTTATGAATATGAACTGACAAACTAATAAAAGACGCATTTCAGAACGTTTTTGTTGCTTTTCATTGCATTTAAGTCGCTTTTAGTGTTGTTTTTGTCACTTATTGTAGTGTTTTTATCACTTCGAGTCGCATTTTTGGTGCTTTTTGTCACATTTTTCCTCACTTTTAGTCACGTGGTTGTCACTTTAAATTGTATTTTTGTCACTTTTAGTTGCATTTCTGGCACTTCTAGACATATTTTTGCTGCTTTTAGTTACGTTTTTGTTGCTTCTTTCAGAACATGTTTTAACAGATCTAAACTACAGGATTTCCTGGGAATTTTTAGCTATTTAAACATTTAATTTAATTGATAGGTTGATCTATTGTGCAACATACAGTGTCAGACAAAACAATAACCGCTTCATGGAGACAGCTTTACCTTTATTATATGATTTGATCTTAAATATATTTCAGTTGTGACTGTATAAACGATATAAGGAGTATCAGTGTCAGTGTGATTCATGATGTGTTTTCTTTGCACAACTATAACTTATTTGTTATTTGTTTCTAACTTGCCACCTCGATGTTTGCTTTGTCTCGTTCTGACATGCCCTGACTAAACCGGCTTCCAATGTTTATTCGATGTGTAGCAATTGAGCAATTCTTACTTTGCCCAAGAATCCAGCAATCCTTTTATATTGGACTTTTATCAAATCAAATCAAATCAAACTTTATTTATATAGCGCTTTTCATACATATAATGTAACACAAATTGCTTTACAGTGCATTAAAAACATTCCCACATGCCGTTTCCCTCCCAACCTCCCCCACAGCCACCCGACCCACTCAACCAAACCCCCCATAGAAAGTCACATATACATACCCGTATACCCAAGACACACACACACACACACACACACACACACACACACACACACACACACACACACACACACACACACACACACACACACACACACTCATACACACGTTCTAAGAGACATGAGGCTGAGTACAGATACACCAGTTGAACAAGCACCATCAGAGGAGCCGTCTGCACCAGGAGCAGAGAGTCGCCTGCAGCCACAGGACACAGACTCAGGGCCCAGAGGAGAGATGAGGCCCACACCAAACCTCCACCAGCCACAGACGACTGCCGCTCCCAGTACAGAGGGCCCCTCAGAGGAAACACTGGAGTCTAAAATAAATAAAAGAATAGATAAATATTATAATATAATGTTGATGAGACGAGTTCAACTGCAGGTGAATAGGAAACAATCTTAAATTTAAAAAGTATCGATTTGAAATTCTCCTGTGTTTATTCACATAAATGTAAGAAATAAATGTATTACAAGATTTTCATCATGTTATGTTTTCATGTAGAAACTAGGTGTTTTATGTGTAAAAACGGACAGAATTGCGACATTTAAATACATAAAAATGGACAGAACCAGGTTCAAACTTCCTGGTTCGTTTTGTACACATAAAGTTAAAAAAATATGTATAGAGGGGATTTTGGGATTTCCTATTTTTTGAGTGAACTAAATCTGACTGAAAATTGGCCAAAAAAAAAAATCAAATTTTGCATGATTTTTTTTTACTTTTAGAAATTTTAATAAATTGGGCTTGGAATAAGATTTCAACAAATCCTTCTGTACGTTCCAGCAAAATCTTGTTAAGAATGAGATTTCTTGCATGATTCTCAGATTGTAGTCTGCATCTGCTGTTGCTCTGGAGAAAGAAAAGTGTGAATGAAGCAGCCAACTCTGTCTCTGGGGCCACTCTAAGTGAAAGATAAAGATAAATTTAATGCCAAACTGTGGAACATTCAAGCAGCTGCACCCTCCTCACCACAAACGTTTAATAATTTTCACTTTGAATATGAAAAAATATATGTTTTGATTCCATACTTTTTTTTCTTTCTGCTGTTTGTACTGAAACACTAGAATTTACCCTTTGTAGAAAATAAATGTTCTGTTTTCTTAAAAAAATAAAAAATAAAGTTTGGTGTGTGTAGGTGCTATTTTAAGTGGTGATTTTTATGTCTCTGGGAGAAAAAATGGTTTATAGGACACATATTCTGCTACAGTGACTTTTTTGAGCTTTTAACCATGTTCTAACAATGTTCCGTCATCATAAACATACCTGGAGTTGCATTCAGCTGAATTCACGCTGTTTTGAGATATGTTTTTCAGAAAATCCTCCCCCTGTGAGCATCAAAAACACTTCCTGCTGAACTTCCTCGATCCATGATGTTTGTTCAGATCATTTACGTCACTTATCCCATAATCTTTGGCTGTTTTAAGTCCTTTAATCATCACAGAGCCGTTCTAAGAATTTCTGCCTCTAAACACGATAACTGCTACGGCTCACCAAAGCTCAGCAAGTGTCATTGCAGACAAATCCTTCCATTTAATCCATTTCAAAACATGAGATGTCAAATTTAAAGTGCTCAAGAGCATGTTTAAAGGCTAATCACAGCACAAAAAACATCCTTTGAAGTTACAGAGTCCGAGAGATATGGATGAAGTGGATTAAATGAAATTAGAAACAACTTTGGAGCAGATTGGCCAAGTTTGTTGTTTCCACATGAAAGCCTTTATGTTGAGAGAGCAAACCGAACAAAAAACAAAAAATACATATATATTAAAAATGAGTTTTAGTGTCTTGCCTTAAGAAGCATTCTAGAGGTTTTACTTTGTGCAAAATGAAGGGACACAGGTGGACAGGCTGTTAACAATATGATAATGATTCAAGGAGTGATATTAGCAAAACGAGGTGATTTAATTGTGCGATGTTGCTCCCGAGAGACGCACAGATGAGCATATTATCATAACAGCATCTTTTATTGTCCATCTTTGGTGTTGTCACCGTCTAGAGGCCTGGAAAGAGCACTGTTTGTTGATAGGAGGTAGGAGTATAAACATGAATTATGATTAGCTATTACTCACTTCAAACGCAACTCCCACTGCATGAAGAATGAAGGGTGTCAGGCGCGAGATAGATTTACTGAAAATGTTACAGTGACAAATAGTTGCGTAACAGCAGGTTTTTCTTGTGGTGCAGATGTTTGGGATGATGTATTTTTGTACGCAAACAAGTCGATGCAGTCGGTGAATACTGGCAAGAAAGACACTGCTAATTAAAGAGGATTTCTCATCAGTGGAGACACAATAATATCGTTTTCTCATGATTCGATGCAGATCTCAATAAATGGGTGACGATATTGATATGAATTTGATACACATTAGGCCTCAGGAGAACAAAATCAAATGTTTCTCTATTATTTTATGGCAATATATTGTTATGATTATCTGTAAACATAACATTTTATTCAAGAAATCTATCTCTTCTCTGTTCAAATATTGCAGCATTAGATCTTTATGGAGCTGTTTTCTTCCTGTGTCTGTTAAAGTCAAGATTAACACGCTCTAGGATTGTATTAGAGATGGACCGATATGTGTTTTTCTCTGGCCGATGCTGGTGTTTTATTAGAATCCAGAGTTGCCGATGGCCGATAAGCTCTGCTCCAGCTTTTATTGTTTTTCCTTTAATATTAGGGCTGTAAGCCTTTAGTCGATGGTGTTTTAGTCGACCACTTTGTAATAGGTCGGCGAGCTATTTTACGTAGATGAAAAGAATTTGAGACAATGGTAAAAAGATGAAGGAATGAGGTGGAGGAATTGGGAGTGAATCATGAGTTTTATCTGCCTTTTACTTAACAGTTTCTTAGTTCTTTTCTGTAGAAACTGAACTACAGTAGTTTTGAGTCAGATAAAGCTTTTGCCAGATGCACAGCACTTCCTGGTTAGTCGAAGAATCCAGTGGTTCCCAACCTTTTCTGTCTCGCGTACCCCCTAAGCTTTGTTTCATGCTCAGAGTACCTCTTAACTTGAGTTTCGAGCAAATAAATCTGTTTAATGGAATATTATTACTATTATATTTTTTGTTTTGATTATATGGTCCAAGATACTCCAAAAAGATGCTAAATTTACTGCTAATTACTTTTTTATTCAGATAAAAGTAAATTTACTCATTCATTTAAAACCTGAAACTGGGCAGGGCATGTTTTTAGTCGACCAAGAATTTCTTTAATGGACCACAGCCCAACTAAATATATAATTTGAAATCATGAGAAACTCCATTACTGTCTATACTTAGTAAATATGTATAATTATTGCATCTACTAATCATCCGAGGGTTGATTTAAAAGTTAAATAAAGGAATATAACAAGCAAAAAGCATACTTTTTTTCCTGATATCTGTTTACTTTTCAGCATGCATCAGAACAGACTTTTATAATCAATGCTTTCATTATTCAGGAGTGTTTCTGTCAAAAACTCAGATTGTTTTTAATAATTTTATGTCTGGAGCAGAAATCCATGCTGCAAGACATGTTTTTGCCAATACATTTATGTTACCTAAAATAACTACCAATTATATTAAAATAACTTTCAATTACAGAAGAATGTATGAATGGTATCTGCTTCCCAAACATTTAACAATAATAGAAAATCTATTAAAGGCCCTGTACCTGATAATGAACCATGAGACAGGAACATGTTTTGTTTGAACCATTAGCCCCGCCCACATTGTCCTTCCTTTCCCTCAGTCTTGCTCTATGACTTCCATGTAGTTCCTCTAACTCTCCTGACAATAAGCGTTTTATTTGGCACTTTTGAAACCGCACCATGACTCAAATGTCTGGGATAGTGTCGATCAGTTATTTTCCCATGATTCTTAGTGTACAATGTGCTTGAGTGGTTGAAATGAGATGACCCTGGCAAACGCTTCTGCACTAGTTCTTTCCTAACAAAGTGTGTTAATAATATACACAGATTATACATTACAAACCTAATGTCTTTCTATTAAGTTGCTTCTACCAAACAATGTGTAATGTAAAGACAATTTATCTCAACTAGAATAAATAAAAATTAGATACAGGCCCTTTAATGAGAAACACTGCATCTTATAAACCTAGAATTATGTTTCATTTTCAAGTTTAAAACAGCCTTTTATCAGGCTTGGTTTTGTGGTATAATTGGAGGTCTTGTAGTTTTGTCATTGCACTGTAAACAGACAACCTTTAAGCTTTGATGAATCCTGTATTCACGTGTGCTCAGGTCTGGTGGACAATGCGGACGTGCAGTGGATGATGCAGGGCTGTAACATGGTGAAGGTGCGCTCGTCGCGGTGGCAGAAGAGCAGACACCTCCGGCTCCTGGAGGACGGTCTCACTGTGTGGTGCGAGTCCACAAAGAGCTCACGCAAGGCCAAGGCTCGACAAACGTGTGAGTATGGATGTAGTCGTAGTAGAGCCTTCACTTTGTATTTCTGTGTTATCATTTGGTGGACCTTTCTGTGTGGAGTTTGCATGTTTGTACCAGTGTCAGGGTGCGTTTCCCCGTGGCATTTATCCCTTCAAAACAAAACATGCAAAACAAAATCCTCCAACAAAGTAGTCCTGACCAAGCCTTCCCAGGGATCCCAAAAAGCACACTTCTCCAACACTTAACAAAGAGTGAGTTTGGTCCCTTAAACAGAGCTGTTGTGGTGTCGAGATGTGAGTCCCTTCACTTCTCCGCTTACGCCAAGCACTGAAAACTTTTCCTTTTTTTTTAACCTGTTGATTTGAGCTCATTATTAATATTTTAAATCCATGTAAGTATTGTGTTTCCTGCAGAATACTGAGTTAGATCGCGTTAATTTTGACTGTGATAAACTTTTGTACTTCTGAAAACGTCATTAACAATAGCCTAACCCGAGGGAGCAAAATTTAACATGCACTCGAAATATGTGCTCTTTGTAAATTAATTGGCAATAAAGAATTGTTTTAATGTGGAAGCATAACTGAACATACACTTTGCCTTTCAAAATATGCTCTGTTTATAAATGAATGATATTGCAAGCTGGTTTTACAGTCAAGAGGGCACATGCTGACAGTTACAAGTTTCCAGATAAATAATGTAAAATGACATTTTTACAGACCTTTTAAAAGATGTCAGTATGTTCTGTAGTTGCACAATTGTGAAACTTTACCACAGAGTAGGAAGGCATAGCTCAATACACGTAGAATTGTCTAATTACGCTGGGGACTCAAATCTCGACAGGGGCGCACAGCTCGACAGAACACCGGCAGTGAGATTTGTTTATTTCCGTGTGATGTATACAAAACTAAGCTGATTGATCACTTATCATTAAGACGAAAATCAAACTTTTTTCACCTTAAATTGACAGAGTTTTGTTCTTCATTGATTCTTTAGAAATGTGTGATCCATTTCAGATTTTTCAGATCCATGTGATATTTCTTTTCCTTGTAAGGAGCCATATTTGTTTTGATACAGACAGACCATGTGTGTTCCTGATTGGCTGATCCACTTGTCAATCATGGCCATCTGAACTCACAGAGATGACTGATATCAATCTGTATAAAAAAGAGCTGAAACAAGATAATCGATTAATCACAACTAATCAGTTATTGAAATAATCCTCAGCAAATTTAGTAATCGAATAATCGTTAAATGGCTAGTACAAAGGTTCCAAAACATGCCATGAGCTGAGAAATTAAGTTTTATGACTCAAATTGAACTAAAATTGCATGAAAATGACACAGAAAATGATTTTAGATTTTATGTTTTGATATAGATTTAGATATACTTTTATTTGTATGAATGTTTATTTAGATATACTTTTATGTTTATGTAAAATGTGTGTATTTGATGAAAACACTTTTTGTGCCTAAATGTTCACTGGATCCTCAAACTGCTTCACTTCAGCTTCATCTGGGTCAAATTTAGTAAAAATACATCTAGTAACTTTTGCGTTCTCAACCACTGATTGATTATTCGAAAGAATAATCGCTAGACTAATCAATGAGCAAAATAATTGTTAGTTGCAAGGGTACAATGTCAGTGTGCAGCTCTGGTAGTGGAGATTTAATGAGGCTGTACCTGATTTTTATTGTTTTGAAACATAAAAAATATTTCCTGTGCCCAATTTTTTGCGCGTAATAAAGAAAAATCTGAAAAATGCCCCAGCACAGATATATTGTAAAAGCATCTATTCGGGTGAAAATGAGACCACAGCACTTTATCCGCATCTGTTTTTAGAGCGTTTTATTTTCCGAGAAGGAGGAAGTGTTGCGTTAGCATGCTAATGCTCAGAAACTTGTGAAAAGTGCTTATAAACTTATAAAGTGAATATTTAGGATGCTGGGACAGCATTAGGAAAGTGAGTGATACATGTGACTGCTGTAATTGACTAGTTCTGTTTTTCTGGTTTCAAAACAGTAAAAATCAGGTACAGCACCTTTAACCTTCAAACTTGAGAGTCTGATTGATCAAGGTATTGGACCCTGAAATACATTGTTGAGTGTTTCCTGAAGCACAAACAGTAGCAACAGTAGTAATTAGATAACTCCAATTTGCTTTTTGGATTTGTTATTTTTTTATTACTTATTTTATGCTTTTTTTTTTTTTTTTACTTTTTTTCTTTTGACTATTTCTTCAATATTCTAATTCAGCAAACATTCAAAATAACAATTTAAATATTATCTTGTTGATGATTTCTTGCCCATCTGTAACAGTTTTATCCTGGTCTGCACACCATGCTCTACCTGCTTGTTGTATTTAACACCATTGACCACAAAGCTCACTGCTGCCCTGTGCTTTGTGGTCAATAACGGAATATCGAGCCAGCTTAAGCGCGCTAATTTAGCTAATTCCGGCTCACAATTACATTTTAAATTGCTGCACGTTGAGCCAATTCGTAATCTCTTCAGAGTTAGGACAGACAAAGAAAGGCGCTGGTTTCGTATTGGTCACATTTAGTTAAAGATTAATGAGGCGGCTGTTGTTTCATGGGCCATTAACGGTGACTACAATGTTAAGTACTCTGTATTTTACAATGAGCAACTGCAGAGGGCAATATGGTAGTAGTCTATGCTGCAATATTTACCACAGTACAGTACAGCATCAATAATTAACAGTTTTATACATTTATATTCTGTGACTGTCCAATGTCAACTATGAACAGATTACATTTACCTGTTTTAAACCCTTTATGCCTTAATATCTGTCAGGAGCAATAACAATAGAACCCTTCTGTGCTTCTTTAGCCAATGTTTTGGTTCCTATTTTTGTGAACTAGTATTATAGCTGCTTTGGGAAAAATATCTAATTGTGATTTTTCTGACCAGTATTGCAATTTCGATTAGATTTATATTTTAATAATGGGATTCTGTTCAAAGTTCACATTTTAAACACAACCAGGACATTTTACAAAAGGACTAAACTGACAAACTAATAAAAATAATCACGTGATTTGTGATTTTGTCATGTTTTCGTTGCTTCTTGTTGCGTTTTTGTCACTTTCAGTTGCATTTTTGACACTACTAGACGCGCTTGTAGTCATGTTTTGTTGTCTACTTTTGTCCTCCCTATGTAAGTCTTCTTTCATTTTTTGAATCTTTCTTTTTGTGTTACACCAGCATAATCTGGCTCAGTAACTCAGAGGACAGGGTTGTGGGTCAGTGGGTGGTGAAGGTCGCGTCACTTCTGGCTGTGACAGAAATAGAAATGTTTTGCCCGGTCCTTTCGACTCATATGAAGCGATGGCAACATAGTAAGACACTTAGTTCTAGGGATGCACAAAATGACATTATGACATTTGTTTATGTTATGCTTGAAGTGCTTTTATCCAAATCCACTTCATTTGTAGAGCACATTTTATATAGTGTTATATAGTTAACTGTTTCCAAAGTGCTGCACATACACAAACATAAAACAGCAAATCAAAAGTATATAATAACAACTCAATTTGATCTTACTGCTTGTAAAGCCAGTAAATCAAATCCAAGCAAAATCATAAAATCATAAAATAGAAATAAATTAATAGAATACATTTAGAATAAATACATTTTTAAAAATGATAAAAACACAGAGGACCACACAACTCAGGCAGTGTTAAAAGCCAGAGAATAAAAGTGGGTCTTAAGACGAGACTTAAACACTCCACTGTGGGGGCCGTTCGGACCTGGGGAGGCAGAGCGTTCCAGAGTTTGGGGCCGACCGCAGAGAAAGCCCCGTTATCATCGTTTTAGGCACTTTTAAAGTGAATATTACAGGTTCACATGTTTTTCTAATTAGATAGTATATATTTGTTATAGTTTTGCATATGTTAAATAGCATTTTGTGAAGAAAAGTTTAAAACAAATCCACATTTATCCACATGAAACAAAAATTGGCACAAAGTCTCTCTGAGCATAATTAAACAAAAGTGAAATAATTTTGATCCCAAAAAGTTGTGAGTTTCTTATTGCTATTTTGAACTTCACCAAAATTGTCAAACTAAGGAAAATGAGATAAACCTTTAAGCCCAATCTTTAAAATATTTATGTTAGTTAGGTTTTTGTGAAATCTGTAGTCTAACCTTTATATAGCCCCATCTGTGACCACAAAGTCCACTGTTACTAGAGTTAAAACAAGTTGCTGTTACGCTTCTTTTCTATTTTCTTTTATTTCGTTCTTTCTTATTTAGTTTCAGACAAATGATTCCTTCTTGATTTGAAAGATTTCTGAGGACGTTTCCCCATTCAAAATATAATATTTTCATTTGAACTGCACTATTGCTGTTATAACGTAGGACCATTGACATGTCAAATGAGGAAGGAATCTTGAAACATATAAATCACAACATTCTAGAGGCTTATATTGTCTTCATAATGGAGCTTAATCTAGGTTTGTGTTGTAATATAACGAGTTTTAGGGCCTAGACTAGTGTTTTTCAAACTTGCGTCACACTTTTTTTGTTGTAAAGATATCACGGTAAGGCAAAATGGTAAGATTTTCAATTAAATCAATGTATGAATCCAAGTTGGACAATTTTTTAACTCAAGGTTCAACCAGGTTCAACATTTTACGGATTTATATGTAAAACTGGCTCTTGCCCTCCATCTGGGAGCAGCGGCGGACTTACCATTAGGCAACAGGCCACCGTTGTCAGAAGGGGCCCCCAATAAGACGCTATTCCCGATCATCACAGACGCCAGGCTCTGAAACAGTTCTCTCAATATCACAGTAGAGTAGTGCAGTGTACTTTTAAACAAGAAAAAAATCAACAAAACAGTCTGGGATTGTCAAATTACTGTTCAGTACATGTAAGTATTGCACAAATGAATTAGAATTTTACTATAGCTCACTCACTACCCCAAATGTATGAAAAAAAACAAAAACAAAAGCTTTCTTAAAGAACAATTAAAGAGACAACAGAAAAGTAATAGGAAATCACACTAGGGCTGCAGGATTAATCACAATCGAATCGCAATTTGAATGGAAACAATCAGCAAATCGCAAAGGCTGCAATTTTTGAAGTGCAATAATTTCCCCAACAAACAGCAATGTTCTGTCTTAATCCGCCAAAAACCTCGTAGTTTATATCTGTACAAACACATTCTGAGATACAGGGTTTGTCACTTTATAGTTTCCTGCAAATCAAAGGATAGACGCAATTCTTGTCAGGAAATTTGACATTTTTCTCTACTTTAACTATTTATTTTATTGCATCCTTTTGTGTTGTATACTCCTGTGCACTCTACACTTGGACCTGTACACTCCACTCCACTGTAAGTTTTGCCATGTCCCTGCCATCTGCACAAAGCCAGGAATGCAGAGCGATTGTGAGGAGGTGGAGGGCCGCGTCTTCACAGCCCACACCCGCAGAATGAGTCTTTTGTGGGACACAGACACGTCCGATCGCCAGCGGAGCAGAGAGAGTTCTTGTGTTGTGCCAAATTGTTGGGATAGAAACAGCAGACAGCGGATATGTTTGTGTTTGGATGTGTCCCGGTCACCAAGAGCTGCTGGTGTCTTCACAATGTTCATCAGTTATAGAGTTACAGTGGGCGTGTCAATTAGACAAAATGATTTACTGCACAGAAAGCTGTAAGAAACAAAATATGATGGAACCATTACCATTAGATATCGCTACTACTGTTCAAATCAATCCAATTAAATATACAAGAATTGTTTGTATGTTTTGTTGTGTACGTCTGTTTCTTTTGTTGAAATAATTGTAAAAAATAACAACAAACTAACAAACTACAACAATTCAAGCATACTGGTTGGAGAAAGCACCTGTTTTGTTAATTAAAAAAAAAAAAAATCTGTGCAGTGCCATTTCAGGACTGGGCAATATACTGTATATCGGTTCCAATATCGGTATTGGCAGTATAGGTTTTCACAGATATCAGAATTGGTCCAAAAGTGAAATACACAATATTTTGTGGAGGTTTGAAATATGGTTTTATGTTCTATCAAGCAGCAAACTACTTTATATCAAACATTTTGTTAATGCTGGGGTACTCATTTGACAAACATTGAAATAAAGTAGGAATTTAAACCTTTCTAACTCATTACTCGCTCTCACAAACCCTTTGTCCAGGAGCATAGCTTTAGAACAGCTTTCAGACACAAAAGTGAAGCAGAGGTATTATGTCTGCTCAGCCAATCAGCTCTCATCCCAAAGTGTTATATACTCACTCACAGGCCTCTTTATTACAATTTGGTAAAAATAAAATGTTTCATTAATTAGATGAAAATGGCGTGTAGAGGACTAACTTTTTCACAAAGTTCTGCTTTTACAATACACTTTTTGGGGAGGAAAACAAAATATACTGAATATAAGACAAAACAGTTGGGTACTCAAATTTGTAAACATAACCCTCGAGCTCTCTTCGTTTGAGCTATGCACCTGTACATGTACTTTTTCATTTCAGAAAAAAATACCTATTTACATTTTTACATTTTGCATAAATTGTCTGTTGAGTGATGTTTGGGACATCCATGAAGGTTTCACAGTGTTGAAATAATAATAAAAAAAAAAAATCTAGATCCAGACCAGATCGAAATGACCCGAAGATAACACAAGGGTTTTAACTATAATTTAACATAAATTTATGGACCATGCTATTAATTTTAAATTCTAATATTGGTATCAGCAAATATGGGTTCTTGGCCAAAGCACCAAGACAAATATTGGGTATTGGTATCACCACATCAAACCATCTCTAACAGCCGTCTACTTGTATGTAAATGTATTCTACTATTACCACCATAGTGTTCTACTGCCACTTTTACAACCACTTGTGCGTCTTCTTCTAATTCTACAACTACTGCTTCTACTTCTATTATTATTACTACTACTACTCATTTGTCACATCTTCTATGTGTGATACAATTTCCCATTAAGATCAAAACACTTAAGATTGTATTAAATAAGATATCCTTCAGTAAATCATTCATTTGTATTTTCACTTGAACATAAATATACTCAGAGTTAATTGAGTAAAGTATCCAGTTACTTTTGGGCCTGGCCTTAGAGGGAGATAAGTAGCAGGCTATATTTATCTTGAGGAGTCTGTATTGCGTGAGCTGTCCTGATGCATTGCTTTGTCACTATGTGGTGGGATTTATTAGTGGTGACCTTTACCTGCAGCCGCCTCTGTCATCTCAAGTGTTTACTCATCAACACGGAGGACTCGCTGTTACGAGGCAAAACCTCTTCAACCAAAATGATCTACACCAGGGTTTACCATAGCCACAAGAAACACAAGACGGAGAAAAATATGTTTACGTCACTGTTGTTGTGTCCTTGGGGAAAACACCTGACACACTTTATCTAATCCAGTCACATGTTACTAAAACCGTGAACTAAATTTTGATGGTAAGCGAAAGGATGGCTTGTTTTGATCCCAATATAAAAATAATATTCTGTTTTATTAACAATAGAATTTTATTTTCAACTAATTATAACTATGATGTGGCCTCAAACTTCGAACAACGATCTAATTTTGTCCTATTTATGATTTTTCATTAATATTTTTGATAGGATTTTAAGAAGTTCAAGTTGGACAAGCAATAACATTAACATTAAGACACACCAAAACAGTCAAGAAACATTGCAAAACATTGCAATCACTACACATTAACACTATCAATACCATCAAGTACATGACACTTACCATGTACTTGACAAAAACAATACAGTACGATTTTCCTTTACAATTCATTAAAGGACAAATATTATGCAAAATTGACTTTTTTGTGCTTTTAGCCATTGCTCCTAACATTGCTCCGTCATCAAAAACATACCTGGAGTCACGTTAGTTTGATGAATGCTCGTTTAAAATCCTCCAACACTGCGCTCTGAACTCCTTCGATGTGTGACGTAGACGATAGTTGATGTTACTTATCCCAGAATCTTTTGCTGTTTTAAGAAAATAGTTTCTCCGTTGTTGCTGTTACTGTGCAGAACTTAGCTTGCTTGTTTGCCAATGACAATTGGAGATGTAACGTTAGAACACTTCAACTGCCACACAACAATTAATTTCCTCAACACTTGGACTCAGAAACATGTTATTTAAAGACAGAAAGGTAATGAGATCAACTGTGTTTGATCCAAAGTCTGTATCAGTGATAAATGTGAGCGGAGCTGCAGTGTTCCTGTTGTTTATCTGGTTTTCTACAACTTGGTTTTCCTTTTTTTAGATGTCAAGTACAAACTGAATATTTAGTTTAGTGAGTTGTAGAGTTTTATATATGTTATCAGCAGCTTTTTCACATTTTAGTTGTGTTTTGAGCTTTTACAGGAGAAAATGTCATTACTCACCATTGACTCTCATGTGTTTTTGCCACTCGCTGCTATAATTCAGAATGCTGTGATGTCGTCTGCATAACATTTGGCATCCAGTGTAAGAAACAAACTAACAAATACTGGTTCTGATTTGCTGTGGAAAATGTTATCCTGGAAATAAAGAAAAACAAATTACCAGAACAGAAAGATCAACAAATGCTCCGACTATGAAAGAGGCTTTGTCTGAAATATAACTAATTCATCTTGTTTTTATATTGACCACTTTCACAGTTGCTTCACACTTCTGAGAAAAAAAAAAAACACTTAATTCAGCAAATGAAAGTCCACTGGGCAATCTCTATTTGTTGTCTTTTTCTTTGAGGAAAAATTTAAATAATCCAATGGTGTGCTTTTTGTCGTTGGTGAACTGTAGGGGTTTGGTGAGTTGTATTCCATGGATTCGCCTCCTGGCCTCGACCATTTGCTGATCGAGGCAACTGTTGTTGTGATTTTGGGCATTATAAAAATAAATTGATTTGATTTGATTTGATTTGACTGTCCCAACCCGCTTTCTCCCATTTCACACTTCAGCTGTCCTCTCCAATAAAAAATAATCCAATGACTCGAAGAAAAACTTGAAAGGGACACAGTGTAATTTGCTGGTGCAGGGTAGAAACATTTTATTCTCCTGGAGATGGAGTAAAACCAAGCGATCTACTGAAGACAAGCAGCAAATCAAGTCAACTTTTTGGGCAATAAAATCTTCTTTAACTGGATAAATGAAAGATGGATGCGTTTATATCATACTGTGGAACCTTCCAGGCAAAGAAAAGACAATTTTATGTGAAAATCAGGTAACAGACCTCAAGAAAACCTACCCAGTGCACCCTCAGCGACTCCAATTTCTTATCCAAATCAACCCAAGTAGATTTTCAAAGTTTATTTCCCTTTCAAAACCACTGTGTATCTATGTTTTGTCAAGTACCACCCAAATAACCATTCTAATGCCCGACTCTTTTCAGTTGCAGTGACGGAGGTGGAGTGCGTCCGCGAGGGCTGCAAGTCTGAGGCTCTGAGGCAGATTTCGGACTCGGTGCCGGAGAGCCACTGCTTCACGGTGGTGTTCAAAGGAGCGAGGAAGAGCCTGGACCTGCTCTGTCCCAGTGAAGAGGAGGCCCGCCGCTGGGTCCGGGGGCTGCGGACCCTCAAGGACAGTGTGGCCAACATGAGCCAGAAGGAAAAACTCGACCAATATCCTTTACGCCAGTTTAGTAAAATGTGCTTGCCCCACAAAGCAGACATTAGTAAAAATCAACAAAGGATAAATAATACAAGCTAACTGCATCTAATTATAAAGCAAAAATCTGCTGATGTGCATTTCCATAACAGCAGTCTCCATTTATAAATAATTAATACACATGAAGAATCGAGATCTCAGGAATGAGTTAAGGTTGGGGCCTTAGCTAAAAGTTTAAACTTAAAGGACAAATATTATGCAAATCTGACTTTTTTGAGCTTCTAACGTTGTTCTGTCATCAAAAATAAAGCTGGAGTTGCATTCAGCTTCATTCACGCTAGTTTGAATCCTGGTTAGAAAATCCTCTCCCTCTGACTGTTAAAAACTCTCCCTGAAATCCCTCGATGTGTGACGTTTTTCTGATAACTGACGTCACTTAACGGAGAATCTTTGGCAGTTTTATGTCTTAAATCATTGCCGGACTTGTTCTGAGCATTTCTGTCGTCTAAACTAGCTAGCAACTGCTAGCCAAACAGGAATTTCTTAACAGATGTATTTTTAGCTCGTATAAGCGCTATGCATCCAGTAGATAGCTCCTAAACTCAGTAGGTGCCGTGGGAAACAGCCCAGATAAACACTTTTTTTTTTTAATTCTAACATTTGAGATGCTTAAGGTACTCAAGAACATCTTTAAAGGCTAATAACAATACAAAATAATGCATAATCCTTTAATTTCAGAAGAATTCTTGTTGTAAAACATTTGCAAACCTCTGCTTTACTTCCCTTTTCAGGCTGAATAATAAAATGTAGTTGAGAAAAGGCTATTTGCCCCACTATAGTATGTTGTTAAAGCAAATATTTGTTAAAAAAATATATATAATAATAATAATAATAATAACTAATATAAGACCTATACAATCTAACATCAACAAGCTGCATCTAATTATAAAGCTAAAATCTGCTCATGTTCATTTTCATAACAGCAATTTCCACTTAGCTGCCTGACAGGAGGATATTTATAAATAACACACACGAAGAATCAAGATCTTAGGAATGAGTCAGGGTTGGGACCTTGGCTAAAAGTTTAAACTTAATTGGCTCCCTCTGTCAAAGTTAGAAAATAAGAAAGATCTGGTACAGCGACTTGTTTATTTTTATATTTCTTTATCTTTTCTGGTTTAGACATGGTTTATACCCAGTTTAGAAATGATATAGGTCCCATTTCAGAAGAATTCTTGTTGTAAAGTATACGAAAACCACTGCTTTACTTCTCATTTCAGGCTCAATAATAGAATTTAATCGAGTAATACTTATTTGCCCAACTACAGTATGTTGTTAAAGCAGATATTTGTAAAAATCAACAAATATTACACAATATAAGACCTCTACAAGCTAACATCAACAAGCTGCATCTAATTATAAGCAAAAATCCGCTGATGTGCATTTTCATAACAGCAATCTACACTTTATATAATGATATGATGGCTTTAAATAATTAATGCACGTGAAGACTTGAGATCTCAGGAATGAGTTAGAACAGGGGCCTTGGCTAAAATTTTAAACTTAACTGGCTCCGATTGACATTTTTTAAAGAATAATTCAGGAAACATCTGGCACAGGGAATTAAAGGTGTGTTTTTTGTTCACCTTTTCTTATTTTAGTCCTGGTTTACACTAAATTTAGCAATGATTCAGACTGTGAATATGTTTAATTCTGTCCCATTTCAGGAGGATTCTTGTGTTAAAATGTTTGAGAGCCTCTGCTTTACTTTCCATTTCAGGCTGAATAATAAAACTGATGGTCGCTGGTCAAAAGCCAGTGCAGACTCAGATACACAGAGAAGGTTGTGCATAGGTTATATATATAGTCCAGTTTATAGGAGCCTATTTTAAGCAGCTGTTGAGATCTGATGCATCTGCTCCTTTATGTAAACTGCACAGAAGTGATTTTGGATTAGGTTTATCCTCCCAGCTCTAAAGCAGAACGATAGATCAGATGGAAACCAGATATCAACACAATGACATGAAAGTAAACAGCGACTGGAAATTCAAGAAGATCACTTACCTTTGATTTTATTTAGGGCTGTGAAAAGTTGGGATTTATTTCACACAGACAGCAACGTAATTAAATCTGAATAGTGAAGGGCGATACCACTAATTGTTTTATTTGACCTGATGCCAAGGAATACTGTGGTAAATATTGCGATCAATCTGATACTGATACCTGTGAATTTTTTACTAAAATGCATATGAACAATTTTACCCAAGCTATCATTATTTTATTTCAATCTTTGCTTGAACTAATATCAAAAGTACGTGTGTGCACAGGAAACATAAATATAAACAATGTATGAAAAAGTTGAAAATAACCTAAATGTATTTAAAAAACAGCATTTGAAAGTGAAATTTCAAGTCTGTTCAGTCTGTTCATCCTTGAAAAAGAGGTCTTGATCTCAATAGGTTCTTACCTGATTAGATAAAGGTTTCATTCAGCACTTTTTTTCTTTCTTGTTTAAACTCAATCTAGTTGTAATTGTTTATGGAGAGAAAACTAATTATTATTGGCCACTCAATAAATAATTAGTGACGAGTCAACAACTAAAATAATCATTAGTGCTATTCCCACTTTAATATGATTGATTATAGATTAGGGCTGTAGTCGACTTAAGAAAGTCTTGGTCGACTACAGACCTGACCTAGCGGCCGATTAATCGACTAAAAGGGGGTGTGGGAGAAATATATCAAAACTATATGTAGTATTTCCATGTATCTAACCCAAACTGCAGTCAAAAGACCACAACTGTAGAGGAATTTATGAAAAAACATTTTTTACAAATAAGTACAAGGAAACTGTCATTTATTATGTTCACATATCTTCATCTAACTGTCTGACATATAAATCCTTTAAATCTAAATAAAATAATTAGTTGAGTATTAAAAATGTTGGTCGATTAAAACACCATCAACTGATTAACCCAGTGTTTTTCAACCTTTTTTGAGTTACGGCACCCTTTTTTGGTTTAAAAGCTACCACGGCACACCACCTACTCCTAAAACGTTACGAAATCAGTCCATTTAGTAAAAAATGTGGTATATAATGAGGCAATTAATGTCTGTGCCACTTCCTAGTTCTTTAAATTTGGTAATTGTGATGGTTTTGGGTTCTTTATCGTGCAGAAGTTGCTCAGAACACGCCAGAAAGGTTAATGTTAACTCAAACTTTTCAAGGTACACCAGGCAAAACCTCAAGGCACACTAAAGGACTAAAGGTATTCAGCCCTACAATAGATGGCCTTTATTTCAGTTTAATAATCTTTATCCTATCGACTCAGGTCTGGATTTGTCAATTACTTTACACGAGGAGTTAGAAATCTTGTTGTGACTTCTTCATGAAGGAAAGTCCTATTACCATAACGTGACTTTACGAAATGACAAATGACACGTACACATCTTCAAACACAGTCGTCCCCTTGTTCCTTAACCTCATCCACCTGGATTCGCGGCTACTTGAGGCGAGCGGATCAAAACCAGGACGGAAAAATGAGCTACGACGAGGTGAAAATGCTGCTACAGATGATCAACATTGACTTGAGTGAGCAGTACGCACGCAACTTATTCAAGGTCAGTTCTCTGTAATAAAATGCCACATTATCCCATCACCAGAGCAAAGACGGATATTTATTTCCTGTTAAGACTTCCTGATGTGAGCAATCTGTGTTCAGTGGTGAGCCAGCCCCTCTCCCGCCGCTCACGCTCTATAATGTTATACGCAACAAATCAAGGGCCAGTTATTTCTTTATAGCCGGGAATTACTGCCTGCTAAGCCAAGTCCCACTGCAGTCTATTAGAGGTGCACTGCTGGTTTTATGTTGTTTTCAATGTTGTTCCTGATACTGATTCATTCATTCATTTATGCCAAGAGCTTATTTATTTAGTTACTTGCCTGAATGACCATCGATGCACCAACCAGTCGAAACATACGACCACTCGCCTTGTTATTTGATTGATGTCACAACTGCACGTTCTTCAGTTCAGGTTTTTTCAGTCCTGAGAGTGATGCAGATACTTTTAAGAATGTTTTGAGTATCTGACATTATGTAAAACCAGCAGAGACAGCTGATATCTGATGTGCAGCATGTCTTGCTTAAGGACAAGTGATTTGAGCTTGGATTGATCTCCAGATCTTCGAGTTGGTGGTTGATATGTAACAATAGCTGAAACACCGTGTTATTGCATTGCCAAAAGTCTCAGTAATATTATGAGCTCTCGTTGAAAAGGTTTCAAAAGTCGTCATCTGGACGCTGTTTTGAAAATAAGTCATTCTAAATCAGTGATTGAAACTGAGAATGACCTTTGGATGGAACTCGAAATGTCTTGATTTTCAAAACAGCGTCCCGATGACGCTGGACCTTTGAAACCTTTTCTACGATGGAACACTCCTGGACGAGGGATTACATCGACTACACTGTGAGCTGTCACAATATATTGAATCACAAGCACCTTTGCTTAATTAGATCGTCTTGTTGCTTCAGCAGATTAAAAAATAAATAAAAAGTCTGCACTCTATAGACCATGCTCCTTTGCTCTTTTTGGGTACAGATGACATGAAGACATTGCTGTTTTTTAGCACTTTTATATATTAATTATTTGGATTATGACAGTAATGATTCACATTGAATTATTCTCAAGTTGTTGTTGTTGTTTTTTAAGTAGCATAACACTCTTAACCACTGAGCCACGACTGCTCCATAATGGTGCGTTTTTAAAGTTGTAATATGTCACATTTCTGTTGTCTTTGCCTGGAATGTTCCACAGTATCGCATTAAACTTAGTGGCAGGTGACATCACCAGGCCAAGTTACAGTTCAGATCTGTGGAGAGGAGAGCTCACTCACAGTTAGGGTGTTCACACTTGCCCTGGTTTGATCCTGGTTTGGGCTCAGTTTGAGTCCTAATTTGCCTTAGTCCTGGTCTAATCTGGATTTAGTGCCAGGTTTAGTTCCAGTTTAGTTTCAATTTTGATGCGGTGGTTGTGCATTGGTGACCTGCCCTTAAGAATGTATGTTTTTTCAAGTTTTTTTCTTTTTGTAGTAATAAAAATAGCTGTAACTGTACAAATGGAAGCTGGATAAGTTACATGTTATACTATGAAACATTACAGGCAACGCAATAACATAAACAGAGAGACAAGCAGGTGGAGGACCCTAACAGTGACATAGAGCAAGACAATGAACCTTTGTTAAAAATCATTTAAATAAATAATTGATCTGCTTCAACATCTGTGGGTATTACATGTAATTACTCTAGAAAACTGCCTTTTGCATTCCTCTTTACAAATCTAATATCCATTGTTTATTTGTTTTCGTGCAGAGATGTGATCGCTCGGGAGACGGCAGGTTGGATCATGTGGAGATCGAGGAGTTTTGTCGCGAGTTGCTGCGTCGGCCCGAGCTGGACTCCGTCTTCAGGCACTACTCCAGTAACGGCTGCGTCCTCTCCACCGCCGAGCTCCGAGACTTTCTGGGAGATCAAGGAGAAGACGCCTCGCTGCTACACGCCAAGAAGCTAATACTCACCTACGAGCTCAATGAGTGGGGTGGGTCCTTAAAGTGATTGCTTAATGTCTTAGAGTTCAAAGAGTCTCTGTAAAGTAAACACACTTATGTTTTAGCTCAGACTAGTCATTTACTCCCTTTTTGCAATGAAAAAACATGAATAAATAAACTTCAAAAAGCAGAAACCAATTGATGTGCAACTTATACACTTGGTAAAACTATGAATACTAAATGAATGGAGTAAGTCTAGTATTAATGCACAGTTATTTAAAGCAATAGTGGTTCAGAAAACTTGGATTGGATTGGACATGTCTTTTAAGGTTAAGATAAGCCTTTATTGTCCCCGTCGTTGGAAAATGTGTCTTCCACATTTGACCTATCCTTCAACCAGTGCGGAGTATTCACCTGAAAAGTTACTAAGTGCACCTTAAGGCTACACAATAAATTGAAATCGAATTGAAATCACAATTTGAATGGACGCAAGTAGCAAATCGCAAAGCCTGCAATTTGTAGAGAGAGTAGAAAGAGTAATGATTTCCTTCATACAACAAAATATGATGTTTTTTTTCTACCTAAAATCCGCTAAGCGTGTAGTTAAAATTTGTTAAAACATGCTGAAACAAGCAACAAACATGTGTCTAAAACATAAAAAACATGACTAAAAATGACAAAACACTTCTGAAAGCAACAAAAATGAGATTAAAAGCAGCAAAAACATGACTCAAACTGACAAAAACATGACAGAAAACGACAAACTTTTCAAAACATGTGATTCTTTTATTAGTTTGTCAGTTCATATTTCAGTGTTTTGTCATTTCTCCTGGTTGTGTTTAAAATGTGAACTTTGAACAGAATCTTATTTTTTTAAACATAAATCGCAAATCTAATCACAATCCCAAAACTGATCATAAAAATCGCAATTAGATATTTTAGTCCAAATCTAACGCACTTTAAAGGTCCCATAACATGCAAAATCGACTTTTCAGAGGTTTTAACCTTCCTACAGTGCTATTTGGGCCTCGTATGTGTGCCCAAAGTGGTTTTTTGATTGATTCCTGCATGTTTTCGCTAGAGAACTGTCTTTTTTGTCCCCCTCGGCTGAGCAGACAGACGGGGGCTCATCCCATGGATGACGCGGCTTCCCATGGATGACGCGGTGTTTAAGCCACACCTCCAGGAAGCGCGCAGCCGCAGAATAAACACAGCTAATGCTAATGCTACACAGTAATTACACGATGGATACGACAGATCGAAGAGTTAGCTTGTTATTTACCAAACGGCAGCGTCCGTCGTCGAGGTACTGGAGCACGTCAAACTCCAGGTCAGATCCAGGACGTAGGACTCAGCACGACGCACCGTCAGGACGGATAAAAGGTTTATTCCCGTGTTTGTGTATCGCTGTTTACCTGAGCACACGGCGCATGCGCACTATCTCCGCTCTAGGCTTCGGCACGAGTTGGGCGGGGGAGGCGTGTGGGTTGGGTGGGGGAGGCAGCCTGCTCTCTGTTCGGGGGGGTCAGATCTCAGAGGGAGCCGTTTGCTTTTGCAAGGAGGGGGGCCAGTCCAAGAAATGGGTGTTTTTTGGAAACTGTTATGTTATGGATATTGTACAACGCAAAATTTTATCAACAAAGCCCTTAGAATAGACTGTGTAAAGGGCAAAATAGCAGAATATGGGACCTTTAAGGTTGTGTTCATACTTTAGTCCTTTTTTGAGCCCACTTGTAGTTTGGTCCTGTTTTAGTCTAGTTTTTATCTGAAGTGTGAATGAAACTTTAGTAAAAATCCAAAATAAAACCATAATTAATACCTATTAATTAAGACATTTGTATACTTCTTATGTACAGTAAATGTGTCAAAATGTAAACCTCAGTTGTTGAATTTAAACTATCTAAGAATTATGCCATTGTTCAGAGCACAAAGTATGTCACTGTCAAGGGTCAAACACGAGCCCGCAAGCACTTTCTAAATTTAGATTTTAGAGTAAAGGCTACAACTAAAACGGTTGTGTTGTTTTTTGGATTATTCACAGTTTACTATTAGTTGATGCAGGGGACTGAGGTCTAATCTTGCTTTCTTTAGGCATTAACCACAGAGAAACAGTCAAAAGAAAGATACATTTCTATTATTTATCGTTATACTGCTTTGGATTTACTTGGGACTTGGGATGACACAATAATAAATGTTAGTGTTATCATTATTGTGAACAAAGCATCATGATTTTACAAATATTCACGTTTATTGACACCAGACGTAAACACTGTGACTTTCACGTGTCAATAATGCTGTCAGTAATCCTGAATAGGCCACGATAATTGTAATATTGACTTAACCATTCTACAACTGGAACAATGTTTTTTGGGGCAATATTTATCTGTTTTTGGCACAAGTGAAACTTTTTTGACGATTTGAGCTGAAGAGAGTCAAATAAGCAACATCTTTGACTCACTGTAGAAACTAAATAAGCACTAAAGTGTTTCAATCAAGTTGCACAAGTTGCAGCTTGTGTTTTTTCTAACAATACTGTACATTTAGAAAATAGTTTACTGAGATGATTGTGCGTTATTCTGTCCGACTGTCTCTGACTGTTTTTTACCATATAAATCCTTTAAATCTAAATCTTTAAAAAAAAAAAAATGTTGACTAATAAAATATTGGTCAACTAAGACACCATCAACCGATTAATCGACTAAACGAAAACAACAGCCCTAGTTTGTTCTCACTACAGTCATAACATTAAAACTGAATATTATGACTTGACTTCCACATTATCACTTATAAAATAAATGATGTGCCAAAGATTTCACTGGATGTTCTTTTGTTTTGACCTGAGAATTTCCCTGTTTTTGCAGCTCAGACAAACCAGTTCATGACTCAGAACGGCTTCACCATGTACATGCTTTCCCTGGAGAATGACGTGTTTAACCCCGACCACGCCAGAGTGTACCAGGACATGACCCGCCCTCTGGCACATTACTTCATCTCCTCGTCACACAACACCTACCTGACCAAGGACCAGGTCACCAGCGCCAGCAGCACCGAGCCGTACATAAGGTCAGCGCTGACAGAGGACGGGACTTTGCTGTCACAGTCACACATTTCAAAGTGCCATAGTTTCACGATAAACTATGAAACTGAAACTAGTTTATGGCACTGATACAAGAATAGAAAAGCAGAATGAGCACAGTAAACCTTTTTCTAAATGTGTTATATCAATAAAAAACATGTGAACTACAATTAGGGCGGCTCGCTTATGGCAAAAATTATTATCACAATTATTTGGTTCATAATTGAAATCACAATTCTTTCAAACAATTACTTCCATATTGTAAAGTATAGACCAAATATATTTTATTAGTAATGTTTTAGAAGAGTGCCTTTGCTCCAGGTTTTGAGGCAAAAGGCGTGCACTTCCGCATTCATTGTATTTTTTATTACAACATTTTTTGTAATTGAAATCACGATTATATAACACTAACTGCAGTTAATAGATAAATAAATAGTAGAATGAAAAGCTTTACCTATTTAGTATTTATAATTAGTCACAAAAGTTATTTCATACCACAAGAAAATAACAAATCAACAATAACAAATGCCCCACTTGTGCAAAATGCACACATGATATATACTGAGGCCCAAAAATATGGTTCCAGTTATTATTTATTAAACAATAAGTCAAAATTGTTTAATAAATTGTGACAAGCCGAGTGGAGGGTAGTCCTCTGTTACATTTACTTAAATAACTTTTTAAATAAAGCTGATACACTCGCACACAGTAAGTTACCCCGGTATGTTGGTAAATGGCGGCAAAGGAAAAGCTAACAGAGGCTTTGGCTGCTTTGGCTGCTTTGAGGCAAAAGTGTCTCGCTCCTGATCCAATTTACCTCGCCACACGCTGGTTGCAAACGGCAGGTCTGCAGCTCGAGTCATACTTCCTGCACAGATAAATCTCTTATCTTTTTGATTGATTTTCTCAGTATAATCAGAATATACATTTTCAGAATAGTCTAGTCCAGTCCATTAATCCTGTGTCATGTGTCTTGTGGTTGGTTTGCAGGGCTCTGCACCAGGGCTGCCGCTGTGTGGAGCTGGACTGCTGGGACGGGGACAGAGGGGAGCCTGTCATTTACCACGGCCACACACTCACCTCCAAAGTGCCCTTTAAGGAGGTCATTGAAACCATCGCACACTTCGCCTTTAAGGTCAGAATGACAGATTTATTGCACCGGAGCCACTGTGTAAACCCGGCACACGGGACGCCTCTTCTCTTTACTGCTAATCAAATAAGAGAACACATCCAGACTGACTCACTGCCCTCTCAGGGCTATGCAGTTTGGCTCAGTGACAGTTTTAACTCTGGCACAGTGTTGCATTGCTCCACTGGCCCCTGCTTTTGTCCTGCTGCACTTAAATGGCTTTTCATTAGTTTTGTGTTGTGTTTACAGACGTCTCCGTACCCTCTGGTCCTGTCGTTAGAGAACCACTGCTCGGTGGAGCAGCAGGCCGTCATGGCCAAACACCTCCGCACAATTCTGGGCAACAGCCTCCTCACCAAACCCCTGAGTGACCAGCCCCTGGAGGAACTGCCCTCTCCGGAGGTACTAACACGGCCAACCTGCACAAGACCGCTTTAGGTTTATTCAGTAAGAAAACTTTCTACAACCACAGGAGGATGGTAGTAGCAGTGTTTATGTTAAAAATGCCACATGCTAAATGTTGCCAGAAAAACTGAAAACTAATCAGATACAAATCAGTGAAATAAAGACAGCATTACTTACTACTCTGGATAGTTTCACTCAAATGTATTTATGTACTTATTTATTGATCAATGTGTCAGCAACTAACGATTATTTTAGTATGTGACTACTCAGCAGTTACTTTTTTGATTAGTTAAATGATTATTTCCATTGTACATTTAGACTTTTTAAACACATTATTATAATCTAAATAAAGGTTTTGTTTAGGTTTAAATGAAGGTTTATTTAGTGACCGAAGAGTTCTAGATGAGTAAAATAAATGAGTAAAAAATATATATATATATATTTTTTGAACATTTTGATTTAATAACACCACTTTCTTTGTTATTGTTTTTTTTTTGCATTTGTGTTTTAGAGTCTGTATAGTCTGGATAACGATTCTAATTATCAAATTATGAGTCAGCAAACAACTTCAACATAAATATGCCATAGTTTGCACAATAGTTTTTGTTTTTGTTGTTCTAAGGCAGGTCCTAAAATATGAATCATTCAATTAGCAACAACATAAACAGGACATGACAAAACATTAAACATTAAACCAATTACACAACAGATACAGAAATAACAACATACCCGAGACAGAGAAAACAGTCTTTTTATAGAGTATGACAGGTTTGTTTTCTTTTTTAATTGTTGAGTAGTTGATGAGTGCAGACAGTATATGTGGTTTTGATTTTGTCGTATTATTACAATATGAGCTTATGAATATGCCGTACGTAATAAAAACACCACAAGTCAAGTCAAGATATGATTGTCTTTGTGTCTTTTTTACATGTTCTGTGTTGTTGTAGGACCTGAAGTATCGTATTCTGGTGAAGGGGAAGAAGCACGTTCCTCACCTGGGCCAACTGTCCAAGACCGGGAGCTCAGCCAGTTTCTCCTCCAGCTCTGATCTGGAGGATCTGGGGAGCAGCAGCAAAAACACCCCCAAGAGGGATCCTGCAAAGGTCAGTGACGGACAGAAACTTCACACACCACGGATGAAAGAACCAGGACACAGGGAAAACTTATTCGTATAATATAATGGGCTAAATAGATGCAATTTTTTTTCAGAGCCAAAAATCAAAGCTTCAGACCTATACCGTTTCAGTGCAGCTAACGATTAGGATAACTGTTATTTAACCCTGCTTTTGTTGTTCAAATAGCTATTACTTAACCCTGAATTTTCCCCGTTGTAAAAGCAGCTTTCAGGGTCAAAATGAGACCGCTGTGTGCTGTCAGCATTTTTATTGGTCACAAACCAGAAAGTGACGCTGGTGCACTGTGAGCATGCTAATTGTTCTTCGCATTACTGTGGCTCTGAAAGTTGTGAAAAGCTTTTATAAACTCATCACAGTGAATAATTAAGATGCTAGGACTGCGTAGGAAAGTGAGGAATAACTGTAGACCTCTGCTAACTATTTATAATAAACTAGTTCTGGTTTTTCATGTCTTTAACTAACAAAACAGGTGTAAAGCTAACCCTGTTTTGTAACCGCAGTAAATATGGTAGTTAAGGTGCTATTTCAAAATCTAATTGAAGCATTACATTTTTTTAATCCTCTTTAACTGAATTCCTCTCAATATTGCAATACATATTTAACTATGAGGTGAAAGCAGTGGCTGCGGTTAAATCCACACTCAAACCTGATTATTATCATCAGTTACAATTGCTCAGTTACACTTATTTACTTTTTCAAGAAATTGTGAGAGAATGTTACATTCAAACATAATACTTCTCTGAGTTGAGTCATATTTTGAAGTAGCTGTCCTCTTACTTGAGTAAAGGTTTTGGTTCCTCTTCCCTCTGTGAGTATAAAGTGACATGGGCTTCATGTTGACAATGTGAAATGATTTAAACATTTGTGTTTCTTGCACTCATTCTTCAGATGTGATTTAGTTTCTCTCATTTGGTGTCTGTAGCTTGAAAATACCAGATTTGTGCTTTACTTAATGTTTTGGCGCTCCATTTACATTACCTTCAAATTATAAATCAGAGGTTACGCCCAGACAGTTACTCTTACTTGAGTAATAGTTTCCCCAAATACTTTTTGAGTAATTTCTTTGACAATTTATTTGACAACTACTTTATTATTATTTTGAACTAACTTTACTCTTACCTGAGTATTTGGATACTCTACCCATCTCTGATCATTCTCTGTATCATTGTTAAGGAGTTAAAAGATTATTGGAATTTTATGTAAACATCAAAATCATTGGATTTCTTTCTGATCATGATCCCTCTGATCACTCACACTAGATCTTGCTCTTTGTATGTCATTTGAATAATCTTAAAGGTCCAGAAATCAGACAATAATCAGATTTTGGTGTGCTTGTGTTGTAACGACTGGTGGATCAAAAAATAATGCAGACTTGAATAGTTCAAAAGTACAGGATAGCTGGATACTGGACCGAGGAGCACAGGTGAGTACTGGAGTGGCGGAGTGGAGCAGACTGGACCGAGGAGCACAGGTGAGTACTGGAGTGGCGGAGTGGAGCAGACTGGACCGAGGAGCACTGGAAAAAACAGACAATCCAAGATGAGGAAAATCCACTAGGAACATTACTGGAAAAATCAAAGATCAAAAGGCCTGGGTGTTCACCACGAATGTAGACTGAACGATCTGGCAGGGTGTGGATGAATGAGCCGAGTCTTTATACTGCAGAGGTGTATGCTTGATTGGAGATGGGTTGCAGGTGAGTAGTGGGAGGAGCCGTTGAAGGTGGTGCAGCATGTCTATTCTCCGCCCAGCTCCAGACAACACAGATGGGAGGAGAACACAGGAATTTGACAGTACCCCCCCCACTAGGGGGCGCCTCCTGGCGGTTCCACCGACTTGTCAGGATGGGCAGCATGAAAGTCTCTGACCAGAGCAGGGTCCAAAATAAGGGCCGGGGAACCCAGGAGGCGTTCCTCCGGACCATACCCCTCCCAGTCAACCAGGTACTGCAAACCCCTACCCCGTCGGCGAGCATCAAGAAGCCCGACAGAACCGTAAGCCGGGTGATCATCCACAACCCGGCGGGAGGAGAGGAACGCCGGAGGGCACAACTCACTGGCAACAACTGGCTTTAACGGGGACACGTGGAAAGTGGGGTGTATACGAAGAGCATAAGGCAACTGTAGGCGTAGAGCAGAAGGACTGTAAACTTTGGCAATCTTGAAGGGGCCCAAAAAAAGAGGAGAGAGCTTCGGGGAATCAGTTTTAAGAGGAATATTTTTGAAGATAACCAAACTGACTGACCCGGTTGGTACTGAGGAGCAGGGGAGCGGCGCTTGTCAGCTGCTGCCTTGGTTTTTGGCTGTAGAGCGAAGAAGAGCAGCCCTGGTCTTCTTCCAAACACGTTGGCAACGCTGGAGATAGTGCTGGACTGAGGGCACTGCCAAATCCACCTCTTCAGATGGAAACAGTGGAGGCTGATAACCTAGAGAAGCTTGAAAAGGGGACAGACCAGTTGCGAGCTCACCAAAGAGTTATGGGCATATTCAATCCAGGGTAAGAAGGTGCTCCAGGTAGATGGGTTAGATGCAGTGACACAGCGCAGTGCCGTCTCCAAGTCCTGATTAGTGCGTTCCAGTTTGCCCATTAGTCTGGGGGTGAAAGCCAGATGTAAGGCTGACTGTCGCACCCAGACCTTCTAAGAGCGCCAAACTTGGGAGGTAAACTGAGTTCCTCGGTCAGAAACAATGTCCAGTGCTATACCCTGGAGCCTGACAACATTGTTAGTTATGCAGTCTGCAGTTTCTTTAGCTGTGGGCAGTTTGGGCAGAGCAATGAAATGAGCAGCTTTAGAAAACCGGTCTCACGGCGGTGAGTATGACTGTATTACCTTGGGGCGGAGGCAGGCGGTAACAAAGTCCACTGCTATGTGTGACCATGGGCGTTTGGGAACAGGCAGAGGTTGGAGCAGACCGGAGGGTGGAGAGTGGGAAGCTTTGCCCTGGCACATACTTGGCAGGCCAGAACAAAGGCTCGTGTATCTCTGTCCATAGTTGGCCACCAAAAATAACGCCTCAGGAGAGAAAGCGTCCGGTTGACTCCAGGATGACATGAGAATCGCGAACAATGAATCCATTCCAGCACTTTTGACGGGCAGCATCTGGAACAATTAAAGCACCAGGAGGACCAGTACCTGGATCAGGCTGAGTGCGCTGTGCTTCCCTGATGTGATTTTCAATGTCCCAACTTATTGCAGCGATCACGCGGGTGGATGGAAGGATAGGGTCTGGAGCAATGGGCCTCTTCCTGGGAGAACTGGCGGAGAGTGCATCGGGCTTGACATTGCGAGAACCTGGACGATCATTGAGAGAAAAATTAAATCTACTAAAGAAGAGTGCCCAACCGGGCTTGCCGTGGTTTAGGCGTCTTGCAGATTGTATATAAGCCAGGTTTTTATGGTCTGTCAAACCAAAAATGGAAGCTCAGCCCCTTCCAACCAGTGGCGCCATTCTTCCAGTGCGAGTTTCACAGCAAGAAGTTCTCGATTCCCCACATCATAATTCTTTTCTGCAGAAGTTAATGGTCGAGAGAAAAAGCACAAGGGTATAGCGATTGTGTGGGTCAAACCTCTGAGAGAGCACTGCTCCAACTCCTGTCTCAGAAAGCGTCCACTTCCACAACAAACTGGCGTGAGGGATCAGGTTGACGCAGGACTGGGGCAGATGTGAAGAGATCTTTCAGTGTGGTGAAAGCGGACTGGGCTTCAGGAGTCCAACAAAACTGCTTGGAAGGAGAGGTAAGTTTAGTCAAGGGTGCCACCACTGCGGCTAAAGTTCTTAATAAACCTCCGATAAAGTTTGCAAAACCAAGAAATCTCTGTAGTTGCTTTCTGCTACTTGGTATAGGCCAATCTGCAACTGCTTTCACCTTCTCCGTGTCAGCCTTCACCTGCCCACTTTCAACAACAAAACCCAAAACTGACCTTACTGGTGTGAAAATCACATTTTCAGCTTTCACATAAAGCTTGTTCTCGAGTAGTCTTTGGAGGACCTGCCGCACATGCTCGCGTGTTCCTGTGGAGTCTTCGAGAAAATAAGAATGTCATCAAGTACACAAAAGCGAAACGATTCAGAAAATCACGCAATACATCATTGATTAGTGCTTGGAAGACAGCGAGCATTGGTTAAGCCAAATGGCATGACTAAATACTCAAAGTGCCCCAGTGGTGTGTTAAAAGCTGTCTTCCACTGTCTCCCTCCCTAATGCGTGCTAAGTGGCACGCATTCCTAAAGGTCAAGTTTAGTGAATATGGCGGCGCCATGAAGAGGTGTGAAAGCTGAGTCAATGAGCGGTAATGGATACTTATTTTTTGACAGTGATATTGTTTAGGCCCCTGTAGTCAATACACGGTCTTAATGTTTTGTCCTTTTTGTCAGCGAAAAAGAACCCTGCTCCCACAGGTGAGGAAGAGGGTCGGATAATACCAGCAGCCTAGAGAGTCTCGAATGTAGTGCTCCATGGCCTCCTGTTCAGGTCTTGAGAGATTGTAGAGGCGGCTGGAAGGCAGAGGTGCACCAGGCAGGAGGTCAGTGCACAATCATATGGTCTGTGGGGAGGGGAGAGATAGAGCTCTACTCTTACTGAAGACCTCTCCCAGATCATGATACACACTGGGCACGGAAGAGAGGTCAGCTTGTCCTGGGGAAGTTGGCGTTAGACGGAGCTCCCTCTGATGGCGACAGAGCTGAATAGAAGACAATTTGCATGGCAAAAGGTGCTCCACTCAGAAATCTGTCCACGGACCCAGTCTATGATTGGGTTGTGTTTGACTAGCCACGGATGGCCTAAGATCAGTGGTGTGATGGGGGCAGAGATGACAAAAACTGTACTTTCTCCTGATGATTACCAGACAAAACTAGAGAAATTGGTTCAGTGACATGTGTTACCCTGGCCAGAGGTTTTCCATTCAGAGCTAATGCGGTCAATGGTTTTTTCAGTGGTTCCAGAACTATGTTAGCCTGCTCTGCCACCTGCTGGTCTAAAAGTTCTCCTCTGCGCCCGAACAATAAGAGCTTGAATAGGCAAAGTCACACATTTACAGCAAAGTTTAGCGGGGATCTGAAGTCTAGTCTTCTCTGGGATATTGTCTTGGCCCACCAGTACTCCCAGACCTACCTGGTGAGCACGGTCTTTTGGGCGATCTGGACAGGCTGCGAGGAAGTGACCTTTCTCCCCACAGTACAGGCACTCACCGGCCTGGCGGCGTCGTAGCCGCTCCTCAGGAGTGAGCCGTGTTTCGGCCCAATTGCATAGGCTCCTCTGTGGAGGGTGGTGTGGATGGGGATATAGCCGAAGTGGAGGGAAGTTGGGTTTGTAGTGCTGGACCTGGGCGCCCGGGTAGCTGAGGGAAAGAGAGCGTCTGTCTCTTTGCCGACTTTGAAGACGGTTATCAATCCGATTAGCTAGAAACCAGAGACTTGAGGTCAGCCGGGTCATCACGAGTAGAAATTAGTTCATCCTTAATTTATCACTTAGGCCTTTGACAAAAACAGCTTTCAGTGCATTGTCGGTCCAATCAACATCCGCAGCTAGGGTCCAGAATTCAATTGTGTAGTCTGCAACAGATCTTGAACCTTGAGAGAGACTCAACAAGCGCAGAGAGGCATCAGCTTGATAGTCAGGATGGTCAAAAACAAGTCTTAGTTCCTCCCACAAAGTCCTCAAAACTGACTTGATCCAAGCAGGAGTGTGAGAAAACTTAGCTTGGCCCACTGAAGTGCTCTGCCCCTCAATAATCCACACATGTAACGAATCTTAGCAGAATCAGATGTAAAAGATGCAGGACGTTGTTGGAACACAGAGGAACACTGGAAAAGAAAACCACGGCAATGGCTCGCTGACCTGTGAATGGTTCCGGGTCTGTGCATCGGGACTCCAAAGGGGCGACAGAAGAGGTTGATGCCGTCGCCAAAGATGGGTGCAGTAGAGGTCGGAGACTGGAGAGTGAGCAGGGCAAACCTGGCTGGTTAACTGAGAGACTTGTTGAGCCAGGGCTTGGTTGCTGTCAAACAGAGACCGGATACTTTGTTCATGCTGGCCAATCATGATGCCTTGATGTGAGAATGCTCGATGTAAAGTCTGGTTAGTTTCATCGTCTGCTGATTCCATGTTGGCCAGATGCGTTCTGTATGCGACTGGTGGATCAAAAATAATGCAGACTTGAATAGTTCAAAAGTACAGGATTTATTGAGGAAACAGGACAGCTGGATACTGGACCGAGGAGCACAGGTGAGTACTGGAGTGGCGGAGTGGAGCAGACTGGACCGAGGAGCACAGGTGAGTACTGGAGTGGCGGAGTGGAGCAGACTGGACCGAGGAGCACTGGAAAAAACAGACAATCCAAGATGAGGAAAATCCACTAGGAACATTACTGGAAAAATCAAAGATCAAAAGGCCTGGGTGTTCACCACGAATGTAGACTGAACGATCTGGCAGGGTGTGGATGAATGAGCCGAGTCTTTATACTGCAGAGGTGTATGCTTGATTGGAGATGGGTTGCAGGTGAGTAGTGGGAGGAGCCGTTGAAGGTGGTGCAGCATGTCTATTCTCCGCCCAGCTCCAGACAACACAGATGGGAGGGGGAGAACACAGGAATCTTGACAGCTTGTAACTTGCCAGTGATAAGAGTCTATTGTTGGATTTGTATATTGTTTCCTTCCTATAATAGACTGCCCCAGCTGCCCGTGTGATGTGTCTGTTATGAACATGTTTTGATTTGTGTTCTTAGGTCTGTTCCAAGCTGAGCCCGGAGCTGTCGGAGCTGGTGGTGTACTGCCGGAGCGTCTCCTTCAGCGGCTTTGAAAACACGACTGAAAAAGCTCCAAATGAAATGTCGTCCTTCTCCGAGAGCGATGCCCTGAAGCTGATCAAAGACTCCGGTACGGCGCCGGACATAATTGTGTTTTCACATTACAGAGGCCGAGGTGCAGTCTCATATACAGAGAACATAACCTCCAGTGGTTTATGGTATGTACTTTTGTTTTGATTTTGCAGGAAAGCTATTTGTACGACACAACAGCAGGCAGCTGAGCCGGATCTACCCCTCCGGCCAGCGACTCCAATCGTCCAACTATGATCCTCAGGAAATGTGGAACGGGGGCTGCCAGATGGGTTAGTACTCCAGTCGAGAAGTAGCGATTCTGATAATGGCTAATTAAAGTCTTTGTCAATGAAAATGACTCTCTCAACTCTCAATATTCACAGCTGCTGAACAATTCTGGCAGTGCTTATGTGTTTTGTGCAGAAAAGACAATCTACATGAGTCAAATGCCTTGAGCTCTTAGTAGTATTGGAGTTGTATGGATTAGTTTTGATATATTTACATTTCATTTGTTGATTATTTGATATATTTATGTCAAGGAAAGACATTTATCTGAACTCAAGCGCAGTTTTTTTTACGCCAGACAAGGCAAACTGTTTTTCAAATTAAGAAAGAATGAAAATAAATGTTAAACAATTCAAACATCCTAGATTTTAATCTATAAATCTAGATTAATCATATGAACTGAATGTATGCATTGCAAAGTAATTGTTCGATATTACTTGTATTTGGAATATCAATACTTGAATTGAGGGGCAGATTTTATTTATCAAGATGTTTCCAAGTGCAATAAAACGTTTTCTCTTCGCTGACAAATCAAAGTTAGTCAGATCAAGATGAAATATTCTTAAGTGATTTAAACAGTTTAAACACACGAGTGTCACAAAGAAAACATTCCACTTTTCAAACACCACCAGATCAAATCAGGACTATTTTAGGTCAAAACTTGGACTATTCCACGTCTAAAATAGGCTTAGACCATTACTACAGTAGTTCTATCTAAGGACTAACCCAAAAGAGGAAGAAAATTTGAAAAAGTTTTATGGCATGTTTCGAAGAACAATAAAACTTTCCCTCTTACTGACAAATTAAAGTTAGTCAGATAAAGGTGAAATATTCTTAATTCAAGTAATTTAAACTCCTCTCAAACAGTGGATCTTAAACATTTTTCACAAGTATCACAAAGAAAACCTTTTTCTATTCAATACCACCAGATCTTGTAAATCAGGATTATTCCAGGTCTAAATTGGGATTACACCATTGCTACAGTAGTTCTATCTAAAGTCGAACCCCAAAGAGGAAGAAAATTAAAGAATATCAGATTAGACAAACATAAGAACTGCAAAGAAATCATCGTATCACAGTTTGATCTTGAACATTTGTCTCTTAACCCAAAAGAGGAAGAAAATTTTAATTTTATCATCCATCAGATCAGCTAGTTAGTCAGATATATTCTTAATTCAAGTTATTTAATGTCCTCTTGAACAGTGGCTCTTAAACATTTTTCACCAAGTACCACAAAGAAAACATTAGGCTTTTCAAATACCACCTGATCTAGTAAATCAGGATTATTTCAGGTCTAAACTTGGACTATTTCAGGTCTAAACTGGGATTACACGGTTGCTACAGTAGTTCTATCTAAAGACAAACCCAAAAGAGGAAGAAAATTAAAGAATATCAGATTAGACAAAAACAAGAACTGGAAAGAAATCATTGTACCACAGTTTGATCTTGAACATTTGTCTCTTTATGTTTTGTAGAACCTATAATGCTGCTGTTTCTGACACTTTCGCTCTTGTTTCTCTGCAGTGGCTCTGAACTTCCAAACCCCCGGGGAGCAGATGGACCTGAACCAGGGTCGCTTCCTCACAAACGGTCGCTGCGGTTACGTGCTCAAACCCAGCTTCATGTGCAGCCCCACATCCGAGTTTAACCCCGAAAATACAGGCGGAGGGCCCGGCCACGTCCCCACACAACTGACAATAAGAGTGAGCCATGTCTTTTCATTTGCGTTTGTTTGGATGGGACATAAAAAACAACATATTTTTTTCCTTCAATCTCTTTTATTGGATTTCAAATTAAAATAAGCAATACAAGAATATGCAATGTCAGATGTAAGCCCTGAATAAATTGTGAGATATACAATGTGATATATTAATTAAAATACACATAATGAAAAACGAAAGAACAAACTAATAACCCCCCAAAAAAACAGAAAAACAAAAAAATTAAGCGACCAAGTAGCTGCTTGTGAGACAATTCCAGGCTCATCTCAAAATAAACAAAGAAAGAAAACTAATCAGGGTTATCGGGGAAGGCCAGCTTCTCTACATACTCAAAAAGGATCCCATATTTCAGTAAAGGTCTCTTTTGCACCCTTCAACAAGTGCAGAATTTTCTCCAATTTAGCAAAATAAAGGACATCGCTAATCTAGTGAAAATGTGATGGTGGCGTAGTTCAGTGGTTCCCAACCTTTTTTGTCTCACAGAGTATCCCTTAACTTGACTTTCGGGCAAATAAATGGGTTTACTAGTCGAATATATTCAATTATTACTATTATATTTTTATTTTTATTAGATGTATGATCCAAGATATTCCAAAAGATACAAAAAGTACAACTAATGACATTTTTTTATTCATTTAAAACCTGAAACCATTCCAAGTACCTCCTGGTAATTCCTCATGCATCGTATCAAAAGTCTAGCTAACAAAGTACGACAGTAAAAGCTGCAAACACTTTCTGTGCTGATGTTAGGGAAACAGGTACAGAAGTGTGCCCAAATATAACAGCATCAGGAGCAAGAGTTTTCCCTTTAATCTCACTCAGATTGTCAAAAATGTTTGTCCAATAAGATAGCAATAAGGCAGAACAAGACCAGAACAGTGAAGAGAAGCCGCAGCCTGATGGCATCGGTCGCAAATTGAAAAACAACATATTTACATTGCTAGTTTCCATCTGTACTCCCCCATGTAAAATGTGTGCTGCAAGAATTGACAAAATCTTATTGAAATCCCTACTTGAAACATCTCAATTAGCAAATCTCAAAGGCTGCAGTGATTTAGATGATATGTTCTCTTTTGCAGACAACAAAATATCCTGTCTCCATGAGGTTTTATGATGTCAAACCGTTGCAAATGCTGTTGTTAGACGTCTATGTGATTGTGGGTTACAAGTTAAAAATGCACTGGGAATTGAATTTTGATTTTGAACTTGAACCATAAAACCAATCGTAATATTTTGTTCAGTCCTTGAACAAAGACACATCGATAATAGATTAGCAACAAAGCCAACAGTAAATCTAACCCGGAAGTGCCACTCTTTTTAGGGGCATAATAGGTTGTGCGTATGGAATGTTTAACACACATACAAAGAAAAATGTCTAGCCTAAAATTAACAAACTTTCATTTGGCTTGAACAGTGATGAGGTTATATTTTGTTTAACAGATTATTTCAGCACAGCAGCTGCCAAAAATAAACACAGAGAAGGCCAGCTCCATTGTGGACCCCCAAGTCTGGATCGAGATTCATGGTGTGGATATTGATAATGCTAAAAACAAAACCCAGCGCATCGACAACAATGGTAATTCAATGGCTTTCATTCACAAATGTGTGTTGCTGCATCCAGATTAGATCAGTAACTCATATGAATATGTGCGGTTTTCATATGAATTATTTATATATTTTCCTGTGTTTGGTGTAAACATGTGCTCCTTCCTGTTCAAGGCCTACAGTAGTTTGTATGAGAGGAACAGTGACAGCTAATTTACAGCTCTTGTGCGCCCTCTGCAGGATTCAACCCGAGGTGGGACTGCACTCTGAGCTTCCAGCTGCAGGTGCCGGAGCTGGCCCTCGTGCGGTTTGTGGTGGAGGACCACGATCACACGGCCAAAAATGACTTTGTGGGACAGTTCACTTTGCCCTTCACCAGTTTACGGACAGGTTTGTGAACATCCCACAGTGCACTGCTCAGGGCTGCAACTAACCCTTTTTTGGGGGGTTAGTTTACTACTCAGTGATTTATTTATTTTTTTTTTGATTAGTTGAACAGTGATTATTTCTATTGTACATTGAGATGCTAATGTCAGTGTCCGTGACCAGCTCTTTACTGTGTCCTCAGGTTATCGACATGTTCACTTACTGAAGGCAGATGGCTCCAGTCTGTCCCCGGCCACTCTCTTTGTCCATGTCAAAGTGGCACGCAGAGGAGTTCCCATCAAAACCGTTTCAGAGCGTATGGCCAGCGCCAAAGGCAAGGCATGACTTGAATCTAAACGGCAGCAAAGCGGTTATTCCAAAACAAAAGGGTTTGGGGAAAGCTTTTAAATACAGCAACACTGCTGCTGCAGTTTGCCAATCTTCTGGACCTCAAGTGGACTAACTCACACAGAGCCACAAGTCCGAAGGAAGAGAGAAGAGAGAAGAGCCGAGTTAGTCCCTAACAACCGATGTGCCTCAGGCTGGATTCATGATTCACTGTGAGGGAATCTGTAAGAGACAATCCACTGAATCTTGTATTTTATGGAGGACAGTGACATAATCTGAAGTATTTTAACTCAAGTGATACTTAACGCAGTATTAACTCTAATGAAGTGATTAGAGCATACAATATTAATATATTTAAGAGAACCTAATGATGGTTTTGTTTTCACTGCATGTATTATTATTATTAGCACTTATAATCATTTTAACATTATACTATAAAATGTAATAATGTATTGTAACAGAATACATTTCAACAAGTGTTTTAACAAATGGGTGATGCACACCCAGTCTTACTTGAAACTCCTCCCACGTCAAGCACTTTGTTACTGATTATAAAAGTATAGGCTACACATTATTCTAGCATGCAGCATTTGTTGTTTACAAAACCTCTTAATTGTCGTTTGGATTGTTCTGTGAGGCCAACTAAAGTTGAGGCTTTAGGCGGCGAGGCTTATCTCGGTGGATTACATATTACTTACACACTACTGCGTAATCTTACGAATACTGACTGAACTGTGCTCTTTGTAGGCACTTTCATTCATTGTTCTGTATTTAATAGCTCAAAATGTACTTAACTGTTGTAGCACTGAAGTTGTGTTAAATTTTATCAATAATGTGAATTTTGTGTCTTGTTTTGTGTGAGCAGGATCTACTGTTGTTTTCATAAAAAAACTAACACTATTGTATCTTAATTCTTAGAAAATAAGATTTGAAACCATGATTTCAAGACAAACTATCAGTGATTCTGATATTCTAACTACAGTTTTATGTTTTTTGTCATTAATGAGTAAACTGGGCCTATTCATGGTGTTTTATGTCTAATTAAATCTAAATTGTGCATAGAATGTGTCCTATTTTTTAACATAAACCCTGATTTTAATGCTAATTATTGTGCAATAAAAATAATTTATATAATTAGACAACATGCCTCTTATTTTCAAAACCCACAGTTTGTTTTTACGCAGATCTCTTACAGGATAACCTCTTGTCCAGATATCCTGCATATCCCCCTTATTTAGAGAATGTCCCACTTTTTTGCTGACACCACATGAATTGTAAAAAAGTTAGCTTTATATAGAAAACATGATTTTCTTTTTCTTGCAAATAAATTAAGACTTTTGTGTGCACTGGCTTTCAGGGTTGTTAATTTGGCACCTATTGCTGTTCCAATCTCTCCACATGTTATGAGTGACAAAAACGGAAAATCATATGGAGTTATTACAGTGATTATCTGTGAGCTTTTTGAGTTTGTTCCTCAATGTCCCAACAACTTGTCCCTCTTTTTGTACAAATTTTTACAACATAGTAGAGCTGAAACAAGTTAATCAATTACAAAGTGATTATTGCAATGATTGTCAACTCATTTAGTATTCGAATAACTGTATTCTGAATTGTAAACAGCATCCAAAACAAGCCATGTGCTGAGAGAAGAAGTTTTATGACTTACGCCTGATGCACACTGACTCCGGTCCGGCTGCGGGTCCCGAACCGCGACTGGACTGGACTCAGTGTACACTAGGCGTCACACAGGAAATGTGAAAAAAAATGTGGTTTTGATGGAAAATCTATTTTGTCTATAAGTATACTCTGTCGAGCGGCACCAATTTAAGTTCATCTGGGTCCAATTAAGTAAAAAAAAAAAGTTTTATAAAGCCAATCAATTGAGCAAAATTATCATTGATTGCAGCCCTGTTACATGTAAATTTGAATTTGTTTAAACCAAATAATAATTTGATGGGTTTGGGGGGATTTTTCGTTCCATTTTTTGAGCTGTGGGTTGTTTTTTTTCTTTTGTTTTCAAACATTAGTACATAGGGGTTCACCTTGACTCAATTTAGCTTTGTGACTGTGGTAAGCCTATTTGCCCAACTATATAAATCCATCCATTCATCTTATTCCGCTTATCTGGGGCCAGGTCGCGGGGGCAGCAGTCTAAGCAGGGACTCCCAGACTTCCTCCAGCTCCTCCGGGGGGATCCCAAGGCGTTCCCAGGCCACAGAGAGACAGTCCCTCCAGCGTGTCCTGGGTCTACCCCGGGGCCGTCTCCCAGTGGTACATGCCCAGAACACCTCCCGAGGGAGGTGTCCAGGAGGCATCCGGAACAGATGCCTGAGCCACCTCAGCTGCTCCTCTCGACGTGGAGGAGCAGCGGCTCTACTCCGAGCTTATCCCGTGTGACTGAGCTCCTCTGTCTCTGAGGGCCACCCGGCGGAGGAAGCTCATTTCGACCGCTTGTATCCGCGATCTCTTCCTTTCTGTCATTACCCAAAGCTCATGACCACTGGTCATGACCACCTCTGGACTGGCAGACCGGGGTGGTGGTCCCTCTGTATAAGAAGGAGGACTAGAGGGTGTGTTCCAACCACAGGGGGATCACACTCCTCAGCCTCCCCGGTAAGGTCTATTCCAGGGTACTGGAGAGGAGAATCCGACCGATAGTCGAACCTCGGATTCAGGAGGAGCAGTGTGGTTTTTGTCCCGGTCGTGGAACACTGGACCAGCTCTATACTCTCCATCGGGTGCTCGAGGGTTCATAGGGGTTTGCCCAACCAGTCCACATGTGCTTTGTGGATCTGGAGAAGGCATTTGACCGTGTGCCCCGGGGCGCCTTGTGGGGGGTGCTCCGGGAGTATGGGGTCCGGGGCCCTTTGCTAAGGGCTGTCCGGTCCCTGTACGACCGGAGCAGGAGCTGTGTTCGCATTGCCGGCAGTAAGTCAGACCTGTTCCCGGTGCATGTTGGACTCCGCCAGGGCTGCCCTTTGTCACCGGTTCTGTTCATAATCTTTATGGACAGAATTTCTAGGCGCAGTCAGGGCGTGGAGGGTGTCCAGTTTGGGAACCACAGGATCTCATCTCTGCTGTTTGCAGATGATGTCGTCCTGATGGCTTCTTCAAACCAGGACCTACAGCATGCACTGGGACGGTTTGCAGCCGAGTGTGAAGCAGCTGGGATGAAGATCAGCACCTCCAAATCCGAGGCCATGGTTCTCAACTGGAAAAAGGTGGCTTGCCCTCTCCGGGTGGGTGGAGAGTTCTTGCCTCAAGTGGAGGAGTTCAGGGTACCCAAAGCTCATGGCCAACTATATAAATATTTTTATTTTATTCTGTTTATTTATTTGATATGGGCATAGTAATTGCATTGGATGATGATTGTTTGAAGTGTTCTAGTAAAAATGCACATTTTCAACACCCGTCCATAGGAGGCCTTTAGAACAATATAAATGGTCAAAGCAAGTAGATAATATTAACAATAACAACAACTAGAATGTCACTCAAAATGACCATGTATGCAACTCTGCCCTGATTTCAGCCAGTTTAAGACGTTTGTTGATGTTCACTAAATAAACTATTGCAGTGTTGGGAGTTTGTGAGAGGTAGCCTAGGATTAGGTGATTATGTTACAACATTCATGGTGTATTATGCAAGATGTTTTTTGGGGGGTGAATAGTGTTTCCATATGCATTCTTATTTCTTTACACTCTTCATGTATGGTCTCTTATACCTTATTCCGAAGCCTGTAAATCATGCACACAGAGACAGGCGTACAAAAGGTGGTCTATCACATACTTGTAACACTGCACTGCCTGAACCAATGGCATCAAAGTAGTTTTAAAGGCGTCGGGGGGCACGCACGGCACGCATGCACGCGGTGGCTGCACACTTCCGCGTTGAAGATGGCGGATGAGAATGAGACAGCACCGATGCCGGAGAACGAAGATGTAGAAGATCACGGACACTGCAGCGACTGTGAAAATGACGAGCACCACTTTGACGATGGGTAAATGGCACTTTCTGGCACAAATGCTTTACAAAACCTGCAACGTTTTTGCCTTATTTTAGCTTAGAGATCACAGAATGAAAGCCAGACGAGCTGCCCGAATCGACAGCGCTTGGGAGCTGTAGTCCCGCCCACTTTCCGTTACTCGATTGGTTGAATTGGTTGTTTGTTGGCCCGTTATGTGATCTGATTGGCTGGTGTTGCGTTCTCTTCCGCATGTGGGCGGGCTCAACCTCGCTTTCCTTCAGTTTAGCTTTTAATGTAAAATGAGGATCAAAAAATGTGCTTGAAAGCTTGCCAATAACAACAAGATATTGCAAAAACAACGCTCCAAATAACGGTCTTCATCCTATCAAAGTTATATCTTATATATCTTTATAATCGGCTTGTCGCTTGAGTAAGCACGTAGATTATTTTACGACAGCCTCATTTGACATTTAGTGAGTTAGCTTTCAGGCTAATTTAGCTGTCAAACCCCCATTGTGTTAGTCTTGGCTGCACAGCTGAAAGCGAAACAAACAAGGTTGATGTTATGCTTTTACCACCATGGAAATGTTTGTTGAGGCTTTATAATATACTAATATACTACACTACAATATAATAAACCTTAATCCTTTTCCTATTATCAAATATCCTAGCTTTGAGCATAAATCAACACATCGATATTGGCTTGTGTGGCTTTTGTTCTTTGGTAATTAATTAAGCGGACTTATAAATGCTGAACGGATCAAAGGAATCAACAGAATTAAAGCGTATATTGTTAGCGGTTTCTTTGTTTGTTCGGGGAAAATTTACCAAATAATAAATAGTTTTCAGATTATTGAAATGTAAACAGCTACATCTGATCTGAATACAGTAATCAGATTTTTTCCTTGATTGTCTAAACCTGCACAGGATAAAAATTAAGAGAAAATGTTATAGATTGAAAGAGTCATTTTAAAATTCATGGTACTTTTTCAAATATAACAGTTGCTTAACTCTAATAATCCACACATTGACTGACACGTGTCACCAGTGTTTTTGATGATCCAATTTCTAAGGCACAAAAAAATCAGATCCAATTTTTGGGTTATAAGATTATTCTAGTTAGTTGAACCATTCTTTTTATGGCAGTGTAAATGCACCCAGTGTTTGCCTTGTCACATGCTGGCATTTTTCATAAAACAAATGAGGTCCAAACCTCCTGAATTAGTGTGGATCACAGAGCATTCACAGACGCGAGCAAAACGATAACGGTTTCTCTTTAAAATACAGAAAGAGAAACCCTCTCAGTCTTGTGAAGCTGTGGGAGTAAATTGAAAGTTAATACAAAAATTAGACACTCCCTGATGGGATTTGCATCAGTTTGTGAACTTAAAGTCTGGCACATGTCCAGAACAGTGTATTGTAAATTCTGCTATTATCTCTATGATACATCTCCAAATCTGTTGTTTACATAGTTGGGGAGTATATACAAAAAGTAAATCCGCTCTTATGTGCCACGCCTAACAGAGCTCAGGATTGAACGTGAAAAGCTTTACATTACTGGTCAAAATGTAGAGAAGTGCACAAATAAAAAAGCTGTGGAATAACACTTTAAACTGTTAGGTCACTGCTGGTAAATATCACTCTGTTATGTCAGAATACTTTTGAATGGATGCTAAATTTTGTATTTAGCATCTTAAAATCTCCAATCTCCACATAACACAATCCTGAGCTTTATACTCAAAACAATTTTTCAAAAGTTCAGAGTAAATTGGACTAATAAGAATGTGTGTTCAATCATGGTATTTTATTTTATGTTCTTTTGTGCACTTTCCTATCTATTGTTAACCTCCTTTTTTGTGAAACACTTTGGTCAGCTGAAGTTTTTAAATATGGTTTAGAAATTATGAAATTTAATTGAATCGTAGTCGATACAGTGTCTGAATTTTGGCAAAACTGGCCAAATCTGAAACTGATTTTAAATGTTCATCCTTGACAACAAAATAAAAATGACATGTTTTGAAAGTGGCTGCTTCTCCAAGTGAAAAGAATCTGATGATTAATTGCATTGATACAAAAATGGAGTGGTCTTCTTCGAAAACAAAGCCTGATTCTGGCAATAAACTGTGATGTAGTGGAAAGCCGTGGAACAAACCATTCAAAGCTTTGTTGTCCATTGTCCGTGGAGCCACTCAGTGACCCCTGGCAGCACATACATTACACACACTACTCGTCCTGCAGAGGTCATGTGATTAACCATCTGTGCTGCTGCTCCCAGGGCAAGGCCTCGCGCTCCTCGGACACTAATGAGATTATCCTGTGTAAGTACGAAGGCTCAGGAGGGACAGGACAAGTCGCAGGAGTAGAGCTCTGTGTGACGCCTCAAGTTTGGGCTGAAAAAAGTTGTTTTATTGATTATAGTCCAGAAAATGGGTTCTATATCCAATAACTGACTATGCACGCTTTTGTAAATTAATATTTTGTGATCACTAGACTTGATCTTCAATTCTGTGAACGTTTTTGTTTGCTTTTTAAATATGTCTTTTACTAGGCTGAACAGATCCTTCTTTACAATGTTTACCAGTGTGTCAGCACTGTTAAAAAGCAGACTTTTTTTGAAATTATTGTTTCCATCTGTTCGTTTTTGTCCATTTTGTTGTATCTTGTTTTGTTTTGTCTTTTTATTCCATTCTATGTACTGGGCGTAAACACATTAAAGAAATTGAAAAAATTAAAAACAAAAAACATGACTCAGCCATAGAGGCTACAAAAATATAATTATCTGAACTGTTTTATGACTAAATTAACTTCTTTCAGAATCAGAAAAAGTTTTTTTTTGTTTTTTTTTTGTTTTGTGAACAAAATTCACAAACTAGGAATGTACTCACGGTGCATCCTAAAACAATAAGTATGGTACTGAAACAATTAAATCGATCCATCACAACTCACTTATGGAGATAATTGTCAACTAATTTAGTGTTAGAATATTTGTTATCTGGACTTTACAGCCTCCAAAATTTGTTGTGTGCCACAGAACAATCGTGCAATCTAGCAGCGCAAAATAGCTGAAGTACTGTTGACATTAGTTATTTAAAGTGACAGGTGTTTTGAAGTCATTTGCTTCAGTTTATCCACAGAATGTCACAAGATGGTGCTTATTCTGCTCCAGGCCTAAAATCTAGGCCAAATCCTCGAGCTAATCAGTGCCTCAAGGAGGTAGAATTATAACCAGAATTACTTCGATACACACATTTCTATACTCACCTGATTGTTTTGAAGAGGTTTTTTCCCCTTAGTAATCACATCATAATGACTGAAATCTTCTGTGTGTTTTCTCGCAGTGACAAGGGTGAAGACTCTGGCACTAAGAAGAAGAAAAAGAAGCCGAAAAAGAAGAAAAAGTCTGGTGCAACAGAAGGAGCTCAGGACCCTCTCGCCAAGGCAGGGATTTTAATGATTATCTGAATAATGTCTTCAGTTTGAGCAATTCGAATGGGCAGTTTTATGTCTAAATGTCATACTGCAAAAGTTATTTATTCTACGGGCAAGGCACAGAAAGAGGAAACCAAAAATTAAACAAGTTGTTCAACCTGATCATTGTTGTGTGGCATTTTGAGCAGGTTACAGACAGTATGTATATGAGCAGTTTACAGACAGGTCAGTGTACATTTTATTGTCCTCATAGAAACATTTATCCTTGGCTTACAAAAGGCTTGTAAATATGAGCTCTTGTACTCAGTAGAACCCAAATTAAGCTAAAGTTATGTCACTTGAGAATTATTCATCAAAAACATAACTGTAAATTTGATTACAGAACATGCTGTGGGTGTTTAGGCAACAGCAACTTTTAACTTTAGATTTGGATTTGATTTTGGACCATTTTTCTATTTTAAACCATTTTTCTTTTACAGTCGACCCAGAAATTACAGACATATTAACACAAAGCCATCAGCACTTTTACGCTTATGCAACGCCTATGCATCTACCACAGAGTTCTTGTTACCTGCCCTCCAGCTCAGTTTTAGACCCATATGAATGTTGTTAGATCACATGAGCGTAACCTGTCGCTTGTTCTTTCAAACAGGTGAACTCGTTGCCAGCGGATAAGCTACAAGAGATCCAAAAGGCCATTGAATTGTTCTCTGTCGGCCAAGGCCCTGCCAAAACCATGGAAGAAGCAACTCGAAGGAGCTACCAGTTCTGGGACACGCAACCTGTGCCCAAACTAGGTACGGGTTACTGTCGATTATCTAATTAAGCATCTGAATTTAAATATTTTATACTTTTTTTTTCAATTATGTAGATCAATGAATGTTTTTTTGCTGTTGTTTTGTTTAGTTTTAAAGTTTTTTTTTTTTTATGTTTATGACATAATGTTTAGGTTGAGTTCACACTTGCACACACAACATGAAAGTTGTGACCAAACCTGGAACTAAACCTGGAACTAAACCTGGAACTAAACCTGGAACTAAACCTGGAACTAAACCTGGAACTAAACCTAAACACAGTATTACTTTATCTCCTTCGAAATGTGTTCCCTTTACAGGCCAATCCATGACAAATTTGGAGCGTTACCATATTGATGAATAATTTTAAACGGAATATTATATGCAACATTTTGATTACTTTTTACAATTCAAGCATTATTATGTTATTATCAAGTGATCAAAGGGCCATTGCTCCAATAGGTATTTCGCAAAACGCTGTCATTGTTTTTAGCTTTATAAAGAAGACTGTGATTTTCTGTTCTTCTGTGTATGAGAAGCATGTTTCTGTGCAAAATTTTTGTTCAAATTTTCTACTTTTGTTCAGGGGAGACGGTGACATCACATGGGTGCATTGAACCTGACAAAGACCAGATCCGAGAGGAGCCTTACAGCCTCCCACAGGGCTTCTGCTGGGACACGCTCGATTTGGGCGACCCTGGGGTGGTAAGAAAATATGTTCTAATACTTACTGTGGTCTCAAACAAGTAAATTTAGACTTTGACTCAGATTACTGTTTTATTCTCTACTCGGTTTTAATATTTTACTCTATTTCATGTTCTCAAATTCAGCTTAAAGAGCTTTACACACTTCTGAATGAGAACTATGTGGAAGACGATGACAACATGTTTCGCTTTGACTACTCCCCTGAGTTCCTTCTCTGGTAACGTCTTGTCTTTCCATTTGATGTTTAACACTTGTCTGCACTTTTATAAACAAGCTATAACTCAGCACTGAGAGGTGTTATGCTTTTGATTGTCTATTTATATCTTGTCCTTGTCATCACTGGGGCAACCTTCTGTATTTAAGAGTCTTATGCAATAATTCACCTAACTTCACCTAAACCCACTTAACAATAATGATAAAAATAAAAACTCTTAACGGGTGACATTATCTGTTCAGGGCTCTGAGGCCTCCTGGGTGGTTGCCGCAGTGGCACTGTGGAGTCCGGGTAAACTCTAACCAAAAGCTGGTAGGCTTCATCAGTGCCATCCCGGCGAATATACGCATCTATGACATGTAAGTGGAAACAAGCAGATGCACCTTCTTGTACCGTCATTGGATTTCTTGTTTACTGAGATGTGTTTTTTGTTTTTAGAGAAAAGAAAATGGTGGAGATAAACTTCCTTTGTGTCCACAAGAAGCTTCGGTCCAAACGTGTGGCTCCGGTTTTGATCCGAGAGATCACCAGACGAGTGAATCGGGAGGGAATCTTTCAGGCGGTTTACACGGCTGGAGTGGTACTGCCCAAGCCGGTGGGCACGTGCAGGTGCGTTTGAGACTCTGCAAAAGGGATTCATGTCAGACCAGGTGCCGTGTCATGCCTGGTGTGGTGTAAAACTGGAATTTAACTGAACTAAACAAGGATGAAATTATGACTTCACATATTGTTTTGTCATTCTGGCTCCATGAATCACCCACATGTGGCCCATTCACTAAGCACGGATTTGAAACTGATGCTTGGAACGTAGTCTGGAGCTGAAAAGACAACAAAATAGCACAAACTTTTCCACTGAAAACTGGGCTAATGGAGTTCACTTTCCACTTTTGGATAATTGGACTCTGGTCTAATCTGGGACAAACTATAACTAAAATGCACGGTTATAGCATCAACAAAACTGACGGAGCCTGGACATGAAAGAAACATTTTAATGTTTGTATTTGTATCGTAAAAAAAGCTTCTTCTTTTTGTGCAGGTACTGGCATCGCTCTTTGAATCCCCGAAAACTAATCGAGGTTAAGTTCTCTCATTTGAGCAGAAACATGACTATGCAGCGCACCATGAAGTTGTACCGTCTGCCTGAGGTTCTTAAAATTAGCTATATTTTCTTTTCTTTTTTTGTCATTTCCGAAAAACATCTCACTTCCTTAACTTGTCCCTCTTTGTTTCAGAACCCAAAGACTTCAGGTCTGCGGCCCATGACCAAAAAGGACGTGCCGGTGGTGCATCGCCTTCTCCGTGAATATCTGAATCAGTTTAACTTGGTGCCTGTCATGAACCAGGAGGAGGTGTCTCACTGGCTGCTGCCTCGAGAGAATATCATCGACACGTTCTTAGTGGAGGTAATTTAAAACACAACGGGTTTTTATCAACTCTGCAAAAAACTTAAAATGACTTCAGAGAATTCAGAATATCTTCCTTTTGTAGCTTGGACTATTAACTTTTACATATCCATTTTACTTAATGTTGGAGTGTATTCTCTGTTGTACTGCACATTTTTGTAGTATTTACCACTCTTAAACCTGGTCTCTCTTCAGAACAATGGTAAAGTGACTGATTTCCTGAGTTTTTACACGCTGCCCTCCACCATCATGAACCACCCTGTGCATCGCAGCCTGAAGGCCGCCTACTCCTTCTACAACGTCCACACCACCACTCCGCTGCTCGACCTCATGTCCGACGCCCTCATCATGGCCAAATCGGTGGGCAACCTCAGATTTACTTTAAAATTAGCTTATTATTTAGCTATAACGTGATTATTATGTTCTCCATCTATGAACAGAAAGGATTCGATGTCTTCAATGCACTGGATTTAATGGAAAATAAGACTTTCTTGGAGAAGCTTAAGTTTGGAATCGGAGATGGCAATCTACAGTATTATCTGTACAATTGGAAGTGTCCCAGCATGGGATCGGAAAAGGTATGTTTTGTGATTTTTGCACTATCATTTGTTCGAAAACATGTTTCTACATTTGTGGTTTCAAAGAAAACTTGTAATATCACCTTAAATCAAACACTGCTTTATGTAATATATGTTTACATTTTACTTTATATTTGGCAGAGGTTATGTTGACTTTTTTTCTACCGGCAACTTTGACCGGCAGGCTCGGAAAATTCCGGTCATTTGGGAAAACTACTGGTCAGATAGTTTGAGTATACAAAAATAACTAATAAATTACTCCATTTAAAGTAGAGCATTTATTAACATTCCATGAACTTGACAGTCTTTTAAGAAGGCAGTAACAGTAGACTGACAATGACGATGTGACAATGACAAATACATTAATAACAATGAGTGCGTTTATCACGTCTGAGGCGACTGCGCAACCCATTATTTGAGGCCTCGTTTGCGGCGTGGTTTTGTTGAGTTGAAATGTTTGCTGCCTCTCTCTCCTCAGCCCTCACTCAATTCAACTCAAACTGGTCAGATTCCAATTGTGCAAACCAGGATTTTGAACTACAGTTTGCCTCTGTCCCTGTCAGACTGTTGTATTTGAATAGATGATAGATAGATCCCTTCGGGGACAATAAATATCATATATATCAGATTTGGTCATTTAACAATCTTGAAGTTCCAGAAATCAGATAATCAGATTTTGATGTGAATATAGCTAATGGCTATTTTAATAATTGCTAATTGTTATCTGGTGTGTAATTTTCATCAGTAATTAACAATATTTAGAAACAAAGTGTATCTATTAGTCTTCAATTGTCATATTTTTACCATCATCTGGTTGTAAATGTATTTAAAAAATCTAAATGTACAAAAGGAATGAAGATTGACGAGTTCACTAATCATTAAACTAATCGCTGCTTAATCAATTACTAAAATAATTGTTAGTTGACTTGAAGCCCTACTTTATATAAAAATGTTTTTGTTTTGTTTTGTTTTTTACATTGCTTTTCCAACATTGCAATTGCACTTGGGTTAACTAGAGTCATTTGTAAGTGTTTTATAGAACTGCAATCTCTCCAAAAACCAAAATCAAACGCATGGATGGACACTAAAATGGGAGCTAAACTGTTTGATTAAAGTCTGTTTTCTCCTTTGCGCAGGTTGGGTTGGTACTGCAGTGATATTGTCTGCCATGAACAGTGTAAACCCTGGAGACGGCCCCCATCACTGTCCCACTGCGCAGAGAACTGACACTTCTGGCTCATGAGAAAGCATCCATCTCTCTTTTTTTACTTTTTGAACTTTGTCCTGCACTACCGCTGCCAGACAGAGGGGGGCGCCTGCTCTGCCTCTCCTCTGAATCACACGGACCTTAATAAGTCATTGTAGTTACCATCCCGTCGGACTGTATTACAAATGAAAGCTGTTTTGATTGTACCACACGCTCATGACACAGAAAGACACACGGTTTGCACTGATCGACGTTAAACACTGTTGGCTGAATATTCGTGTAAATATCCAATACACTGCAGTCTCAACCGGAACAAGACATTTTACTCCTAAATGTTGGAAATGCTTTTCGAAAAAACTGTCTAGCATCAGGTTTTAGAAAAGAATCAAATTAATAAACATTTTAAAGACGGCGCTCAGTGGAATGGGTTTAGAAGTAAATAAATAAGGGCTTTTGTTACAAGAGTTCATGTTCCGATTGTCCTTTAAGTTTCAGGGCTGGGCGATATGACAATAAATATGAAATTGTGATAAGAATCCTGTGACGATCTGGTGTTTTGGTGACGGAGCTGAGTAGAATTACTAAAACTGATACAAAAGTTGTAAAGTAGACGTCGTTTTAAGTAGAAGCAAATAATCGCTGAAGTAAAAGTAAGAATGAGGAGAAACTGCAACTTGAGTACTGATTTATGGACATGAAATCCACTTAAAATCTGCTTTATGTTTATGTAAACGGACAGAAAAACATTAAATAAAGCAGAGATTCTGGTATTTCCAAAGAAAAAAAAATGCAAAAATAAATCATATCTGAATATGGTTGAATAATTGAATATATAACACACAGATTTTGTCCCTAAAAATACTAAAACCTGATTATACCAATGTCGATACCACTTAAATGATAATAAGCAACAGTCTTTTTATAGACCCCAACTAACTATAATTATCAACACAGAATAATAGCACTTTCTTTATGTTTCTATGAGGTGTTTAGTGCTGATAAAGCTCAAGATTATTCTAAATTTGTTCAGGAAAGGTCACATTTTGTCCAGTTTATGCAATTTTCTTTAGGATCGACACTGTTCCTATGAGAATCTAGTTTCAATACCAGTTTTAGTATCAATAGTGTGTGATTTAAGAATACTATTACTTCACACTAAACTTTACTCAAGCAGAAGTAAAAGTTCGGAGTCAGGAAACTACTCTGAAAAGTACAATTTCGTTCTCAGATGTTCCCCGAGCGTCTGTTTGGTGATTTTGTCATTTCATCAAATCAATTCATTTTTGTAGAGCTGAAAATCACAACAGCAGTTTCCTCATAGACCTTTTGATTCAACCAACAGAAAATTAGAAAATCAACAAAGAAATTAAGCTCTTCTCTGTTTAATCCAACTCTAAAACGGACACTTTTCCCCTCACACTCCTTTTGTTCAGCCTCTGTCAAACTCTTGCGCGTGTGATTGCTGAATTTTTGGACTTTTAGAAGCAGAAGATGGCTTTGATTACATCTTAAAGACATTAAAAGTGTGCTTTGTTTTCCGGTGGAGGGTCCGTCACCTGCTTGTCTCTTGAAAATGTCACTATTTTGCCTGGAATGGCTTGAATTTATCTTTCATTTATTGCCAAAAAATGCTTGCTTTGGACGAGATTGCAATTTTTTACGCCATTTTTGTCAAACATTACACAAAAAATCTGAACACATCCTTGGAGAGAATGCAGGTTTCGGACGCTTCACCTAAAAATCTGTGACATGAAATTGCCATCAAGGCTCTAACGATGAATTTTCTTGTCATATCGCCCAGTATTTTGCATTTTAATTTCCATGCTCCGTGTTCGGTAATCGTTCTCGCCACATTTAGAGCTGCTTTTCTTTTTCATCATGATTTATGTTTTCTCCGTAGGATTTCTGCACTAACAACAGAAGAGGCGCGATTTAGACGATAGCGAAATACTGACTGTTAATAAATAATAAGCCGGCTCAGTCTTAGACCTGAATCAGAGTTGGGCCTTTCAATCAACCGCAATCTTTACTTGAAGATTTTATCAGCAGGGACTTGGGTCTTTTGGTCGGACCTAGTTGCAATTTCCACTTCTTTGAACATATTACCAGGTCAGTGCAAAATGTAGTAACGCTCGGAGCTAAATTCACATGGTTTTTGAGGTTTAAACACTGTTGAATAATTAATTAACTGACAAATGCGCTAAGTAACTTTTCTGGCGCCCACTTGTCTCCATGGAGATGTGATTGCTTTGCCTGTAATTGTCCACAGTATGGCATTAAACTAATTATCTTGCATTTATTCCATTACAGGCGTTTACATTGCAAACAAATATAAATAATAGGTTTTTAATGCCATACTGTGGAACATTACAGACAAAATAATAAAATATCTGTAAAGTAATGGGTTTCAGCTTCTTATATGTAACATTTTGAGGACTTTCGCATTCAAAACTTATGATATTTTGTTTTAAAATTGCTTTGGCACCAGTCTGAAACCAGCAGAAACCAGAAAAGTTACATAGTGTATCTTTTAATCCGGTTCAGATTCAGATTTAGTCTTAGTCTTTAGTGGATTTTGACACTGGGCCCCTTTTTTTGGAAAATGACATTTGCAGGACATTGTAAACTGAAGTTGGCTTGTTCCCTCTTTAAGTGTTTCTTATGTAAAATGCCAGTTTTATTTGCAAACAGTTCTTTAACAATATGGAGTGTTACAAAAGAAGAATGTGAAGGAGATGTGGGTGATTTTTTTTCTCTTTTTTTGAGCAAATAAAATAAAATTAGGAAGTTACTGTGGCTGTTTCTGTTCTTCTAAATCTTTAATAGTTTGTCATATTTCAGTTCATAGCGTCAAATGATTATGTCGGTAGTTGTTGGGTAAATCTACTTGTAACTTTTTGATTCTAGTTTTCAAACACTTACTTCTACTCGAGTGATTCTTTTGAACTAATTGTACTTTTATTTAAGCGCAATATACATCCTCCATGTCCTGCTTCTAATGCATATTGTTAACATATGGGGAAATTGGAATTAGAAAAAAGATGGTTTTTTTGCCATTGTCAGTGAATTTGCTTTGCCGAAATGGTGCAACACAAGCCTTGATTTGTAAAGCAGTAGTTGCAGGAAAAACTCTATTAATAACTATAAATTTACCCGAGTGAATGAATGTGAGAGTGAATGGTTGTCTGTCAATGTCCATGTCTCTGTGTTTGCTGCGACGAGTTGGCCACTGTCCAGGGTGTACCCTGCCTAAGGCCCAAAGTCACTGGGACAGGCTCCAGTCACCCACGACCCCTAACGGGAACAAGCAGTAGAAAATGAATGAATGAATGAATGAATGAATAGTTGCAGGAACACTGACACCTGACAAAATAGTAAATTATAGTTTTCCAGAACCACCAAAATCTTTCCCCCCTTAACCTTTAAAAATCCAAAGAAAGCGTTCCTCCCATAGACAAGGAAATGTTAATGTAAATGTTAATATATTACTTCAGTTTTTTCAGTTCTTTATTTCGCTTCAAAATAGGCCTTAGCATCAGCATTGAGTCACAAACACTTCCATTTATCAACACTGAAATGTCGCCGGTGAAGTGTTAATCTAATTTTTAAAGTAACATCAATCTGCAGCTCACTGTTCACTTCCTTAATTTTATTTTATTTTATTTTTTTTCATTTTATCGTGAATCTGCAAAAAACACAGAGATAGACTTGGACAGGAAGTACTCAGTAATACAACGAGCTGGCCATTTTAAAATAAATAGCAAAAGACAAACTGAAAATAAAGACATGTAAAAAGTAAGGTGTTAAATAAAAATAGAAGAAGTTTAATAGACCAACATTTTTACTTTTCCTAATTTGTAATGAATGTTCTTTCGAAATAGTACCAGATTTTTTGCAAAGTAGCCCATATTTTTTGTCCTTTAGACCCAAAATAACAGTTTTACTCTCTATATATTTTTTAAACTTGTAGGATCTACCTAAGTTATCATTTCTGTTCTTTTACTTTATCACTTTGGAGTATTATGAAATCTAAGGTAGTACAACTGTAAAATTGGTCATGAAATGGCATGTTATTAAACCTATGAGATTTTCTGTGGGCGGGGCAGAAATTACGTAAATTTTTGTGGGCGAGGGTTGCCAGTTTGGAGCGTGTTTATGGTTTTGCAACACCAGGACTCAATGCTGGGGCTTCACAAAGGGGCTGCACGTTTGTAGTCTGCTCTGGCAACTTGGGATCTTTACATTTGCGTCTTTTCCGCTTTTCTTCCGTCTTTCCTCCAAGGTTGGATCTCGCGCACGCCGCAACTATGTGGATCAGTGTAGCGATAGTTTGTGCAGTTTTACTCGCACTAATATTAAAATATATCTTCACCACACCTGGACCAAATCCTTTTGAGATAGACAGTCGTCAACCGGTCAGACAAATCGTGCCCAGAAAGGAGAAAAACAAAGTGTTGAAGCAAGGTGAGTTGAAATACTGTTCTACTGTGTTTTTGTTTCCCATTGCATGATAATTTTCACAAAAAGCACATTGCAAAAGTGCGCTAAAGGTTTTCTTTCACCTTTTGCAAAGCCACATCACGTTTTAGTTGGAAATCCAGGTGAAAGGTAGAAATAATTTGCTGATAAATAATTGAAGAGATACAGACACAAGATACAGTTTTATGATTGAAGTACTAAAGATAAAGACTTAAATGCATGTTGGGTTTTTGCTTAACTCTGTAATTATTGTACTGTAAGTATTCTTTACTAATTTGTCAGTGCAGCAGTTAAATTAGTTGCTATTAAATAATTGTAGCCTATTATAAATTAAATCAATGTATTAATGGACAAGTCTATGGTCCTGAGTGTTTAAGAAAATAAAGGAACATTGTTAATTCATTTTAGTTCATTTATTATTCTTATTTTGTAGTTTTTCTTACATATGCATGTAACTCTTCCATTCAGCTTTTGTAACTTTAAAAAGTAAGCCTAGTTATTTATTGTATTTTTATTTCAAGTAGTTATGTAATGTAATTGAGCACTTGAGAGACAAAATTGGACAATGCATACCCTGACAATACAACCCAAATAATATAAAGCGCCCGAATTATAGACTCTTTTATACTTTAATATCCCCAAAATCAAGAAATACATGGTGAAGTGTCAAAGTGATGGTACTTCCATCCGATCCTCTAACATTCCTTTGTTTTTTGCAGGTTTTGTTGCCAGTAAAGTTCCTGAGAATTTGGACGCTGTGGTTATCGGCAGTGGCATCGGTGGGCTCGGCATCGCGGTGCTTTTGGCCAAAGTTGGGAAGAAAGTCCTGGTTTTGGAGCAGCACGATCGAGCCGGAGGATGCTGCCACACTTTCACCGAGAAGGGCTTCGAGTTTGACGTTGGTAAGAACAAAAGTAAACAGGGCAAGTCTAGGTGTGGTTCTTGAAATAATCTGACCTGGTTAGGAGCACAAGTGGGCCATGGTTCTTGTTTTTTTGTTGTTGTTTTTTTTCCACGGTCTTGGTCCTGGTTCGGTCCATTCACACTTGCACACGCACCACATCAAAATTAGGACTAAACCGGGGTCTAAAGAGAACAAAACTTGTCAGGAATATTAAAGCATCCAATAAAGTCAGGACTAAACTGGACTCAAACCAAGTCCTGGATCGGGCCCAAGTTCAGTCACGCGTTAGTCCAGAGTTCATTTGTGAAAAAAGGGACAGGCACATCCTGAAGTAAGTGTCAGGTCAGGATAAAAGAAATGTAACGCAAAAATGACGACCACCGTAACGATGAGGGTGCAGGCTGTTGAAACGTCACGGTTGTGAGCAGTAAATAAAGGAACTTTTCTGGAGCTTACAAGTTGTGCGGGTCACTCTTTACTTGCAAATTAAATGTCTGTACTTTGATTAAACGTCCTTGAATTCACAATATTATTCTTGATGTTAAATTTTGAGCTATTTTTCTCTCTTTCTTGTTTTTGACTAATATTATGCATGATTTTCTACACATGGAGTTTGTTTATTTATTTTTGATTTATATATTTAAATTATTTACGTACTTTACAGCAGGGGTGCCCAAAGTGGGGCCCACTTGGTCCCCCAGGGGCTCTCATTTGACCCGTGAAGGGGTGCTGAGCTCTGCTGATGTTTGTTTCTCAAGGATTTGTCCTAAAAGACTGTCTGCAGTTGCAATAGAGACCAAATCAAGTCTATTTCCCCAAAGCATGTTTAAAAAAGACAATTTAATCATCATATCTTTTCAAATAAACATATTAAATACATCACAAAATTAGGGTTGTCCTTGGTACACATTTTGTCCCGCTGTGGAACCGTTTGTGCACTCCTGCTTTACAGTATAAACATAAACACAAGTTAAGCCAAAAAAGGAATAGTCTTATATATCTTCATTCATTCATTCATTCATTTTCTACCGCTTATTCCCGTTAGGGGTCACGGGTGACTGGAGCCTATCCCAGTGACTTTGGGCCTTAGGCGGGGTACACCCTGGACAGTGGCCCTTATATATCTTAGTATATCTTTTTTGCTGCCTATCCTGATTGTCCAAGTACAATATACTGAAACAGCATTACATGAACAGAAATGAAAAAGAACATATAATTATCATCCTTTTAATAAAGTGGTACTTAATTTCAGTTCATCACTTCGTTCATTCCATTTAATTCACATGAAATAAGACAAAATATATCTTACAGTCAGTTCTGTTTTTTATGAGAGACCAATTTACTTTTGTACTCAAGTTCATTAAGACACAATAAGTCACAACAAAAGACCTTCCATTTATTTTCATTTAAGTGGGGAGGACGAATACTGTGTGATAATGAACCCCGTCGTCAGCGCATTTTCCTTTTGCATATAGTTATACTTCAGTACATTCTACAATATGAAAAAATCTAACCATTAAAGTCTGTATGACAGGTTTTCATTTTTTTCTAATTCTGACGGAGTTTGGTGGGAGGGCACCTGTGGTAAATATTTTTCATAGTTTTACATCCATGAAGTTGCAATTAGTGAAGACATTTAGAAAAATAAGAGTTTAAAATGACAAGAAGTAGTGTTGAGTTCTAAAACTAAATCCATCTGTGATGTCATCAAAAAGCGACGTACTCAGATGATATATCTTTCTGGCAGTTTAAGCGGTCATTCAACAAAATAAAGGTGTTATCAGGTATTATCATTTGTCAAATTATAATTATTGTGTAATTTATATGGGTTTTGGCCCTTGTTTTCAAAATGGTTGCTATGGTAACAGTTGTAGAATTACCTCCATCTATGTCATATTTGCTGCTCATGTTCAACCAGGAAGTACAATTATAAACATTACAAAACTGTCAAACTGCACACAAACAGGCAAAGTGTTTAGTAAAGTCTTAAATATAATAATTTTCTCTTTGTTTTAGTAAAATAAGACATCTAACTTGAAAGACTTTAATTCCGCTAAAACACAAAATCTCTCTAACCATTCATAACCGTAATCTTGCAGGGATCCACTACATCGGGGACTTGCAGGAGCACAAGCCGTTCCGATGCATGGTGGACCAGATGACGAATGGCCAGCTGCAGTGGGAGCCGCTGGATAACCCGTACGACTGGGTGGTGTTGGGACCCCCCGAAAACCGCCGGCGTTACCCCATCTACAGCGGACGCACGCGCTTCCCGGAGGAGCTCAAGAAGTGCTTCCCCGGAGAGGAGAAGGCCATCAATGAGTACATCCGGCTCTGCAAGGTACATGTTTTAACTCCAGACGTAAAACCTGTCAGTCCTGTAGTTCACTCCACGCGGACTAATTCATGCATACATTTTTGCTCTTACTCGCCTTCTAGATATAAAAAGTGGTGGAAAGTAACAAAGTACAAATTTAAAAAGTTCTGCCGCTACAGTCAAAACAGAACGTACAGAAGGTTTTGTTGATATTTAATTTTAAGTCTGATTTATTAAAGTTTTAAATCTAAAAAATGAGCCGAAATTTGAATATTTAAGACAATTTTCAGTTGAATCTAATTTGCTTAAAACTAAATAAGAAATCCAAAATCCCCTCTGTAAAGCTTTTTAACTAATATGTGTTCAAAATGAACCTAGAAATTTAAACCTGGTTTCTGTCCATTTTTCAGATTTAAACATCCTGAAAATGTTATTGTGGCCGTTTTTACACATAACATAATAATACACTTAAATGTAAAACTTGTTATTATGTTATACATTTTTGTAGTTCAAGCCTTGGTGTGATCTAACACAAATACACAAAAAAAGTCTAGAAAATTATAAAAAATGTTGAACTTGTTAATAGTTATGAAAAATCTGCACAGAATACTTAGTTTTTACTCTAAAAGTAATATTTTAAACATGTACTTCAATACTTTTACTTTTTTAGTTTTTTTCTGTTTCTTGTACTTCTTATACTCCTATATCTGTACTTTTACTTTTACTAACTTACCGGTACTTACTTACTAAAAATTGAGTACCTCTTCCACTTCTGGATATAAATTGTTGGGCTCTAGTTTTTTAGCCGTTTAGTCAATTAATCGGTTGACGTTTAAGTCGACTAATTATTTTATTTAGATTAAAAGGATTTAGGTGACAAAACAGCAAAAAAGTGAAGATATGGAGTGAGTTAGTTAAATATTTTGCAGTGAATCATGAGTTTAATCTATATTTAACATATATACACTGTTTCCTGGTACTTTTCTGTATGAATTGTTATTTTTAGCATTAACTCCTGTGCAGTGTTTCTGTTTTTAAAGTACAGTTTGGGTCAGGTACAGAGATATACAGGTCTTTAGTCGACCAAGAATTCCTTTAGTCGACTACAGCCATAATAAATTGTAAAATGATGACTGAAAATGGGGATTTTTTTTGTTTTGTTTTGTGGTAAACTATAATCGTGTTAATTTGTTTTGTCTGTTTTAGTTCTGTAAAACCATTACACCCTTTTAGTGTCAAAATGACGTGTACTTTAGTTATACTTATATTATGATATGTTCTATAATAAAAGAAAATTGAGATGATGTGCTCTTCAAAAAGGGCTGAAGGGGATTAACTCCTGGACTAACCTGTTTTACAAATATGTCAAATATTTGCTCTAATAATTTAAACTTTTCCACCAGTTTTAACTTCTTCATGTCATTCCAGACTGTTGGTGGCTACTTTTATATATTTTAATTCAGATGTTTTTTTAGCCTGTAATTAATGCTCAGGTTTGTGTTCCAACTTGCCCAGACTAGTTCTTTGACACAGATTACGAAAGGCTTAAAAGCCAACAGCACAGGTCACTGAAAATGTTGTAACTGTTTACCTTTGACATGGATGTATTAAGTAACTGTATTAAGTAAACGTATTTTGCGTAATGTTCAGCTTATTATACAATGATTATATTTCATAAAGGCTCAGACATGTTTGCTAATAATAATGGCTCAGATTTATATCGGACTATTATTACTCTCTGATCGTCGGCTGATGGTTCGTAGCCACAGCTGCCTTGTGTCTGTCTGAGATAATGTCATTCTGTGCCAATGCTTTCCACTAATAATACAGTAACACTTAACACACACAGGCCAGATAATAATAGCCAGTGCAGATTGAATAAGTTTGGTCTGTGAAATTAATTGAATTGTGATCAAATCGAGATCCAGTCGTTTTAAATTGTTAATGATAAACTACAATTTAAGTAAAAACATGTTGTTTGGTCTATTTTCTGAGGCAAATGGCACTGTTTCATAATAAATCTTTTGATGTTGAGCACATAATGATCTTTATGTTCAGGAAATGCTACTGAAACAATAATTCAATTTAAATGTGTGATTGATCAATGCAAGATAGAAATAGTTTTGTCATAATACCTTATAGTCTTTTAGTCATTTAGTCGATTAATCGGTTGATGATGTTTTAGTTGACCAACATTTTTTAACTTTTTTTTTTTTTTTTTATGACAATAAGAATGAAAAAGTGAAGCTATGGAGTGAGTGAGCTAAAGATTTTGGAGTGAATCATGAGTTTAATCTATATCTAACCTATAAATACACTGTTTCCTGGTACTTTTCTGTAGGAACTGTTATTTTTAGCATGAAGTTGAGTGCAGTTTGGCTCAGATACAGGGAGATACTTCATAGTTTTGCCACACCCCCTTGTAGTTGATTAATCGGTCCATAGGGAAAGTCTTTAGTCGACCAAGAACCAAGATATTTTGTCTCCAATTTGTTCTTTTATTTATTTATTTTTCTGCAATCTGAGCAAGACAGTACTTGACTAAAAAGTGCACGTAGTATCTCTCTCTGCCATGGTGTAATTGTAGAGTTTCTAATCTGACGACTGAGTTCTCGGGATTTGCTGTTATGTTGTATTTTTCTGGACATTTTTAGCCCTGATCAGACAAAAGCCCAGTGTTTTTGTGCATTTCTCGGCTGAACCACACAGGCCCAGTCTCTTCTGCCCACACGCATCGACTGTCACTGCAGCCGTTTCTTCGTCTGACACTGACCACCCATTGTTTGACCCAGACACAGCCAAGTCCTTGTCAAACTGGCTCAAATCTTTAACACTTGCTCATTTAAAGGTGCCCTGTGTAACTTTCTTTCCTTTGCCATTAAAGTGCCTATGACAAGTTGGACCTCTTGTTTCACAAAAATGCAGTTTAGATAAATATATCTCACATTTTGCTAAAATACTTTACAAATTTTATCCCGGTTTAGCATTTTTTAGGTTTTTAGTTTTACTTCCTGGTTGTAAAGGATGAACAAGTGACCATCCTGTGCACTGGGCAAAAACTCATCTAATGTCACTGATTTAAAAAAAACAACAACATATGAACACCTACTGTATAACGGTTCAAAAAAGTAGTATCTTTTGTGTAAATTATGCACAACATTTGTCTCCCTAGTGTGATGTCATCTATTTTGTTTACTTCCTGTAACTTTCAACAGATTTTTCAACTTTTCTCCATAATCACAGGCAACACACAACATCCAACAAATAGTCCGTACTTTACAGGTGTTTTTCTTGTAGGGCTGCAACTAACGATTATTTTGGTAATTTATTAGTCTAACGATTATGCTTTCGTTTGATCGATTAGTTGTTTGGAATTGTATACTACACTATTGTGCAATTTCTATGGATTTTGGCCCTTGATTTTTAAAATGGATGCTATGGTAACAGTTGTGGACTTACCTATGTCATATTTGCTGCTCAACCAGGAAGTAACATTATGAACATTATGAAAATTGGGCACAAATGGGCAAAATGTTTAGTAAAATCTTGAATATAATCATGTTCACTACATTTTAGTCAAATGTGTCGTCTAACCTTTCATATAGACTTTAATATCATCAAGCAAACACAATATCTGCACAAAGAGACAATCAGGTGGCAGACCCTCCACGAGAAAAGTTGCATAGCCCCTTTTTTCGAAACATTTTCTAACAAACTTTTATGTATTGCAGCACATTTTAATCGTATACATTCAGTTTCAGTAACATTTGTGTAACCGTTGTGTCTCCTACAGAAAGCTGGTCGGGGCATCTGGCTCCTGGCTCTGCTCAAACTCCTCCCGAGTCCCATTGCCAAGTTCCTAGTCTTCACCGGCCTCTGCAAACGCATCTCCTTCTTCTTTGAAATGGCCGACCGCAGCCTCACGGAAGTCGTCAACGGACTGACCGAAAACAAAGACCTCAGAGCCGTTTTCACCTACATCTTTGGCACATACGGTACGACCCCGAAACAGACTTTAGTTCTAATCCATTTCATACAAATCAATATTTAATAGAATGATTGAATTTATACAAAATAAATAAGGGCTTAACAAGTTATAGCCTCTATAAAAAATGCTGATTAATAGAAAAAGAAAATGAATGTAAAAATTTTGCAATAATATTAGGGTTGCACCTTACAATTATTTTGGTAATTGTTTAGTCTAGCAATTATTCTTCTGATGTATAAAGGTCAAAGGACAAATTTATTTATATAGAACATTTCCAAACGGCCAGTGGCTCCCAAAGTGCTTCACGGTAGATAAAATAAAAACAAGAATAAAAAATAGTACAAGCAAATAAAAACATTCATTACATGAAGTAATAGATTGGTAGATTATTATAGTTGTTTAGAACAGTGTTTCTCACCAGGGGTAAATTACCAGGAGGTACTTGGAATGGTTTCAGGTTTTAAAAGAAGATTAAATGCACTTTTATCTGAATAAAAAGTGTCATTAGATGTAAATTTAGCATGTTTTTGCAGTGAATTGGACCATAAATATTGTTAACATTAAAATACAATAGAAGTAATTGATAATATGTGACTACTAAACTCATTTATTTGCCTGAAACTCAAGGTAAGGGGTACTGTGAGCGTGAGACAAGCCTCGGGGGTACTCGAGATAAAAAAGTTTGGGAACCACTGAACACGAAAGGCCTGTAAATATGACATTGTAAGTCAATCTGACCCAAATAAAGCTGAAGTGAAGGAGGTTGAGGTCCTGGTGGAGAATTTCTACAGATAAAAGGGTGTTTTCATCAATGATGTGAAATTTCCCGTGTCATTTTTGTGGGATTCCTGCTTAGTCTGAGTCACAGTTTATTTCTCAGCTCATGGCATGTTTTGGAGTCTGTGTATGAACCATGAACAATTATTCAATTACTTAGTTTGTTCAATTCCAGGTGGTTTTAAATCCAAAGAAAAATCCCTTTCTTACTGTAAGGAGCTTTCCTCTCCACAGATCTGACCTGTAAGTTGACCTGCTGGTCTCACATGCTTGTCTCCATGGAGATATATAATTTTGATGGACAGTGGAACATTCCTGGCAAGGCAACAGCATCTCAAATGCTCCACAAGAAAAGTTACAAAGAGCGCCTTTAAGAATTTTAAGAAGCTCTAAGGATTTCCAAAGTTATACAATTACAATAAAAAATAAAATACCTTTGGTGCAATTTTACCCTCCGTTTAGTTCACAGTGACATCAATGATTCATGGCTGTTTTTGTTCAGTAAAGCTTAGAAAAACTTTGTGGTCAACTAAGGGCTATCTCTGTGCGTCAATTAATCAACCAAGTACGAGTAAACCGCAACTTCATCAGTGCAAAGGAAGATTAAACTGTCCAGTCACTCCCAAAACTCACCCCGTGCGTTCTCCTTTCAGCTGCTGTGCATAAATCCTTATAATCCCAATAAAATAATTAGCCAGTCAATATCTGATTTGATCTACTAAGGAACTACTGACTGATTAAACTACTTAATACAGCCCTAAACTTTTCCTAACCTGACAGGATGACCATTGGGTTTTATTTTCAGATAAGAACAACTGTGGCTCCTCCACCCAAACGGCCTCAGTCCCAACTGTCAACTGAACACCGTTTCAGCTGCTCCCGGTGTCAAACTCTGCTTTTTTACTGCAGAACAAGACCCTGAAGGAAAACTGTTTCAACTCAGACAGCTAGTTAACAGTTTTTATACTTTTATTTTTTCCTGCTCAATAAATAAAATGAAACGTTACGCTTACAGGCCCCTAAATCTGAATGAAAACGCTTGAAAAATACAGAATTCTTCCAAGGCACTGGAGCTGTCTCATTATTAAGTTAAAGTGTCCAGACTTTAGGCGAAAACATTAATCTTCTGGTTCAGTCAAGGATAAATGTTCTATCATTTGAGCCACAAAGTCCTTTATATAAGAAATAAACAAAGAACCGAGACAAAACAATCTTTCTTCACAGCAGTTCTCACCCTCTTTTACCATCCATCCATTTCAGAAGGAAAGGATAACACTGTTGCCATAGTAATTAACAATTTGAAGCAAGATATCTTTAGAAAGTCAAACAAATTTAACATAATCTTAAATAATGGGATTCTGATCAAAGTTCAGCTTTTAAACACAACTGAACTGAAGTAATCAGTTTTCTGTCGCTTTTGTTGTTTTTAGTCATGTTGTTGTTCTGTTTTTGACGCTTTCAGTCACGTCTAGACACGTTTTTGTCACTTTTAGTTGCATTTATGTTGCTTTTAGTTGTGCTCGTGCCACTTTTAGTCATGCTTTTGTTGGTTTTAGTCATCTTTTAGTCACTTTTGCACACATTTTTGTTGAGTTTTTGCCACATTCGTTGACATTTTTGTCACTTTTAGACGCATTTTTGTCAAATTTTTGTCAAATATTCTATCAAACCTAAACTACAGGGTTAGCAGTTTTATGCAGAATTAAACGGCACAGTCTGTTGTTCGTAGAGGAAATTATTGCTCTTAAAAATTGCAGCCTTTGCGCTTTGCCATATGTGTTAATTCAAATTACGAGTTCAATTCGTTGTTGATTAATTGTGCAGCTCTAAGTGAAACCCATGAATTGTTTTATTTTTCTGTTTTTGAGATCCACGATATTTCAGTTTAGATAAAATTGTAATTGTTTCTTTCTCTTTTTAGGAAACATGCCACAGGACGCCAGCTTTTCCATGCACAGTCTGCTGGTCACCCACTACCTGAATGGCGCTTGGTATCCAAGAGGGGGCGCCACTGAGATCGCATACCACATGATCCCCATCATCGAGAAGGCGGGGGGAGCTGTTTTGGTCCGCGCTCCGGTCAACCGTATTCTGTTCAACAGCGCAAATGAAGCGATTGGTGAGTTTCTGTTGCCTCGTTAAAAGTTCAACGGTTCTCAAAAATCACCTCAATATTTGATGTTTCAGTAACTGTAATTTAACTAATCTAATGGGCGATGTTTCAAGTGTTTGAAGCTGCAAATTGAGACAGAATTGAGACTGTAAAATGTGGATGAAATTGTAGGTATTCTGGACTAAATGTGAAGCAATCAAAGTCTAAACTAGGTCTAATCTCTGTATTACTAAATTATGGACTCAATCAGAACCAAACTGGGATTAAACCATGACTAAACCTGTATTAAACCAATCTAAAATTAATCTGAAATCAGAATAATCCATAGCTCGAAATGCTCCATCATTACCACCTGCACCAGTGTTACTGCGATTGGTCAGATTTATTTGTTATTTACAGATATTTATTTGTTTATCATCAGTTGAGAGTATGAAAGAAGCATTGGATGGAGTTGTACAAGTATCAAAATCAAATCGAAATTGCTCCTTGAATGGAGGCTATTATCAAATCACAAAGGGTCAAAAAAACACTACTAAAAGCTACAAAAAGTGACTTAAAGCAACAAAAACGTTTTGAAACATGTCATTCCTTCATCAGTTTATCAGTTCATATTTCAATATTTTTGTCAGTTCTCCTGGTTTGTTTAAAATGTGATCTGTGAATGTTGCTATGATCTGGCCTACATTTGTTCAATACAGATGTTCATTCATGTGCATTGCCCCTATAAAAAAAAAAAAAACACATTTAAAATGTAAATTGCAAATCTAATCTCAATCACAATACTGGTCAGAAAAATGTTAGATATTTTTCTCAAATCGATCAGCCGTAAAACATGGATTTAATAATAACATTATTCAAATAGAAAACCAAAGACAAACAAACAAAAGAAACACCAACTTGAAGCCAATTTCCTACATGATTAAAATAGTGTGCAGTCGCTTCATTTTAATAATTTTTCCATTTCCTTTCTATTTGAACATTTTATTTGTGCAATAACAGATGTGTGTTTCCTTCCTCAGGTGTGAGTGTGATGAAAGGCCAGGAGGAGGTCCATATCCGCGCCCCGATGGTCATCTCCGACGCCGGGATCTTCAACACCTACCAGAAACTACTGCCCAAGGAGCTGCAGGCCATGCCAGGTGCAAAACGGCTTTTATTTTGTACAAATACTTCGTAAGAAAATTGGATTCCATTTCATTTATTTGAACTGTTGCCGTGTCTGACTGTAGTTTCTATTTATTTGAACTGTTGCTGTGTCTGACTGTAGTTTCTATTTATTTGAACTGTTGCTGTGTCTGACTGTAGTTTCTATTTATTTGAACTGTTGCCGTGTCTGGCTGTAGTTTCTATTTATTTGAACTGTTGCCGTGTCTGACTGTAGTTCCTGTCTGACCCGCAGCGATCCAGAAGCAGCTGAGTTTGATGAAGAACGGAGAGGGCGGCCTGAGCATTTTCGTGGGGCTCGACGGGTCGAAGGAGGAGCTCGGCCTGAAGGCGGACAACTACTGGATCTTCAGAGAGAACAACTTGGACGAGCTGTACGTTTAGAGCTCGATTTGGGGAAAATATCTAATTACATCGTAGAAAGGGGTTCAGAGGTTGTCATCCGGACGCCGTTTATCTAATTACACTTAATTTTCTGGCCAGTATTGCAACTGCGATTAGATTTGCAATTTATGTTTGATCATAGTCTGACAAACTAACAAAAGAATCACATGTTTTGGAATGTTTTTGTAGTTTTTATTGTTGTTTGTAGTTAATAATTTACTCCCATTTATAACTGAGGACACTATGGTCGCTATGTATTGTCTGCTAGATAATGTGTAACACAACATAAAAAATCTGCACAAAAACCTTAAAACTTGCAATGCTAGCGATCAAAAATTCTTTAAAGTTACAAAGTCTAAGGCTAATTTCCAAATGTATAGCTTTTTCACATTTGTGCGATACTTGAACCACAACCAAATCACAAAAGTGCATTTCTGATGGGTTTAAGAAAATTGTTCATGTTAAAATCTAAAAAAATCCCAATCCAAATGTACCTTTGTTGCCTAAAAACAAGCAGAGCAATAAATTAGCATTGCACATAATTCTTTACTTCCTGCAACATCCTAAAAAACATATAAAAGTAACTGTGTTGTTCAAAAAAGACGATGGATATGTAAATATGTAAATTTAGACAATAACTACCATTTTACATCAAATAAATAACATTATTCAAATTAGAATTGGTTGCGGCGCCATTGTCTCAACAGAAACCTGTGGAAAAATAGGTCAAATTTGCACTTTATTGTTATTTTGACAATTACCTTGACTATCACTTATTCTTTTCCTCCTGCAGATGTTTCTAGGTCATTAATCCGATGTCTTTCTTTGTTTCTTAGTGTGATTGAGTACATGAAGGGCGACAGAGAGGAGTCGGCCAAGAAAGTGCCGCTTCTGTTCGTCGCGTCTCCATCGGCCAAAGACCCAGTGTGGCAGGAGCATAATCCAGGTGAGGCTCAAAGCGCAGCCAGCCTATAATTTATGGATGTTTCTAAATGTTGTTTTCTTTCCACTTGTGAGATGTTTATTGTGAAGTAATAATGACAGAAAATATGGATGTGCAGTGTTGAAAGAAAAAAAAAAGTCATTACAATTTCGTTAAAGTCTATAGATTAGAATTTAGTTTAGTTTTGTCATTTGTTGTCTGTGTTTGTGGTTTTAAATTTCCTCTAAACTCGGTGCACTGCAGGATAATTTGCCTGATTTATAGGCTCTGATTTGCTTCTCCGATTTTTGGATCCTTGTAAGCGATTTTTAAGCTACTGCTCTCCTTGTGTGGTGTTAAATGGACTCATAATCATAAAACTTCGCCGCAGCAACGGGACATAAAGCTGAGCGTCTGGATCAGACAGCGACACAAACACGGGGAATGGCAAACTATTATTCACCTCTCGTTAAGCTATAAAGTTAAACTGCAGCATTCTCATCCTTTTCTCCACAAATTCATGACACCCCGTCCAAAAAACACTGACATTTATTCAGTTTGAAGCATTTTTTATGTGAAGATTAGTGACGCTTCTGCAGGTTTAACACACCACTTTCTGTGCCAAATACTTTTCTAATTCACATTTTACTAAATAAAAAGGTTTGTCTTGCATCGATTATTATTTTGAACACTTTAGTCTCAAAGCGATTCACTTTTGTTCTGGACAGGAAACTGCTGACGTTAAGGTACGCCAGCTTTGTCTTTTTGCTCTGAGCATCTGAATAGAGCTGACAATTGTGGCAAAATATCTAACTGCGATATTTCAGAAAAGCGCTGCAATTAGATTAGATTTGCAATTAATATTTTCATTGTAGTTGTCTGTTCGTCTGTTCAACATAGGGCTCGATTATGGCAAAAAAAAAAAGATCACGACTATTTGGCGTTTAAGTGAAATGAAGATTATTTCACTTCTGTATTGTCAAAATAGTTCTGTAGAGAAAGTATAGACCGGATATATTTCGTTAATGTTTTAGAAAAGTGCCTTTGCTCCAAGTTTTGAGGCAAAAGAAGAGCACTTATAATTATGAACAGAAGGAAATTCATTGTGTTTACAATAAAAACGTTTTTGTAACTGAATAACGTAATAATTGAAATCATCATTATATATTTGATTAATTGTGCAGTCCTTGTTCAACGATCACATTTTAAACGCGTCTTGAGCAGAAACATTTGACTAAAATATGAATTGAGGAATTTATCAAAGAATTACGTGCATTTCAGAACATGTTTGTAGAAGTCTAATCTACAGAGTTAGTGTCTAGACAGAATAAGACAGGATTATTTGCTGTTTGCACAAGGAATTAAAGTCTATATGACAGGTTAGACGTGACATTTCACTAAAATGTAGGGAACATGATTTTATTTAAGACTTTACTAACCATTTTGCCCATTTGACCCCAGTTTGACAGTTTTCGTCAAGTATATGTTACTTCCTGGTTGGTCATGGGCAGTAAATATTACATAGATAGAGGTAATTACACAACTGTTACCTAGCAACCATTTTGAAATCAAGGGCCAAAACCCAGAGAAATTACACTGTAGTTATATTTGACAAATAATAATACCTGATAACACCTTTTAACACAGTTTAAACTGTCAGAAAAATGTGTCGGTTGAGTGTGAACTGTCTCGTTTATTTTCAACATTCAGATTTCGATTCTATTTTGATTAATCTTGCAGTTCAAGATCACAAAATGTACAATTCTCCTCATGTCTATGGTCTGTGCTTCTGGTTTTATGTTTAAAAATCATTTAAGTCTCTAAAATCCTGTAGTGTACTGAAAATAGACGGCATGTGTCTATGTTTGATGTAGTAGAGATGCACTACTCTCCACTAGAAAGTCAGAATCAAAATGACTTTTATTCAGCTCCAAAGGTAAATTCTTTTTGTTACAGACATGTAGACCAGCAGAAGAAAATAGAGGTTCAAATCAGATAAAAATAAGACTAAACTTGTTCAAAATAACAAACTAAATACAAAACAAATCAGTGAATCAGAAAACTTGCATAATGTACCTTTTTTAAAACTGCATTTAACAGAATAGCACAAAAATTAAAATCTGTGTTGTCATATTACCTTCTCCCTTTGGAACACGATGTCAAAATAACAAAATTGCAAAAATAAAATGAACTTTCTTTTCACAGGCAAGTCCACAGTGAGCCTGGTCAGCTTTGCCAACTACGAGTGGTTTGAGGAGTGGAAGGACGCCAAAGTGACAAACAGAGCTCCAGAATATAAGGAGTTAAAGCAGGCCTTTATCGACTCCATCCTGGAGGTCGTCATGGACGTCTTCCCCAAAATCACCCGAGACAAGGTAATGTAGACTTTAGCGTTGGGAGATGGGACTTTAATTGTTGATTGGCCCGTCACGATAATTACTAAATCGACTTATCATTCAATATATGATAGAAAAAACAATATTTGGAGCTCAGTGTTTATCGTGTGGACATTTTATATGCACTTTTTAGGAACTTTTATATAGTTTTTTAATATGAAGATGAAGATTTGAATCATAGAGAGTGAAATAAGTCACTTTTATGACCCATTATTGACACCAACAAACTAAAAAGGTGTTTCATTCTGCTATTTATTTATTGTAGCTCATGTTTTTAGCATTATTGCACATTTAGACAGATTTTGTTTGAGTTTATTCAGATTTTAGGTTACTGTTTCAGACGCATTATCAAGCAGTTTAAATATTATCACTTATCATGGTATGTTTTTTCTCTTAATATATCACACTTGAAATTTGTTATTGTGTTATTTGGAATTCTCTCTTTTTATTTACAGTTTATATTGTATGTTATTATCTTTTTATGTAATCCAGGGGTGGGCGATACTGAATGGTTTCTGTTTATAGTGTTTCTTTTACAGTTTCTTTTTATTTTATTTGTGCACTGTGCACTTGATGTTCTCATTTTGCGCATCTCCAAAAGAACAACTGAAATATTATCAATTTTTTTCTCCCACCTCTACGTTATTCCTCATCGATTTCTTACCTCTTAACCTTTAATTACATTTGTATTCATTGTATTCATATTCTTTTTGCTTCATATGTTGTGTGTGTGAGTAGATTGAGTACGTGGACGCTGGGACGCCCATCACAAACACTCACTACATCGGAGCTCCTAAAGGTGAGATCTACGGCGCGGACCACGGAAAGGAGCGCTTCACCCCTGAACTCAACGCCACCATCCGCCCCCAGACGCCACTCAAGAACCTCTATCTGACAGGTACATGTGTGCGGCGAAACACAGACATTTAGTTTATATTTGGCAAAAATTACAAGGACATAAGTGTTGCCATTTACGATAGTGTGTAAAATGTCTTAACAGCCAGCGGACACCACTTTGACAGTAACAAATGTCGCTTCTTGACATTTACAGATACTTTTTTTTACGTTGACTGGTTATTAACAGTTACTAGCAATAATTGAAATGTTATAAGAGTGTGAGTGCATCTCTGGGTCACAAAAGTACATTTATTTAAGCTTGACCTTATGAAAAGGCAAGATGGTTTTTCAATAATTGAAATATGTTGGAATCAAATAGAGGGTTTAAAATGGGTAACTTTGTAAAATTAAAGAAAAGAAAGGGTACTAAAGCTAACAAATGTTTTAAATGTTTTAAATCTGTCCAGAATATTTATAAAAAAACATTTTTTACACATTTTTAGAACTATTTACTGATTTTCGGTCCAAAGAAGTCACTTCCTCAGTCATTTCCCTTTTCTTTTTCTTTTTTCTGGTCATTATTTTGGGTTGCTCAAAGCCGGAACTCAAAACCTTTGGGTGGAATGTCTCCATGATCGTGCTAAATTATAAACCGTCAGCAAATGTACCTTGAGCTTCCTAGTTTCTACTGCACTAAATTTTTTTAACTGGACAGAAAAGTAAAGAAACCTGCTCTCAAATGTACTATAAAGTAAAAAGTATCCACAAGAACAGATGCCTAGACTAAATTACAGTACTTTACTCTTCTGTACTTTCCTTCACTGCATACTTCCGTGTGTGTTTCAGGTCAGGACGTGTTTCTGTGCGGTTTTGCAGGAGCGCTGGCCGGAGCTCTCACCTGCGGCTCCGTCCTCCTCAAACGTAACCTGCATCTGGACGTCATCGCTCTGGCCAAGAAAACCAGATTCATGAAACAGAAGGGGGAGTAGATACTAGCACTGGAGGATTAACGCAAATTCAATTAAAGCACTTATTTGAACGGCCACAATTTGTAAAGGCTGGCTGCACTCGTTGAGATTTTATAATGTACGCAGAGACCAAAATGACTTTCAAGGGATCTTTGTAGTTTACACTTCTACAAAAATGTTCAGAAATGCATGGGAGCGATGATATTGTACCTGGACATGTCGAAACACTAACTTAAAGGACACACATCATGCACAGTTGACTTTTTTGAGCTTTTAACCATGCTCCAGCTTTGTTTTTGTTGATGAGCAAACAAGGTTAGAGTTTTTTAGCATATTCGTTTATTTAGCTTCATTCACACTGTTTGATTAATCTTGTTTAGTAAGACGCTCCAATTTTGTGTCTTAGGTGGAGCTTCAAGATGATGTGTGCTGTTTTTAAATCCATAAATCATCACGCATCCTCTTAAAGCCTCTAAAATCCTCTTAAAGCAGCACTGGGTAAGATTCCTGGTCCAAAACTTGAACATTCTCCATAGAGATAGATCAGTTTTATGCATTTTTTGTTGTTGTTGTTCCTGGAGAAGTAAAAGCATTGCCATGGAAACAAACAGGTGGTGTACCCCCCACAAGAAAAAAACAAGTCCCCTCAAAACAAGGTTGCGTGTTTTACAAGGTTTTGTATTCCAATAAATTCACCATAATGCCTTTACTTAACTTTATTTTTTTGGCCAAAATCTTACACTGTGGGGCTTTAACGTGTAACTCAATCCCTGACGTGGGAAACGCCTGACGTATGAAGTTACGTAGATTTGAAGACCAATTTTTTTGTTAAGTTTTAAAACATGAGATGAGATGTCAAAGCAGAGTTACAGGAGCATGTTTAAAGGACAATAAAACTACAATAATGCATAATATGTGTCCTTGTTATTAGTCCTTATAGTGACCACTAAAGATACTGAATGTGGACTGATGTTTGTAACGTTTAAGCGGTTATAATTGTCTTTCAAATGGCACTTTTGAATACTTTATGCATATGTAAGGTATGCATCCTGACTACTGTGTGGGTAGCAGCAAGTAACAACGTCCAAATGCTCAGTCTAGCTGCAAATACGCCAAAAATAACGCCTTTTTCGTATTTATCAACATAATTTATGCAGAAAAGTAGTACATTTTTTTACGATTTCATGCAATAATTCATGCTAAAACATTGTGCCTAATGGTGAATTTGTCCTAACATGTTTGGGTATTAAAGGAATTGAATTGTTATTGGCTTGTTTTTTCTGTGTTTTGTAATTTTTTGGTTAAAAAAAAGTTGTTAAACTTTAAAATATCTATATCATAATTTGTAATGCTTTGCTTGCTCAAATGCCCCATCAGTCATTGTGTTGTTTTTTAAATGCAGATAAATATAGTCTTTAATTAATAATTATGATGAGTAGTTCGACTCGTTTAATTACTTTTTGTTTAATTTCTTTGTTTATTGTCATTAAATAAACAGCCCCTCGTGCCCACGTTCAGACCACGTGCCTCAGCGACCAAAAGGCAACTTCAGAGCTCTCTGATTAGTTGGGCATAAAGTGGGTGTGATTTTTCTCACAAATGTGATGTCCATGTCGTGCACTTTAGCTCAGTTTTCCCTCGAGTATGGAGGAGAAGAGCGCCCAACTCCTGAAGGTAAACCAGACGTTGCAAATTCAGAAGGTTTAATGCAAAATTCTGCAAGAAATTCAGAAAAGCATTGCTGCATTTTGCATGTGACAGCTGATAATTTTGCTAGCTAACAAGAAATCCACAGAGGGAACCATAGAACAAGCATGATCTATTGCAAAAATAAAGACAACTGGGCCTGCATGCTTTGCAAATACCTGTTTTGCAAGAAGAAATCTTTGGAAAATGTTAGTTATTTCATGCTTGCGTCGCTAAAACTGTAAAAAAACAACAACTTGTAATTACCATAAAACAGGGCTGTCCAAACTTGTTCCATGGAGGGCCTTATATTTAAACTCTTAATAAATGCATTTCTAGGCCTATTTTGATTTTAATGTATTTTTTTAATGACTATAGCACTTTGAATTTGCATTTTAAATTAATTCTGCTCTACAAATAATAATTTGTTTGAATTTTTTATTTAAGGCCCTGAACATTAATTAAAGGTTTGTATCACAATGCAATGTTTTGATGGTATAAACTTTACATTTGCTGCAAAAAGCTAGTGCCGATGATCATTTGGGGGCAAAGTTTAAATAATCCTGCAAAATCTATTCTTGATTCTTTTATTTATTTATTTTTTGCAAATTTAATCCACTTTGTTCTGTCTTAAACGCAGGTTGCTTCGTAAACCTGCCGCGGGATGGACCTGGGCGCAGATCCTTTGTGTTATGAGCTGCTCGCAGAGATCGGTGAAGGCTCCTACGGTAAAGTGTACAAGGCTCGAGAGGTGGGCGGACACCAGCGCCTCCTGGCGGTCAAGAAGCTCAACATCCGCGCGGACGCAGCGGACACGGGCATCCCTCCCTTCATGATCCGCGAGGTGGCGCTGCTGCTCAAGATGAAGTTCTTCAACCATCCGAACGTGGTGAAGTGAGTGCCCTTTAGTGCTTGGTCTCATTATATATTAATGCATTAACAGGGCTGGGTGAGACTGGCAAAAAAGAAAATCTCAATCTATATATATATATATATTTTTTTACTTTATCCCAATAACGATATTCAGACAATATTATGTAAATGTATATTATGTAAAACAGGTCTTTACACATATTAATGGAGGTTTAATTTTCCGACAAATCTAAAACGTCAGTAAAATTAATGACAAAAGTGCAAAAACATCACCTTTTACCCTTTTGTTCAGTTTTATTTTGAATTGGTTTATTTTCTGGCATTTTTTTTTACTGTAAACGATTCACTCTGTATTCAGATTTTGCATGTCTTAAAAACAAGATTCACAATACTATCTGCATTTCGATATATTGCCCACCTCTAACTTTTTAAATACATTTCTACAAAATAAATGTTGAAAAATGGCCCCTGAAGGCTTCCAGATAGAGACTATTTACAAATAAAATGCATTATTGCTGAAAAGTATAAAGTGTTTACTATATTTTGCCATTTTGATTTAATAATGTCAATAATGTGTTTTAGAGTCTGAACAAAAAATCAGATCTCAAAATAAACAAAAAACGATTACAGCCATGATTTTAATCAATCGTTGCAGCCCTAGACAGCAAATTGATTTTTTCAATGAGTTTCAGAAGTTATTTGTAACTTTTAGGTAAGTTCAGGTAAGTTCCATCTTATTTTTTTCCACGCATGTTGTGTATTTTAAACTATTTACTAGAAGATGTAATACAGTAATATCGTCACTTTTTCCACAGACTAAAAATGGCAGACCTCCCCCACATGACAGCAACACTTATATTATGTTTATAAATAATACAAATACCTTCTTTTATTATTAAATAGCAGTCTTTTACGTAACACTGCTCTTGTGTGCTGTTCCTGTTTGATCCGTCCACTTGTGTGTAAACTCCTCTTGTGTTTCCGCAGACTGCTGGACGCCTGTGCGTTTCCCGAGGGCCGCAGTATGGACCTGACTCTGGTGCTGGAGTACATCGACCAGGACCTGTCCTCGTACCTCTCCAAAGCCCCGCCCACTGGTCTGAGCCCGGACTGCATCAAGGTCTGAACTGAGAACGAACCACAGCGAGTTACAACCAAACCATCATGTGCCAGTGCCCTTTAACCGAAGTAACTGGACCGTAATTTAGTTTATTTGTATTTATTTTATTTTGGCTTTATTTATTTGTATATTTTTTATTTAATTATTACAATTTTTATCATTTTTTTCCTATTTATTTTATGTAAATTTGGATTTATTTTTATTTTAATCTTTAATTTAATGTATTATTATATATTTTTATTTAGTTATTTAACTTAGACCTTGACTCATTTTAGAGACTGCCAGGACACAAATGATAAATAATACAGAACTAGGGATTGCAACTAACAATTATTTTAGTTGTTCACAAGTAAACAATTATCTTTTCAATCAAACTATTATTTATATCAAACATTTTTAACCAAATAAATGTTGAAATATGGTGAGTGAAGGCCTCTAGATAGTGAGTATCTACAAATGACAAGTATTATTCATTTTAAAAATCTGATTGTGTATTCCTTTTTGATATTTTGATTCACCAGCGCCACTGTATTTGTAAAAAAAAGGTCTTTTTGCATGTGTTTTAGAGTCTGTAGACTCCAGATAACAATAATTATTATCAGAATACAACTAATTTAATTGTAGATTAGTTTAATAAAAACTTGAAATGCTTGTAAAATAAATTACATTAATAATTAAATAATTTAACACCGTCAAACTTATAATTTCAGTGGTTGCAATTAACAAATCACAAAAGGTGTTGTTACTATAGAAATAGATTAAAGTTGTCTTTTTTATTATGTTTAAAACTTGCCAACTGAGTCGTTTTAGAGTTTTACAAATGCATTAAATTCTTGTATCGGTTTAGCATTTCATATTTCAAACATTTCATCCTGATTTAAAATGTATAATCAGTATAATATCACACATTTTTGTCAGATAAAATCATCCAGAATTGTTTGTCGCTTCTGAAGTTTCTCCTTTTGTGTCCAGAGTGTGATGCAGCAGCTGCTTCAGGGGCTGGACTTTTTGCACACAAACATGGTCCTTCACAGAGACTTGAAGCCGGAGAACATCCTGATCAGCAGCCGAGGAGAGGTGAAGATCGCAGACTTTGGACTGGCACGGATCTACACTTTCAACATCGCTCTCACACCAGGCGTAAGTGAAGCGGGCCGCTGTGTGGGGGAAAATACAATATTATTGATATAATATTGATATTGCAAGATAGGCTAACACAAAAATTGTTATTGCAAGAAAACAACTCATGGTTCTCCATTTGACAGAAATAGTTTTGAAACTAAAATGTAAAAAAGACATTATATTCTTTACTTTCCATACTAAGTCATTCTTTAGCCTTGTTTTTGTCTTGGTTTTGTCTTTATTTAGTCATCTGACTTGACTAAGGCATGTTTTCATTAAAATAAACAAATAATGGCTAGAATTATACAGTATATATCAAAATTGAGGCTGCACAAAATTATTGTGATATATAATATGGATATTTTAATACACGCTTTGATTAATTCATTTAATTTATATTGAAACAAATATGTTATTGCCTTAAACAAAATAAAAACATTTACAGAGACAAAACAAAAAAAGACAAAATCAAGCCTGATTTAGTCGAAATAAGGATTACCATGAATAAAACATGATTGTCAACGTTTTTATTTTAAGAACGGTACATTTCTGTCAGTTACAGCAGGAGTTCCCAAACTTTATGACCAGAACCCTCAAAATGCTGTGGCCGTGTCCCCACTGTCAAATGAAAATAACAGTAGTAATGATTCTAAGTGTCAAAGCATGTTTAAATCCCGTTAATGTCGTTTATATCAATAGTTTAGCATCTTGTTAAACCATATTTCACAAAAAGGTACTCTTTTAAAAAAAAATAGAGCAAATATTTATCCAGTTTATATCTTGAAATCATCTTGCGACCCCCAACTCATCCCACTGAGTTAGAGGACGATTGTATTATTGTGATATATTTAGTTTTATGCAATATATTATAGCATTTGCCAATAGTGCTATATCAAGACTTTTGCGATACAATGTGCAGTGAAATATTGCAGTAATATTGTTATTTTAAAATAAA